>OY284478.1:34360938-34688597 GCA_958336345.1 Dorcus parallelipipedus
AAGGAACTATATTAAATAAAGATGGCTCTGCCGATGTTGCGTTGCATCTAAATAACAATTGTGTAGCTTTTATGTTTGACGAAATTCGTTATGAATTAAACGGAATGGAAATCGATCATTCACGAAATTTAGGAATCACAACTTCGTTGAAAAACTACGTTTCTCTAAATCCGAACGAAAACAATTCATTACTTAACGCAGGATGGAGTATAAACGATAATGGAAAAATAAAAAGTACAGGAGGACGTTTTAAGTTTTGTGTACCTTTGAAGTTGCTATTTGGTTTTGCAGAAGATTGTAAGAAGATAATTCCAAATGTGAAACATGAATTAATATTGATACGTGCGAAATCAAATGAGAGTTCTATACATACTACGCTAGCCGATTATGCATTTAAGATCGCTAAGATTACGTGGAAAGTACCACAAATTACTCTCAATGACATTGAACGTCTTAAGTGGTATCAACAAATTCAAAGTTCAAAACCTATACAAATAAGTTTTCGTAGTTGGGATCTGTACGAATATCCTAATGTATCGAAATCTACTAACAACATTTGCCGTGTGAAGACTACTAATCAGTTGGAAAAGCCTAGATTTGTGATTTTTGCTTTACAAACAAATAAAATGAATAAGAAAACTGAGAATTCTAGTGAATTCAGTTCCTGTCAGCTTACAAATCTAAAAGTTTACTTAAACTCAGAAACATATATCATTACGATGATTTAAATATTTCTTATGAAGAAAATCGCTACGCATTATTATATCAAATGTATGCTGCGTTTCAAGAATCTTATTATGGATGCTACTCACTACCGCTAGTAGATCCAAATCAGTTTAAAACTATTGCTCCTATCGTTGTTATTTATTGTTCACATCAAAACGAAGTAATTAAAAGTGGACCTGTTGATGTAAAGATCGAATTTCAAACGGCCGCTGGTGGTATAACTGATAACACATAAGCTTTTTGTTTATTATTACACGATCGAATAATAGAATACACACCTTTAAGTGGAGATGTTAAAAAAATTGTTTAAATGTAAAATTTACTTTTTTCTACTTTGCGTTCACAATGAATTCATTGTGACACCAAAAACAGTTTCACATTGAAGCTCATTGTGAAACTGTTTTTGGGAAAATTTTAGTCAATTTTTAATTGAAAATATTTAATAGATTTTACAAAATAATTCATTATTTATTTGTTATTTAACAGAGTACTCACAATGAAGCTGGATAAGAGAAATTAATAACTTGTCAATGTGATTTTTGCGATTTTTGTTTAAAACGAATAGTTGTCAGTGTTGCCACGCATTACAACTAAAATTCTCCATATACTAAGGAGATCCAATTTTTGACAGAATTTTTCATATTTTTATTTAATAAGTGACGCAAAGTAGAAAAAATAGTATATTTTACACGTTTCACAAGAGGCATTCTAACACTCGTTCCGTTGGGGCACTCTGAGCTGGCTTCGCTTCGCTCGTCGTACCCCAACCCCACTCGTGTTACAATAAGCCTTCTTGTGAAACTTGTAAAATAATATACTATTATAAAATTACTATTATTTAAAATCTATTGTATGGGAAAAAAAATTATAAATAAAACTCGTTAAAACAGTTCAAATCGTTTTTATTTTGTTCACAATCAATTTTACAATGTCCCCAAGCAAAAGTAGAGATCCCATCTTCCCGTATAAAACTTTTGTCATTCAAATAACTTAACGATACCTTATTTAGATAATGTGTATAAATTGTATGTATTGGTGACCTAAATACTAAACAAATGAATCAGTATCCATGTAATTTAACATAAGCTTTTGATTATATTTGGGTCTCATATATTCGTAATGAAAATCATACATAAGCCACTTCGATAATTCCAACACTGTAAAACTAAGGTATATTGGTTTGTTATAGAATGTTTTAACACGATTTAGTTGAATAACGACCATATCAGTTGTAAATTGTGTTGAACTATGAAAATTTGGTTTTGCTATGAGTGCACGAGCTTCTAATCGACTAGTACTGTTATCCCATTGTGTTGTAATCCTAACATCTTTTCTCTTACCAACATTTTCCATTGTTTTACCGTAAACGGCATTATTTTTCAGCTTGAAATAATTTTTTTCAAATTCATTTTTGGCTTGTGAACGATGAAAAGTATTTAAATCGATATATTTTTTCAACCAACATGACTGATTATAAATTGAAGTGCTCTATGCACTTTAACTAACTTAAGGATATTCTAAATTAACTTCAAATATTTAACCAATTTCTGAATTTTTCGTGGACATGCGATTATCAGCAGATGGCGCTCAGAGTGGGAGAGTTGCGGCGCGCTTATAATTTTAAAAATGATTAAATTTCCATTTGAAAGTAATTTTTACAAAGGAATGAATAATAATAATAATATGGTCTTTGGTAAATAAAAATTCATTGATTATTATTATTATTGAATGTAAAAGTATTTAAAATTGTGTTCGATGCGCTTGCTGTGATTTCGCTGGAAGTGTGGGGGGAGGTTTTGGATAACACCATTTAATGTACCTTTCATCAACAGGCAGTGTTGATGTTTTACATTTAAACTGTAATTTTAGCAAACTAAGTGCAAACAGAAGTCATTTCCGTACTCAAAATTTAGTGAAAACAAAAATATTTTGGTTTCAATACTATAATAGTTACAAGAAAATTTTCTTCGAAGGTGATTTTATAGCGTTTATGTTTTAAATTTAAACTATAATTTTATCAAATTAACCCAAACGTAAGTCGTTTCAGTACTCATAATATGGGTGAAAACAAAAACCTTGCTTTCAATACTATACCAGGTACAAGGAAATTTTCCTTGAAGCTGATATTAAAGCGTTGATGTTTTAAATTTAAAGGTAAATTAACCGCAAATGGAAGTCGTTTCCATACTCATACTCATAATTTAGTGAAAACAAAAAAATAATAAAATTAAAATTACATATGCTGTGTTATTTTCTTTTCTAGGAGTAATTAAATTTTAAATGAAAAGGATACACACGTTGAATTTGTTTTATTTTAATAGATGATTTTTCTTTTGTCTTTTGGTGCCACATTTCTATCATGTTTGTATAACAGGGTCCCTTAGAGTTCTAAAAATTAAACTTTCATTAAGATTTTTCTTGTACTTATATCTTTATTTTGTTAAAATGCAGATTATACATAACCTGGAAGACGATTCCGTGAGTCTCGACTCCCCAAACACAGCAAATTGGTTAAAAGCCAAGTTCTGTGAGCTTTTTGGGGAAGACTCTGATACCGAGGCCATGCCTGATGTCCTTCCACCACCTGCTAGGCCTGTTTTATCGATGCCTGAGGTCCAGAACGCATCGGTCAGGGAGGTTGGGTTGCCAGATCTTAAACCCCTGCCCCGCAGCAGATGGAGGCTGCTGAGTTCGAGGAAGCAGTTAAAAAGCTTCCTCGTGAGTTCCTTAAGGACCGAAGAGGCAACAAGCGCCGATTTCTGTTGCACCTTCCTGATGGGGCGAAGGTGAAGATGTTGAAGGTGGAGGCACTTCGACTGGGGCTACTTGGCTGGCCTAGGAAAAGCTAATTTAATTTCCATACTTTTGCATTATACAGAATCGCATTTTTTTAGTTAATTTTGATGAATTTTTAATTTTAATTTTGTATTTTAAGGTTAAGTTTCTTTTGGGACATGTTTTTGTGAGCTTATTTCCCTATATAAGTGGGACATTTTGCCAGTAGATTTAAGTCTTCCTTGGTCAGTGATTGTGGTAACATCTTCTAGAAATGGTAAACAGTTTGAAATTTATTAATATTATTGTTGTTGATTTTGATTTAAACACACATTTATGTATTAAACGTATCATACTCAGAGAGGATTTTTATTCAACCTGGTATGATTAGATTTGTTGTTAACAAGGACGACATGGAATAATTACATGCCGATTTGTGACAACAGAGTTATAAGTTTTACCTCAAACACACACATTTATGTATTTAACGTATCATACTCAGAGAGGATTTTCATTCAACCTGGTATGATTAGATTTGTTGTTAACAAGGACGACATGGAATAATTACATGCCGATTTGTGACAACAGAGTTATAAGTTTTACCTCAAACACACACATTTATGTATTTAACGTATCATACACAGAGAGGATTTTCATCCAACCTGGTATGATTGGATTTGTTGTTAACAAGGACCACATGGAATAATTACATGCCGCCTTTTGAGAACAAAGTAAATACTTTTATCACAAACACATTTTTGTATTTAACATTATCATATTCAGAGAAGATGTCTTTATCTAACTTGATATGGTTAAGATTTGTTGTCGGCAAATACGAAATGGAATAAATACATTGAGTATTTGTTATAACAGATCCAAAATACACACTGAATCTCAACAAACCACAATTTGTTTATTAAATAATAATTTAACACAACACACATTTCATTCTTTACATTCAACAATTTTTAGAATTTTTGGGGACGCGGAACAAGGTATTATTTACCTTAGTGGTCACTGAAAATAACAAACCTGTTTGTTCATGATGAATGTGAGGTAGAGTTTACTAACTTCAATTCGTCGTGGCAAATTAGATTATAATTTTTATGTACCATTTGCATTTGATGATAATTTGGTTATGTGTATATCGTTATTTTGACATTTTATGTGTAACTTCAATACTACCAACTAAATATATTTTGTCACTAAGATATTTGATTTTTACTTACCTCAGTTACCACTTTGCTCACAAATTTGCACAAAACAATTCAATAAATGTTTACAGAGTTTCAATGCTATTTTAAATTACTTCATTGCGTAGGAACCCCGTGTAATGTTGTAACTTGTTCAATAATTCAATCAATAGGCCCTGAGGTCAAAATTATTTCTAAAAGATTATATGCCAATACCACAGCAATATATACATAATAATCCATTTATTGCATCAATCCTGTAACAAGTTATAGATTACAAGTTTCAATACATTGTTAAAATAAATTTAAATATATATTACATATAATGAAATTGAAAAGAGAATTGAAATATAAAAATGAATTTAAAAATTAATTGAAAGTTGCAATATTAAAATGAAAATTGAATATATAAATACATTTATAAATCAATAATATAAACACATACATGGAAATAAAAATTATCAAAACATAATATAGCTTATAAGACTTTGAATAAAAATGTGAAATTAAAAATTATGCAAATCTACAACAAAATGGAACACAATAAAATATATCTTATCTAGAGTTATGGCCTGTAACAAAGAAAAAAAAAAACTTAATTAAAATTTTGCTTCATAAAACATAAATATAATACTTACATGTGCATACTCAGGACTCCAAGCCCTTCAGGCGTTGGAGGAGAACTGTAACAACGAATTCATTATATTAATAATTTACATTTTCATTTAGTTGTAATTTACAAGCATGAAAATTCAAAGTGTAAACTTACATAACGCAATAAAAATCGCCATTTCTCATGGCGATGTTAATTATTTTATTATCCCTCTCAAAAAATAAAAATATTTCATTTTGAGGGGGTGGACCCCCCTCAAATATTGCAAATATAGTATTTTGTAAAGAAATTAGTTAAAGAAATGAAGTTAAAGAAATACATATAAGAAAATTTAAAACTTACTGCATCCTTACCTCGTTAGCAATTATTTTTCGATCTGAAATGAGAAGAACTATTAACATCAAACGCACTTTTAAATTTAATGAAGCACTCACCCATTTTGCATATGAAATTAAACGAAAAATTGATAATATCTATTATAAAAGTACTCTTGCTTCCCTCTCCATATACATTTTTTCTCCTTCCACGATTACGCTTCTATAACTAATCTAGATCTAGGAAATGTCTAAATATTTTCATGTAGTATTTTTTTTAAATATTTTTAGACGGTTTCTGACGGATGAATAAAAATGTAAATTATTATCTGCTAAATCGACACCGCCCCTTTTCACATTGTAATCTAGTACAACGACAGGTTTTTCTATCATTTTCCCTACTTTAATTTTTACTAATTCTCTGCTTCATCATGCAAACTACTTCTAAGTATTATGTCCTTCATGTCTCGCCACTTCAGGACCATCTGTTTACGTCTGAACATTGCTATTTGTTCTCCCTTTTTCAATTTGTTAATTTTTATTTCTTTTGGAATATTTACTCTATTGGCTCTCATTGTGCCAACGCAGTCCGTTCGTCTTTGTGCAAGCTTATCTGTCAAATCTACATTAGTATACTAGTTGTCTGTCCCGGATTTAATTTACATATTATGATAAATTATGTAAAGTTATTTCTTTTTTTACGACTTGATAAATAATAATCACCATCGCGTGCAGAACAAGTCTACGCAGGATTAATTCGGATAAACCGGTACTGTTATTACCTTAATATAATAATAATAATAATAATAATATAATATCTTTATTGAGCTTGGGAATCACAGAGTGATATAAGCTAGGTCAAAAAATACATAGAAATGTAAAGTACAAGAAAACACAATAATAGACAAACATTTGTACATATACATTTTAAAATACAGTTTACATGCGACGTCAATACCATTATTAGAATTCGAATTCGTGGTAACTGTATAATGGTTTTTCTAATAAGCGCATTTTTATTGCTCGCCGAAAAGCTTTCAGTGGCAGTGTCCTGATACTGTGCGGCAGCCTGTTAAAGAATTTTGGTCCGTAATAGTTAGGACCATACCTGCTCGAGTGAAGCCTACTGGGTGCTGGTAACATATTTCCTTTATTCCTTGTGTCATGATTATGTATTTTTTTATGTGTATCATAAATGCTTTTGTTTTTATATGTGTAAGTCAAACATTCCAATACAAATATTGCCGGTACAGTTAACACCTTTAGCTCAATGAATTTGCTTCTGACGTCCTCTCTGTAACCCATATGACATATAATCCGAATAGCTTTCCTTTGTAATGCATAGATTCTATTTGATATTAACTTGTGTCCCCAGCAAACGATTGCATAGCAAATATGACTATTTATTAGTGCATAATAGGCAGTCAATAGAGCGGATAAAGGAAGTAAATTTGCTAAATTTCGTAATGCAAATATATTTTTTGCAATTTTGTTCCACGCGAAGTCAATGTGATGCCGTCAAGACAGCGTAGGGTCTACATACACACCTAGAAATTTAACTTTATTTAACACGTTAAGCCCCGCGAGGGGTTTATCTTGTGTCTCACTTCATTATTCATGTAAGACGGCGAGACAACACATGGGTCTCACAACTCTTTTTAGTTTAGGACCGCATGTTTCATAGGTGGGTCTCGCTACAATGAAACGCTTATGGGCGATTTAAATTCCCGGTCTAATCAACCAGAAAATTTTTGCGGATTTGGAAAAAAATGAATTATGGCTGAGTTACAGTAAATAATAGAGTAAACAGAAAAATAATTGCAATACGTATTATTACAACTTTATAAAACATGAAAGTATTACTTCAACAGAAAACATAAAGGGATAGAAAAGTATTACATTTTTTCTGATTTATGTACCTCAAAAAAGCATGTGATACAAAAATTTTTCTGACATACATTACACTGAAATTTGGTTTTCGGACATTTGCTCTGGGCTGCTTTTCTGTCAGCCTTTTCTTTCAGCTTTGAATAACATGAAACACATCTAGTTCTACTCTTTTCCTCAAGTTTATGATTATCAGAATTCTTGTCTTTATTTGAAAAGTGTTCTGTGCCAGTTCTTCCCAATAATTTTAGTACAACTTCTTTTTTGAATTCAGTAATGGAGATTTTGTTCTGTTTTACTTCTTTATAAACAATGCATGCATTCACCATTACGGCTCCAAAAATTAGTTCAAATGCTAGTTTCCTGTACCATTTACTTCCCTTTCGTAAGCAGTGGTTGTATGCTTTTATTTGATCCGACAAATCTATGAAAGCCTTTGATTCGTTATATTCTACAATAGCTTCCGGTTTTTCTAATTCCTGCCTCTTTTGTCTTACTGATATTCTATCATCGATGTGTTTAGTTGTTAGCATAAGAACGTCTCTAGTGTCACGTCATTTGAGCATTACAATTCCGTCAGACCGCTGCCTGGCAATCATCTCGTGCCTTTTCAATTTTTTTTTGACATCTTCTGTACAATTCATTTTTCGGTTTTGCCGTAACGTACCAACAAGATGTGTTTTACGTTTCAAAAGTTTCTCCGCGAGAGAAATGCTTGTATAATAATTATCAGTGTACAGTATGCGTCCATTATCTAATAAGTTTTGCAGTAATGTTATTACTATGTTTGAAGATGTATTCCCACCTTCTCCGTCTCGCCCACAATAGATTTTCAAATTGTAGGTATATCCATTTGCACAGCACAACTTGTACAATTTGATGCCAAATTTTTGTCGTTTTCCCTTGATGTACTGCCTGAATTTCAAGCGGCCTCGAAACGGCACAATAGTTTCATCTATGCACACTTTCGACCTGGTATCATAATTTCTTGGAAACGCTCAATTAGCTTTTCTAATAAAGGAGTCAATTTATGTAGCCTATCGACTGTCCCATTTGTATTTCCAACAGTTTCATTATTATTGAAATATAGCATTGATAGTTGTTCAAAACGATTACGAGGCATAATTTTTCTAATGTTGGTTTGATACAAATAATGCAAACTCCAATAGTCTCTCAGTTGTGGTGCTTGTAACAATCCCATCCATGTAATTATTCCAAAGAATTTTTCCATTTGTTGGGGATCTGTAGGAACCCATGGTTTTGTTTTTGAACGCTGGGATGGTGGTTTCTGTATCAACTTTTGTTGAGCATAAACATTCGTCTCATCAACAATGTAATTTACTATATCTTGAGTCACAAATAATTTGAAGAAATCGTATGGAGTTTTGTTGAACATATTATAGTAATCAAATTTGATACCAACATCCACAGGATCAAAAGAAAAGCTATTTAGTTTGGATTTTTCTACTAAGCCCCACACTAGATTTGTGTAATTTGTGGTCACTTGTTCCGTATCCGAACTTTCCGAATTTACCGTGAAGGAAGCGACAATATCTTCAATTGTTTGCCGGATAGTATCTTGCTGCAAAAAAAACATAATTTTCTCCCAGAAATTGCAGAATGGAAATCTATTTACCTGTTGCTGTAAATTATCTGATACAGTATTCTCAGTAGTAGCAGGCGATTGACTTCTTTGGGAAGTAGTAGGAATGACAGACGAACAGGTGGCTTTGATGTTTTCAACAGTTTTATAAGAACGTATATCATTTCGTCTAGACATTTTTGATTTTTTTATAGGCAATGACCGTATTGATGAATCAGATTCATCTTCTTCACTTGGCACATATTCATCGGACGAAGTATCGCCAAAAAGATTTTCCTGTCCGCCATCTTCGTCAGACATGAATTCGTCCCATAATGCTCGCAGTTTGTCTTGTTCAGCTTCATAAGAACTCATGATATAATCACTATTTGTAAAACACAATATACAATTTGTTATTGACTAGACGATCACTTTCACTACACAAATAACGGTTGCACTTCGCACATCAATTGCATCTGGACGTGTAATAATATGACATAATACAAAATTGGGTCACGCGGTCCAGGTGAAACTCTTTGTCTCCTAGACCGCGAGACACAGAAGATGTGTCTCATTCTTTTTTTACCCAAAAGAACATTACATTAACAAGAATAAATAAAATACATAATTATTTTTTTTTGCTTGCAATACTAAATAAATTTAAGAAAAAATAATCGCCGGTCCGAGATGATTATGAAAAGAAACTAATAGCCGGGCTTAATGTGTTAAGTTTCCATATTCTTTTAGATCTTTATGCGTGAAATAAATCTGTGCCGTTTTTTCCTTATTTAAAATAAGTCCATTTGCTTGGAGCCATTCGTTTACATCCAACTGTCGATTATTTAAATTATTTGAACATTTTACCAGTGTATTGTCCTTATTAATTACTGTAGTGTCATCAGCAAAAGTTAAAAGCTTTCCATTACCCACACTATTCACAAAGTCATTGAAGTAAATTAGAAATAGCAATGGCCCAAGGACCGATCCCTGTGGGACTCCAGAGCGAACGTAAGCAATTTTAGATTCATTTCCATTGAAGCTGACATATTGACATCTGTTATTGAGATAGGACTTGATTAATTCTACACTTTCGAAGTTGTAAGGATGTAATTTATTTATTACAATACTGTGATTAACATAATCAAAAGCTTTTTTAAGATCACAAAAGGCAACTCCCACCAGGTCTCCCCTCTCCATACCTTCACATATTTCATTTATTAAATGTACCATTGCGTCCGCCGTAGATTTTTTTGCTCTAAAACCAAACTGGTTCTCATAAAACAGATTCTGTTTTTCAAAATGATCAGTTATTTATTCTTTTAGGGCAGTTTCAAGGATCTTTGATATGATAGGTACCAGGGAGATCGGGCGGAAGTTTCCCTCTGCTATCTCTCCCCCTTTATGAATTGGCACAACTTTAGCGGTTTTAAGTACTTGTGGATACGTACTATTTTCTATACATTGGTTTAATAGTAAAGTTAGTGGGACTAAAATTCGGTTTTTTATTATTTTTATTATATCTACATTTATACCCATATAGTCGCAGCTTTTCTTGTTCTTCATGTTGTCAATAATAGTCCTAACTTCGTTAAAGCTTAGTGTTTTAAATTTGAAGATTGGATAGTCATATTTTCCCAGATATTTTTCAAAAGAAATATTACTCATCTTACCACTCTGGATAATGTTTGTGATATTTGCAAAGTAATTATTAAGTCTATCTATATCAATTTCGGCTGCTGTATTAATTTGTGTTATTTTTCTATGTTTATTAATCAAGTTCCAGTAAACCTTGGGATTATTTTGTGCTGTTTTTATTTTATTGGAGAAATAACTATGTTTGGCTTCTATTAATTTAGCTTTATAACTTTTGCGTAAGTCTTTAAGTGAAGTAACCAAGAAATCATCTCTTACATAATGTTTTAATTCTGAATAAAGTATTATCTTATTTTTCATTTCATTTAACTCCTGTGTGTACCACATTTTATTTGCACATACCTTAATCTTGGAAGGTTTTTCTATTACGCTTGATCAATATTCCTCTTTATAATATTTAAGAAATTTTCAAATTTTGAATCAATTTTAAGTGAATTATCTTTTACAAATGACCAATTTATCTGCTTTATATTATTATAAAATGTGAACTTATTTGTTTCTGAATAGTCCCTATAACTAATCATCTCACAATGTTTATTTTTTTCGGAGTTATATTCAATTTTTGCTGTTACAGCTTTGTGATCTGACAGACCTGGATCAAAGACCTTACAGTATTTGAGTTACTAAGTATGTTATCTATACAATTCCCGCCTCGTGTATTTTTATTTATTAGCACCTTAACATTATAGGATTTCAGCAAGTCAATAAAACTATTTGTTATTGAATTAGTATCATTAAATTGAATGTTAAAGTCACCCATTATTACATAATTTTTCTTACTTTTATAAAGCTTGCTAAGAATTTTTTCAAATCTTTCTATAAAAAGATCAAAATCACCTGAAGGCGATCTGTAAACTGTTAGGGCGTTTTCACATACACCGGCAAAACCGGAGCCGGTGCCGGGGCCGTCGCCGGTGCCGGCCAGTGGACTCTTTCACACACTCCGGCATTGACGGTGCCGTTATTAATACCAGTTAGTTTCTGAACGTGGTTTTGTAGAAAATCTTCTTCAAAGAATGCATACACTTCCATCCACGCTTTTTGTTTTTCAACCTTGTCTTTGAAGCAATCTGCTGTCTTGTCCGACAGACAAGGTTTACTTGCAACGAGTTCAATTAAGCTGACAACATCGTACTTAAACAATTTACTCATTTTCGAACAATTAAAAATGTACGAAAATTATAAAATGAAAACACGCTCTGATTACTTTGAGGACAATAACAATACTGAAGTAAAATTAAACAAACAGTTCTCCGGCACCGGCACGTTTAGACCTGTGTGGACAAGTGTACATAAGAAAACATGGAAATCGATAAATCGGAAATCGGTCCGGCATCCGGCTTGTCGAGATCAACATCGGCTGCATTTGCCGGTGTCGGCTGCCGGACCGGCAAATTTGCCGGACCGGGCTATATGTGAAAGCATTAATTTGATTGCATTGTATCCGGCGCCGGAGTCGTCACCGGCTCCGGTTTTGCCGGTGTGTGTGAAAACGCTCTTATCACTAAGGTACCTGCTATTTCAACGGCAGCTGTTTCACAATGAACCTCCATACTCAATTTATTTATATCTTCCTTTACAATTGCATTTATATTTCGCTTACACAGTATCAGTACACCACCACGTGATAATTTCTCCCTGCAAAAATAAGAAACAAGATTATAATTCTCAACTGTACAATTTTCTACTTCATTTCGATTTAAAAAATGTTCTGACAAACAAATGATGTCATACATGAAGTTATTGTTAATTACAAAATGCTCAAGCTCTAATATTTTGTTCCGCACTGACTGTATATTTAGACGCATCAAGTTAAAGCGACATTTTTCTGTCTTAAATGAAAAAACTTATTTACGTGGACTCCTTGCGGCCATATTGCAGGATCCATTGCCTTCGTCATGTTTTGCTCATATATTTCCACCTTGAATGATGAATATTGATCCGGTCTTTTTGCCCGCAGTTTTTCACATGTCACTTCTGGGAAGTCTGTTCTTAGGTATTCGACCACTTTTTCCACTTCTGTACTCGGATGCAGTCTATAGATGTGTAACGCTGTCATTTTTGGTACAGACATTAAAGATTTTGTCTTACTGTTCGCTCCTACTACATTTCCGTTTTTGTTTTTCTTCATGCTAGCTTTTTTTGCATAGCTATCCTTTCCCTGACTAGTTTCCACTCTATCTTCATTCTGCTTCGCGGTTGGTATTTTTTGAACATTACCTAACCTTATTATTTCATTCATTTTTTCTGTTTTCGTTTGCTGTATGGCCGCAGCTACCTGAAGTTTTGTAATTTGTTTCGCTTTTGGCTTAGTTGCTGCTGTCATATTTGCCGTTTCAGGTTTTTGTATTCTTCGTACCATTACAGGTTCCTGCTCCTTATTTGTGTTTGCTTCTCTCGTATTTACTTGTTTACTCTCCTCCATAGATGACGGATCGTCCTTATACGTGCTACCACTTTGCAAAGATGGATGCGATAATATTATATTATTCATTACCATGATTTGTGATTTTAGGAATTCAACTTGATCCCATAGCTCTGTAAGCGGGGACTCGGGGTTGATGAATAATGACTATTCCCCGTAATTATCCCTCCTTACTGGTAGCTCAATTTTTACAATTCAAGTAAATGGGTGATTAACAAATGAAATGAAACTAGAATTATTCGATTTATCGCTGCCACCACCGGATTTAGGCAAAAGGGGTCCGGTCCCTCATTAAATTTAGATTAATTAATTACATTGCGTTTCCCATTTTACTTTGGTATTCGGAGGAGGGCTCTTGAGCTTAGAGCTGTGCAAGCGCATGATATTTCCGTAAACTACCCTAATAGAAATTAAAGACCTGAACTAGTTTAATATCGGGTATATTGATAAAAGGTTTCCCTGGGAAAGGGATTACGTTGTTACAACCAATGTAGATTCTTCATAATAATAATATTGACAATTCACCTACCGTTTCTTGGGTGAGGAGAGCGAGAACCCAGCAGCAGGGGTGTCGGGGACTTGATCCCGGGGGCGGGAGCTCGACGGCCCTTTCCTTGGGGGGGGGAAGGTTCGGCCCTTGGCACGTTCACTCACAGACACTGATTTTAAAGTTTAATGCATGAGGGGGGGTTTATTCGCGGATCGCGTTAAAAACACAAATTTTTATATATATAAGGATGATGACTGAAACACCAAGATAAAAATAAAAATGAACTCTAGTTAATTATCAGAGGGAATGTCCGATCTATTCGGAGGGAAGATGAACATTAAATTTTGATTTTTCAACTCCTTCCTTCCGCGCGGTATTATCTCAATTCAAAACGTAAACAAACTCCCCTTAGGAAATGCTGGCCTCTCTTGGCCAATCGAGCAAGCTCTAACTAAAACGCAAATTTTGGGCACCGAAGTGACTAAAGTTGCCTAACGTTAGAGCATAGTTTCAAGCGATTCCTTCGCCCTTATCTGAATTCCGAGGTCGACCAATCTTTTTCCCATACGTGTAATTTGAGCCGACGTTAATTTTGTTTATTTTAAACGTTATCTTATGGCACTTATGAGGGTTGTTTTGTCTATCGCGCCTGGGAACCTGTTTACATTAAGATTAAGTTAACATTCCTTTTGCTCGGTTCGTTGGCGAATTAAATTTTGTTAATTGAATTTAGGGCGAAATTTCTCGGCCGTTTACAGCTCCCTTATGACTATGTTTTTTTCTTCTAGCAACAACTTCAAGTATTCTTCCTCCTTGTCTTGAATTGTTACAAAGGATTCATCCGTGTCGCTCACCTCATCCTGGTCCGGGCCATGCTTGTTTTGTTTTCTACAACAATTCATAGTTGCTTCGTTTAGTTTAATTATGTCACTATAGTATTTCACACAACCCCGGTGCATTACTGTGTCACAATATATACATTTCAGCCCGTTGACTGGCACAACATTACACCTTTTACATTTTTTCGTCGGAGCACTTACATCTGCATTTGACACAGACTCCATCTTGTTAATTGTTGTTGTTAACTACGTAACAAACAAATCTGATGTAATTTTTCAGCACGTGTATGAAATATTAGTTATTTTTTTATACAGATTAAAAAATTGTACGCTGTTATTTCGCATCGTATTTAAAGCCGATGACTTTGCACAGAAAGCAATAGTTCGTTTGGGTCTACAACCGTCAAGGAGTTCGAACGACAAGTACAACAAAACAATGGATAAACAAATTAAGAAACTAAAACTTAATTCTTTTTCTACATCAATAAAGAAAAACAAGGGTAAGAATAATCTCCTAGAAAAATTCAATTCCCTCGGAGCTTTCGGATGGTTGAATCTGGAAACAATGGATAAGGGGAAGCACTACCTGATCACCGATTTACGAAAAACTGCAACAAAATTTGGCGATCAACTTGTAGCAGAATTAGACGGAACAACAAAACTGTATCTACCTGAACGTTATGTTATAACACGTTTACGGATAGACAACTGTTAGAACTCGGCGGAAATAACTCATTTTAATTAATCACGGTTTGGATGGACGTATCTACAAACTAGAACTGTTAAAGATAGAAAATGAATCACCAGATGATCCATTATTGCAACTCAATCTTTCGAAGAAGAGGACGAAGCCGTGGACGAGGGGTATAAGCTGAATTCTATTTTACTACCCTTAGATATGTATTCTCAACCATTTTTCTAAAATGTTGCATACAAATATCTTATAATGGTGTTATTAATTAAAATGCTTATAATTAAACTTTGTTTTTTATACACCTACATATTTCATTACGAAAATCATACAAATAAAAAAAAATATTAAACATAAATTAATTATTCGTTCACTTTTCCTCATTTTCCATTTTTAAATCATATCCCACCTTTTTCGTCCTCGAATGTACAACTACTTCTCTTCTCAATCTATCAAATGTAATAATGTACAAGTTAATGCGCACTTTCAAAGTGTGTCGTTTTTTTTTCTTGCGAACCCATATTTCACTTCTCGGACAACTAACTACCAATGTTTCTTTCCATGTATAACTTTCTGTATTACATCCATGGTACAAGTCACACACTTGTAACCCTCTATATCTGTTTCCCCTTTACACTTAAGACAACTGAATTTCAGCGGAACGGGCTTCTTGAGAATGAAAGAAACTAAATACTTGAGTAGTATAACTGGCAGGGTTCTGGGACACCTCGATGGCCTGTCCATCCGAAGTGACCACAGTTAAAGGTCATCCCCTAGTTTAGGGGTAGTCTTCGGTGCTGAAGTGGTGATTTAGGGATGGTTTTTCGTGCACCCCTTTGGTTCTTGTACCTGAAGAAGTGCCGACAATGACGTAATTTTACCGGAGGAGGTCGCTGAAGAATTGTCGTCAATGACGTAATTTTACCGGAGGAGGTTGCAGAAGAGCGCGCATCGACAATGACCAGAGGTGGTTGCAAAGGAATTTTTTTTGCAATGACGTCAGAGAGCTTGTGGCTGAAAAATTGTCGTAATTTTACCGGGAGGGCAGAAGAGAGCACGTCGACATTGACCGAGGTGGTTGCAGAGGAATTTTTTTCGCACCTTGGCTGCTGTTGGCGAGAGGTCAAGAGGATTGTTAGGAAAACACAATCGGAAGGGGTCAAGCGAGAGGTCAAGGAGAATTGATAAAACGCTCGTTTTGAAATTACATGTTTATTTATAGATAAAATTTGCTAATTAACAATAAACATACTAATTAAGATAAATATTTTTATACAGACATTTTTAATTTTAAAAAATTTTACATGTAAAGTATTTAATAAGACATTAATTACCAATGTTTTTTCCATAAAGATCTTTTAACAATTGATCTGTAAGACATGACACACATTTATGCCCCGCTATGTCGGTCTCCCCTTTACATTTAGGGCAAACGTATTTTGTTGGAATGGGCATTTTTTTTAAGAACATTTTTACTACATTCGTAAGCGGGTTGTACTTAACTAGTCTGTCGTGTAATATTAAACAATAGGCGCAGGTAAAGGGTTTTTCATTAAGAGCGACGCATTTTGTTTTTAAAATAAAACACCGATGTCGTGAGAAATTTAAAATTATTTTTACTTCGGTGTAAAGTACAGTTAATACCATTATTGATGGAACCACAATATCATTCAAATGTCCTCCACGGAAGCGCTGACAGGAAGGAATCCGTATAACCCAAGTTTCCATGACTTTTTCACCTAAATTGAGTCGAATATCAGCAATGACCAGGTGTTAAATTTCTCACGATATCTGCGTTTTATCTTAAAAACAAAATGCGTCGCTTTTAATGAAAAACCCTTTATTTGCGGGCACTTTTTTACTGGTTTCTAATCTGATGTCGATGGTTCCCGACTTGAGCGTTTCGTTTTGTCGACTGCAATCGATCACTACCAACGGCGCTAAATCTGAAAAATTAAGACACGGTTCGCCTGTAGTTTTATAATAGTAGGATTGTTGAAATTGAGCGTACATTTCGTATAAAATTGCGAATTGGTGTTTTTCAAAATTTAAATTTAGATTGTCATAAGGATAGACTTCTGAATTTAAATACAATTTTATGTTTGTTAAGTTACAATCATCAAATTGACTGATATTTTTTAGGGTGTCATTTTTTCTACTAGTTTGAAAACCTACGATAACGAAACGTGGCTTCTCTAATTGACTGCTCGCTTTGACGTTCTAGGTGTATCTCGTTGTCTGTTGCAAAAGAGGTAGTTCGTAGAGTTCCCAGTTTCTGAACGTCGATGTACCTAAGTAATTGTAATTTTTCGTTGTCGGAAAGTTGAACGTGAGGAATTTTCCATAGTATTTTTAAAAGTTCACTTTTAGATTTTTCCCCGTTCTTCGTGGTTATGGTGGTGTTGAAATCCGAAGAACTTCTAATGAGAACTAATTCCTGTCGCACGTTTATTAATTTTTTTTTTATAGTTTTCACAGAAACCGAGCAGAATGCGAATCGGTAATTACGGAATTTTCAAGGTGATTCTAACATGCGTTGTTGTATCTTGTGCAATCGTTGTTCGTGAAAGAGACGTACCCCTTCAAGACGGACGTGATGCCCGGATGTCGAGCGCGATCTATGACCGATCCTCCTACTTCATATCTGATTTCGTCGAACAGGAAAGCAATACCGTTGTTAACAAAATTCAACGTGTCGGTCACTTTACCGTCGTGATCGAGTATTTTACCTTCGATGTACAGATAACTTTGAACTGGTAATGTGTAGATGTCCTACGTTGGAATCGGTAATCGTATTTCATAAGATTTATTTAACGTGGTATTTGCGTACGGCGGATGACTGTGTATTTCACAATTTATAATAGAATTATCTATTAAAACGTGTTCACCAATGTTCAGCACACCGAAACTCATTCTTCTTATTTTTTTCTTACAATAATTGGAATCCTAATGATAATAAAAATTGTTTATTTTCAGGTGTTAACTCTTTCGATTGCTTTTTTAAGTAAAGTTTATATCGAAACACCATTATTTTAACTCTTTTAAATGAAGTCTTATCGTTCGATCTCGTTTTGGAATCTTCCTGATGCGGTAGATGACATCGTTGATCCGTTTCATCACTTTGTAAGGACCTTCAAAAGATGTCTGCAGTTTTGGGGATAGACCTCGACGTCTTTGAGGATTATAAAGCCAGATCAGCGCTCCAGGTTGGTATCCCCCATTCTGAGCGTTGATGTCATAATGCTCCTTCATTCGGTCGCTGGCTGTCTGTATGTTGTGACGAACTTGATTGTGAATGTCGTCCATTTTTCTGCGTAGACCGCTCACGTAGTCTTCGTCGGCAGGGATTTCGCCAGGCTTCACGCCAAATTTCAGATTGCAGGGCAGTCTTGGCTCTCGCCCAAATGCCACTTTTGCTGGTGTCTCTCCTGTGGTCTCATGAACGGACGAACGGTATGCCAGTAGAAAAAGGGGAATGTACGTGTCCCAGTCTCTCTGATGATCGGAGACTACTTTGGACAAATGTCGGTTGATGGTTCTGTTGAATCTTTCCACCATTCCGTCCGACTGCGGGTGGAGTGCAGCTGTTCTAGTTTTCCGGACGCCGAGCAAAGTACACACGTTCTTGAATAAAGCCGATTCAAAGTTCCTTCCTTGATCTGAATGCAGCTCCATAAGCGCGCCATACCGACTGATCCATTCTCGGACAAGGACTTCAGCAATAGTTATCGCCTCTTGGTTTGGTAGGGCGTATGCTTCAACCCACTTGCTAAAGTAGTCCATTACCACGACGATGTACTTATTTCCACTATTCGTTTGTCGAAATGGGCCGGCTACATCTATGACAACTCTCTCAAAAGGACTTCCCACGTTATACTGTTTCATGGGAGCCTTGCCTCGTTTGTGGGGGCCGTTACTGGCTGCGCAGACTACGCACTTCCAGCACCAGTCCTTTACGTCTTCCTTGCAGTTTACCCAGTAGAATCGCTCGCGCACCTTTTCCATAGTCTTCTTGATTCCCAGATGCCCTCCCGAAGTTCCATCATGAAGCTCCCTCAGAACTTCCGGCACCCTATTCTTGGGGATCAGTAACTGTGTCTTCTGTTCCGTGCCATCCTGGTTCTCGACGATTCGTTTCAGAAGACCATGATTCAGCACTATGGAATCCCATTGCGCCCAGTACGACTTTACGGATGGTGCGCACGGTGCTATCTCTTCCCAAGTAGGCCTTGCCTCCCTACTTTTCTATTCCAGCACCAATTTTAAATCCTATTCGTTCTCCTGGTCTCGTCGCAATTCTTCACCTTACCATTTGTCGTCTACGACGGCCGTCCTCGCAGTAGTGGCTACTTTCTCCTCTAGACGACTAGAGTGCTTACAGTCTTCGGTACAAGGTCTTCTTGACAAAGCATTTCTATGGCTAGTTCCGGCCCGATGCTGGATTTCAAAATCGTATTCCTGAAGTCGTTCGATCCATCGTGCGACTTGTCCTTCAGGATTCTTGAATCGGAGGAGCCATTTTAAAGCGGCATGGTCCGTCCTCGGAAGGAAGTGTCTGTCATATAAGTACTTGTATAAATGTTCTATGGTCTTTACCACGGCTAGCAGTTCCCTTCTAGTGACGCAATAATTTCGCTCCGGTTTTGACAGGACTTTACTGAAGTAGCCGATCACCTTCGCTTGCCCTTCTTCTATCTGGGAGAGTACGCCACCGATACCAACGTTGCTAGCGTCCACGATGAACTTGCCTTCTGGGAGAGGGTAACTCAGAATAGGAGCACTTATCAAGTACTGTTTTAGTTGTTCAAAACTAATTTGACAATGTTGGTCCCATTCAAACGGACGACCTTCTTTGGTGAGTTTTGTCAACGGTTTAGCAATGTCCGCAAATCCGGGAACATAGCGACGATAGTAAGTGCATAGGCCTAGGAAACTCCTTATCTTGGGAGTTGGCCAGTCCTCCGCGACCTAAATCTTTACTGGGTCCACGGCGATTCCATTCCCATTAACAATATGACCAAGATAATTCACTTCCTTCTGGAGCAGGTGGCACTTCTTGAGACTAAGCTTTAGTTCAGCTCCGCGAAGCCGCTGGAAAACTCCTTCCAGGTTCTTCAGATGGTCGTCGAAAGTTTTTCCCACCACAATTATGTCATCCAGGTATACCATGCACGTTGTTCAGAACCGTCTCCATTAGCCTTTCGAATGTCGCTGGGGCATTACATAACCCGAACGGCATCACTGTGAATTGCCATATACCCATACCTAGGGAAAACGCCGCCTTTTCTCGATCTTCGGGCGCTTGTTCCACTTGCCAATAACCACTCTTTAGATCCAAGGTCGAGAAGATCTTCGAACCAGCCAGGGTGTCCAGGGTACCATCAATCCGTGGCAGAGGATAGCTATCCTTTTTGGTGACTTTGTTGAGCAATCGATACTCTACGCAGAACCGTGTGGATCCATCCTTCTTCACAAGCACCACCGGTGACGCCCATGGGTTGCTTGATGGCTCAATCACATTGTCTTTTTCCATCTCGCGAATAATGCGTTCTGCTTCTTCACGCCAATGGTAACCTCCTTGAAGCTTGACGGATGGGCCTTTCTTCTCCTGTCTCTATCTTGTGTTTGACGATGTCGATTCTTCCCTTAGATCCATTTTCTACCTCGAACACATCTTGATAGCGACATATCAGGTTCTTCGCTTTTGTCTTTTGTTCTGGAGTCAATTCCTGGGCTGTTGACATGACCATTTCCAACAACTTCTTCGGGACCTTCCTCTCTTGCACGCTTGCTTCTAGTTGGTGGGAGATGGAGGATACCATGGCACAGCTTCCCAAGATCGTACCCTTCTTGATGTCGACAGGGAAACAGTTCACATTCACTAGGCGGACTGGTATTTCCTTCTTTGCTGTCAACAACATTTTTCCAACGAGAACTCCTTTTCCAATCTTCTGATCGTCAGTATTAGGTTCGACCATAATGACTTGCCCATCTTGGAAAGCGCCATTCATGTTTGCATCGATTATAACCTCGGTTCTGCTAGGCAATATGACATCTTCTGCGAGAACAACTCGAGCGGCCGCGTCCTCTCGTTGATGTAGAACCAACTCCTCGTTGCTAACCGCCATCACAACGCTTCAGATCCAATTGGTACCTATGGGCGCACATGATGTCAATGCCCAGAATCGCCTCATCCTCTATTTCTGCTACCAGCGCACGGTGTTTGATGGGAGTCGATCCAATGGTAATGGTCACCTCTACTTCACCATGGACAGTGGCGGATGTTCCGGTTGCTGTCCTCAGTCTCCACTTAGTCGGCTCGGTGCGTCTTGATGACGTGATAACGTCGGGCCTTAAGATAGTCTTCGTCGCACCCTTATCGAGTAACATGGTGTGAGGGATGTCATCAATAGTGGATGCTACCCCACTTTAAGGACGTTAAGCTTTTTAGAATGCTAACAACACGATATTGATTTAATCTGACCCGCCCTAAAAGAGTAGCACCAGGTTGTCGGCTATTACGTCGGGAACGGAAGCCACGGAGGGTAAACATACGTAATAACTTACCTGTGAAACAAAGTTTACCATGCGGTAGTCCGCAGTGTGTGTCCACATCTAGCAGGGCGGTATGGTCTCATGAACTGGACGCCACAAACCTCTAGGTCCGCTAGCTCTAACTTCAGATAATCGGAGAGCGTGGTTGGGTCGTGATCGAAACTCGAGCACAAAATAATCCGGGAGGCGCCAGCCAAGGCATTTTAAAACCAAGAGGATGGCTATAAACCCACTGAATCCCTTGACTTAGACAGTAGGAGATCCAACAATACACACCCCAAAAAGAAACCAGGCATACGAGTGTACACTTATATATTTATCACACCAAGCATTACATGCGTATGAGTTCGACAACAACATAAGCGTAATACGCGTCGATGGGATCGTGAACTGTAGTCCCTTGCAACAATAAAATCTTTAAAAGGGGGCGACTCCAGAAGGGAGTACCCAAGTACTACGGTACAGTAAAGTACACTCGCAATTAAATAATGACAGTAATAAAAAGTCAGCTATTGGAATTCCAAACACCTCACAATAATATTTACAAAATAAGTAAATGTGCATGAACGCACCAAACAATACAAGGACCTAAGTCACTCTACTTCCATGAATTAAGCGCAAACGCTTAAAGTCAAAGTGTCTGACGGACACTGACACAAATAATTATCTCAATAAAGTAAATGTACACTGAAAACCTGAAGGGTAAATTAATCCAATAAAACGTAAACGGGTAGAAATTCTCTGCGTCCGGTGAGGTTACACTTCTGACGAAAAAGGCGCAAAAAAATAAAACAATAGACACGGTACCTGCAGTTGACAGCTGAGATAAGAGTGAAAATCGTGCGTCACGAGCAGTACTACCAACCCGGACGATGTAGCTGCGTTGTGGAATGCACCACACTGACCTGTTGACTGACCGAGAAAGAGCCCACGTATCTCGGCTGTTCGCAGAACTCCAAGAGAACGGAGTCGTACCGGACGTCGAGGACAACTTGCAATAAACTGGCCCAATACGTATAACACGCATACAACGAAAACCCCAACAGAAAAGAAGCCTAAAAAAAAGAAATAGCACACCCGTACACAAGGACGCCATTAGCAATTCGGAAACTTTTACTCACCGAAAAAACGGCTTCCAATGACACTCGCGAGAACAGAATTTCCTCGACGGAAAGATAAAACTATCGCCGCACGGTGGCACAAAGATTTAAGCCAATAAGCTTTCAAAATGCTATAACTCTAAAGGTCAATACAACAACAGCCACCCGTGCTCTTCGAGAGTCGACGATCAAGAGAGCGAACCAACAACTCGTCCCAAAAGAATAGCGAAATGCGCAGGGTTGCCAAACAAACAAAACATAACCCAATAACCGAATAAAAATATTCGAACCGGGCGGACGTAACATGGAATCCACGAAGACACTGCTGGTTAATCGCCGCAGGGCCATCACTTTCGTGGCTTTTGTCTTTGGGGGCCTTGGAATACGGGTCGACGTTTGCCCCTCTGCACCGACCCGGCTTAGTTTCCCTGTGGCTTCCTTCGTGGAGGATCCCGCCTGGCCTTGGGACACCGCCTGCGAACATGTCCCTCTTCCTGGCAATTCCAACACACCAGAGGATTCTTCTGCCTCAAGACTTGTTCCACAATGCGGCGAATATCCTCCGTGGTGGTATAATCCTTGGGGCGCTCCTCTGCAGCAGGTCGCACCTGGACGCTGGCGGGTTTTTCTTCTTGGGAGTCCATGGCAGCTCGTACCTTGATGTGTCCTCTTGAAACTCGCTTCGCCGCCTCGTATTCCAAGTCGTAGGCCAATGCGTTCTAGGATGTCTTAGGGTGGGCTATTCTCAATGCCTGCTGATTGTCCGGATCACGGATTCCAACCACGAAGGTCTGCAGCATCAAACATTGCAGGAAATCATCATGAGCTGCAGGATATGCCAACCGGGCTAGGCGCGCTACATCAGCCTCGAATTCCTGAAGACTCTCTCTGGATTTCTGATAACGGTTTCTCAACTGCGCATGGTACACGTCTGTCAGATGCGCCTGGCCATAACGCATCTCCAGCTTGTTGAAGTCTTCTTGTTCCTCTAGCGGCATCATTTGTAGCACATCGATAGCGTCCCCCCTCAAGGCCACAATTAACGAAGTGGCTTTTTCACTGGCCGTCCATCCATTCGCTTTTGCTGCAGCTTCAAACTGTTTGAAGTAGTTAGGCCAAGAAGACTTCCCATCGTACGTTGGTGGTTTTATTTTAAATTTAGAAGTTTCCTACCACAGTTTGGGCCTCATTATTTTCTGGCATTCCTGCTGGTGACGGATCCCCGAACACTCGCAACCCTGCCATGATTTGCTCGAGATTCTTAATTTTATTATCCTGCTGAAATAGTATTTCTTCGACATTTTGCTGCAGATATCTTGTCTCCTCCGATATTTTTACTACTAGTGTATCCTCGAGTTACTAGTTTATGCTCTAGAAATTCATCCTTCAAATTTTCAGACTGTTCTTGTAATTTAGTTTCTAGATTTCTCGACTGTTGCATTAATTTATTTTCAAGTTTCTCTTCTAAAATGTTCACGTTTTCTTCCGTGTTTCTAGAGTATTATATTAATTTATCTAGATCGTCTTTCAAATTTCCAGATTGTTCCATCAATTTATTTTGCAATTCATCTTTAAAATTTATGGATTGCTCCTTTAATTTATCTTCCAAATTTCCAGATTGTTTTCTTAATTTATTTTGCAATTCATCTTTAAAGTTTCCAGATTGTTCTTTTAATTTATTTTCTAATACCTTACTTAAATCTGCAGGACCGCCCGAGATTTTAAAAAGAAAAGCTTCTGGATCCTCTCCTGCTTCTAGTATCGCTTGGTGTAGTCTCTCTTGCAAAATCGATTTCTTTCCAGAAATTTCCAATTCGCGCTCTTCTAATTCGGCTTTTAAGTCGTTCACTTTTGAGTTTTTTAACAGCACTTTCTTTGGAGCCATTGTTTTTTTCCTTTTTCCGACACTACACTTTGTTTAATAATTTGTTTAAATTTAATTCAGTTTTAATTGTTTATTTATTTTCACGAACCCCAAACCTGGCACCAATGTAACGAGTTTAAGGGTTTTGTTAATTCTTATTTTAAAACAAAGCACGAAATAGCTAATAACTAATTTATTTAAAAGCAAACTAATTAACACTAACTTAAACTAATTTATTTACAAACTTATTTTAACAGCCTAGCGAAAGTCTAATACTTTAATGCCGAACTGTCCAACGTTGAATTCCCCCGAACTCCCGGTCGCGTGCTTTTATAACCGGGGTTGTTTTTCTCGAACATTCGAGTACGCGACGGAATGTCTAGGGCTGATTCCACCGCTGACGTGATATCGGTGCGCCCGAAGTTTCTGGTCTAAAGCGCATCGGCGATGACACAAGAGACAGACTGACGCCGGCTGCTGTCGGCGAATCATTACAGTACTATGATTGGTGATTGCTTTTAATACTATTTCTTCATCATCATTAGGTAGATTTTTATTTATAGTAGTTAAAATTTGTCCGGTCCTATTATTTGTAGCGGTGACTATTGTCTTATTACTACTAATTCGTTTTCTTACTGAATTAATTTCAATCAATTTTGATTTTATGTAATTTCGATATCTTTAACTTCATATGCACCCGAGGGAATTTCTATGGTGTACTTGTCTATATAAAATTTATTGTTCGTTATCGATTTTAGGAATTGCATTGAACGAATAAAAATCAATCAGTCCTAGAACGTATGACTTCTCATTATCTAGTATAATTGGCGGATATATTTGCGCACTCAACACAGACTCTTTGCCTGATAACGTGAACGTGTATGACGACATTTCACTAGGTCGGGGGTTATCAAGCAAATGAAATACTAAACGTCATTTATTTAGAATTTATTTAGAAAGAAAATATAAACATAATTGTCCACAATTGGATCTGTTATAAGTTTGATAAGGATGATGATTATAAATAATTTTACAGGGCTCTTTCGAATTAAAATACGTTACGATTTCTCGAGCCGGTTTCAAATTTCCGAAACTATCGAAATAAATCACTTTTCTTGTACGGTTTTCTTGTAGGCCGTCCAATGAGTTCCAGGACCGTTCGCACTGTCCAAATTAATTATTCCTCTCAGTTTTTCTAATTTTTTTAGGTAACTCGTTTCTTATAAAGACAACTCGGAAATGTGGAACTTTCATAATTGTCGCGTATTTTTCTAAATCAATGTTAGTCATTGGTTGATTTTTTAAAATTCCTAGTTTTTTTTTTTTTTTTTGTAGAAAAAGTCCAAGTTCGGTTTGGTACGGTTTCAAGTATAATCCTTTACCCATTGCTATCGCTTCCATCGATTTATTGTGACGTTGTGATTCTTTCAATTTTTCCTTCGCAGTTCTCGCTTCGTTTACGGCTTTTGCTATGCTGGTTGCTCCTTCGGTCAGACCACCCACTTAAGCCGGCAAAAATTGGTATCAAAGACAATACTTCTCCTGTTTTAGGAACTTTAACTATGCGCTTGGTGGGTTTTATTTTATTTTTAAATTTTTTGGATGAATTTAAAGCTAATTTAACCGCACTATATAGAGTGCGAGATTTTTTTTTAAGTATGCGTTTTTCAATTTGCTTGATTGCTTTCGAAAGAGGTACTTTCTTTGCCTGTTTCTTTATTTTTTTCTTTCGGTTCGTCTTCGATTTACGTAATTTTGACATCTTTACTCGTCAAATCTCAATTACATACTGAATTATTAAACGTGTGAAATTTATTAAATCATCATATCATCAAAAGATTCTCGTTTTCTTTTTTAGCACAGCTTTCTACATTATCATTGGCAATTGAGGAGTGGAAGTAACAAAGGGGTTAAGTGCCAATTTGTCGAAAAATGAGATACTCCTAGAAAAAGGTTCTATGTCCCATCGACTACATCCTCTGAAACGGGTTAAGTGCTCAGACACAAAATTCAAGGAGAAAAGTAGGCTAAAAGTTGTGAATAAAATGTTCGTTATTTGGGAATGATGGAGTTTTTAGCCAATTTCCCGAGTTGAAAGTTTTGGCACTTAACCGCTTAGTTACTTCTCCTCCTCAGTTGTTGAAGCATCTTCATTTATTTCCAACTTTCTTTTTTCCCCTTTGTTAGGTTTCATTTTTTACGATTAATAGTCATTTATTTCTAATTTTCTCTTTTCACCTCTGTTTAGTTTCATTTTTTTACAATTAAAATCATCTGTTTTTAATTTTCTCTTTTCACCTCTGTTTGGTTTTATTGGATAATCATCTGCAATGTCTGTGTCCACTTCACGATCTATTCGTTCTTTAACGTTAATTTTATTTTTGTTCTTTAAACTATGTTTTTGTCGCGTTGTCGTTGTCGTCTTCTTCTTCTTCTGTACTGGTTTGTTTTGCTTTAAAACTTTTATACAATGTTCGATGTTTTCAACTGAAGATACCGTAACTTTTTTTGTTTTTTCTAATTTTTTTAGATACTCCTTAATAATTTTTCTGTAATTTATCTTTCCGATTCCCATACCCAATTTCACTTTAGCTTTCATGACACCTGCAACTCCTAACGCTGCTGCGTTCTCGCCGAGCGAAGCGTCTTTGGCTCGAAATCTTTCTATTGCACTCATATAATTTATTATCCCCCACATGTCTACGTGTTAAATCTTTTTCTTGAGAATATGCTATATCGTGCTCCCTGCAAGCATCATCCAAACCGTTTATACCGACGTCACCGCGTGCCAATCGTTTTTGAAGTTTGATTCCGGGCCCGCAAAATCTGTAGGTAGGTATGTGTAGTTCGAAGGGTAAATTAGTGATGGCCGTATTTAATAATCCGTCTCCTATATAGCACTTCATTCTAATAAAAAACCATGTGATTTATTAAACGACAATTCTCTAACTGAATACAAATTCACACGTTGAGACTATTTGACAAGATTTCAAATCGTAACGCTTCAGCAGCATGAAGTTAGTTAAACAAAAAACAACGTTTAACATTGAGAATAATAATTCTGAAGATGAACGTTTGAAAAGACATGGTGTATTATTTCCTTCGACTTTGAGATGTATCATCGTAGGACCCTCGAACTGTGGAAAAACAAACCTTATCATTAATCTGATTGAGCATCAAAATGGTTTATCGTTTGAAAACATTTACGTGTACTCGAAATCTATAAATCAACCGAAGAATATTTATTTAGAAGAGTTATTGAGACCGATCAAAGGCATAGGTTATTTTGCGTACAGTGCCAATGAAAACATACTTTCACCTTCGGAGGCGAAACCTAATTCTATTTTTATTTTCGATGATGTTGCGTGTAACAATCAAGACATAATTCGTGAATATTTTAGTATAGGTAGACATAACTCGTTTAACCTGTCTCAAACGTATGCGAAAATACCTAAACATTTAATAAGAGACAACGCTAATTATCTAATACTTTTCAAACAAGATGATTTAAACTTAAAACACGTTTACAACGATCACGTGGGAACGGATATGAACTTTGAGAAATTTAAAGATATCTGTTCTCTGTTGGAAAAGCGGTCGATATGAATTCCTAGCAATTTTTAAAGATAATCGAATCGATGATGGAAGATACAGAAAAGGATTTAATCACTATATATATCTTTGATGAACATATATGATAGTTATTAAAATTCGGAGTATCATACGCACCGTTACCTCTCATCAAGATGGATGATGAAAATTTAAAACAGAAACTTTTACTAAAACGTAAAAATATACGAAATAAATTGAATTATTTAAAACATGGTGAATTAATGCAGGAAAAAATGTTCGATCCTATCACTAAACATTTGAAAAATATTGAAAGTAAATTGCAACAAAAAAGTGAAAATTTAAAAGAAGAGGAATTACCTTCAACGTCACAGCAATGACTTGATAACTCCTAAAAATAAATATCCTTCTGTAAGGAAACGTTTGATAAGTGACTTTGAAGCGGCAAACGAAGCTGATGAATCGGACAGATTTAAAGAGTCGATTTTAGAAAGTATCGAGTCAGAAGAAGAAGATGATAACCGATTTAAGAACCTCGGTGAGAAATCGTTCAACATTTATTTGGATCAATATCATCCGTTACCTAGAAAATACATCGATGAAATGTACAGGGACGATGAAAATAAAGAACTCGATTACAAATATGGAGTGAGACTTGATAAAATTACGGAAAAATTAAAAATCGGTGATTCATGGTTAAATCTCGACGACGCTGATATTATTGTTAAAAATAGACGATACAGAGGTACTCCTGGTTTGTACGAGTTACTGTTTAAAAAAAAAATTCCTGAAAATTTTACTAAAGAGGATGCCAAAAATTATAAACAAATTATTCTTAGGACTAACACTCATCAACGATATTATAATTCAAATAAACAAGTAGATGGCAGTAAAATGCCAAAGTATAAAAATATTATCGCTCCACTGATTAGTACTAATAGAGGCAGTGTAATCTTGATTAATTTCCAAGAAATAACAATTTTAGGATTTTGGCAGTTTCGAAAAATGCTATTTTCTAACTAAGTAAAAATCACTCGATATATCTAATAGGGGCTAAATAGGTTTTCAGACAAGCACAAATTATTGCCATAAAAAGTTTTTTCGAAAAATCAGAAATAAAAATTTTTTCCATTTGATGCCGACTTTTTGGCGAGCACTGTATATATATTTTTTCATTACTGCACTGTTTATTTGTAGATTGACTGGTAACCTAGTACATAGGACTAAATGAAAACTGAAGAAACTTACTAGACAAAATGCCTATTTATTATGTACTTATTTATTGTATTATTGACTGCCCAGTATTGTATCACCTGAACAGTCTCAATACTACAATATATGCTGCGTTCGGCTTTGCGAATCTTTTGACTCTTTTTGCTCCACTCATACTCCACTGGCACTTTTGTCGTTCGGGATTACGCAAAGGTGTAAATGGATCTCACTCCATAAGCGTTCGGATTAGACGGAATAGAGCAAATTGAGCTCACTCCACTTGTACCACCTCGGAAGAGTGGTGTTTCAGAATATGCCACTGCGCGCTAACTTCATTCATGTATACATGAACAGCTGTTTGTAAATAAAAGTGATGTTAGTACATACCCGGATTTAAAATGGAAAATCTTACTCCAGAAACATACGAAATTGTGCACGAAGGTGATGAACCCCTTATTGCCAACAACAATGCCTTGCTACAAAATATAAACAGTAAGTATATAGGTAACATATATTTTATTTTTAAGCAAAGCTATATGACTTTTTCTAGGTGGTTTGTTATTAAAAAAAATTTCTATGGAAACGTTTCTGAGGAAGAAGTACAGGAAGACGAGTATCAGGAACCACAGAATAACAAAATATGGACCAAAGAAATGACTATTTTGTTAATAAACAAAATTGAAAATGCTCAAGAAGCTTTTGAAAAGGATCTTAAGAAGAATGTTTGGGCCAAAATAGCAACCGAGTGTTCTAATGGTACAACAAGAATTACACCAAAACAAGCAGAAACAAAGTGGAAAAGTCTGAAGCGAACATACAAAAGTGTTTCAATTCACAACAAAACAACTGGTCAAAAAAGGAGATATTGGGAATATTTTGATCTAATTCACCAGTTTATGTTTAGAAAACCAGAGATAGTGCCTGAAGCCACTTGCAGCAGCTTCACAGGACTAAAAGTGAGAAGTGACGTGAATGAATCTACATCAAGTGAATCAGTAGCAAGTATTTCACATAGTAACCCTTCTTATGAAAGTTCTTTTACTAAGAAAAGGAAGCAACGTGAAACTGAGGTCAACACAAGACATAAAGAAAAAATGCAACGATTTGACAGATTTAATGGCCTTTTTAGTGATTTGGTGCAAGCATACAAAGAAAAATAAGTAGCAAGTTCCATTAAAATGTCTTGTTTTAAATTTATGAATACAAAAGTTATTTCATGTTTTTTGCAATTATATAGGTGTAGAATGTTATCTTTTTATTACCAGTTCTGAAGTTTTTTTTTTTAAGTTATATATATTACTGTAAATTTTCTTTCAATGTTACATATTACTGTAAACTTTTTGTAATAAAAATTATTCTAAAAGAATTCGTTTTATCATTTACAAATAATGAAATAATATTCAGAGTAACATAGTTTACAAAAAAAGGTATCTACAGCTTCTTATCAGTTAAATCAACTAATTTTTTATCAAAATGAAAATGTAGAGGTTTATTTAGAAAAACTGGAATACTTCACAAACTTCTCATTTATTCTTCAAGCACAAATTGTAAAGCATTCATAATATTATTGCATTTTACAATGGCTATATTCTGTTCTACTTCCATGTCAATATCAAGTACATTATGTGGATTTACATTATTCAATTCTTCAAGTTCTTGTTGATAATAATGTCTTCCAGTAGATCACCATTTAATAGGCATATATTGTGTAATATACAGGAAGACATTATTAAGAGGACAATCATATCTAATCTCACAGTTTCCATAAATTTTAATCGTCTAAATCTTCCCTTTAAAAGTGCAAAAGTATTTTCAATCACAACTCGAACATTGTTTATAATACGGTTGAAATTTTTTTCACTTAATGTAAGTCTTCTGTTATTTTTAAAAGCTGTTATCAGAAATGTTTCAAGTTTGTATGCCAAATCACCTATAATGTGATTGTCCTCATGAAATATATTCATATATACATCTGTAAACAATTTCTTGTGATCGCACACTCCTTGCAGCAAAAGTGAATGGAAATTTTTTCTATTAATATATGAAGTGGGATATTGTTTCGGTGCAACTATACGTATATGAGTACCATCGATACAGCCCACAATTCCTAAACAAATTTAACAACAATTAAGTATATAATCAAAATTTAATATTTCTTTACCTGGAAAACATGTTGATTTTGCAAGTCCAAATCTGTCAGCAACTGATCTGTTCAAAATAAATAATGTTTCAGACATTCATTATTAATCGAGCTTGCAAAGTGTTTTTAAATATAAGCATTTTAACATATATTTACTGATTTAAAAATGTGTTTTATTGTTATATTACAATTTCACAAGTAAGAAATTCCCCGAAGTCATACATTATTTTTATTATAATGTAATACATACCGAAAAGATTCTCCATTGCCTAGGTACCAGATTGTCACCATTACCTCCTTTTCAAGAACAGTTCTGGGAAATCCATTGTGTTCTTTCATATTATCTTCATCAATATCCCGTAACACACTACTAATTTTTCCTAGTAAATCTTCAAATGTACCAGGCACCATCCTAAAATGCATCTGAAACTGTCTGTCTGTCATCCGTGGAACTGTTTCCTCGGCAAAATTATCTACTTTTTCTAAAATAACTTGGTCCTCGTCGTCCGAAGAATCATAAAAAATATTTCTCACACCTTGCATAATTCCCAATAGTGTTCTAAGAAAATGCTCATTTTCCATATTTAACAACAAGTAATTTATTTATTACTTATTCTTTTTTTTCTTGTTTTTAAAACTTTCAAACGTAAGTAACGTAACCTGAAAAGTAAAAATGAGTTTTAACTTGACAAGTGACAAGTCATGTGAAATAAACCCGAACTCAACGTAAGACGCTCCTAAAACTCTTTGATGATCTGATTTAACACCATGCACCACTCTAACACCTAAAGAGTTTCAAATCCGAACGCAGCAATAATATAATCTATTATGGCATATTACTTAGTGATTTTCTTTCTTCAGTTTTTATTTAGTCCTATGTACTAGGTTACGAGTCAATCTATATGACAAAATTTCTAAATTTCCCGCGTACCGGAATATGCTTGCCGAAGTACAGACTTCTGTTATTTTAGTAATAAAAATTGCAATAGTTTCGTGAGAGTTTTATAGATGTCACTGAAAACATTGTCCCCTATTCGAAAATGGGAGTTGCAGATCTAAAGAGGTGGTCTGTGACACGACTCTTTGATAAATTCACGACATAACTTCTGAAACACTTGTTTATGTCCTCACGAGACACTGATGGAGATGCGCACACATCCATGGTTGCCGCCCGAATGGACTGCTCCAGTGAATTGGCCACGTTGAAATAGAAATTCACTGGACTGGCAAGGCCAGCTACTGGAGTCCTGTGACTGGACTCCAGCTACTGGCCTGTTTACTGGCCTCGTGGGAACGCGCCTCTAAACACACTATTTCGGCAATATCAGAAAATGATGGTTCTTGGCTACTATTTCTATCAATTTTCAAATGAAATCTAGTCCATTCGTAGCATTTCATTACATCTTCATACGTTGGCAACAAGTTGGATTTTAAATCTCCTACTTTTCCAAAAATACGGCATTGATATTGTCTCGTTCTCAGCATTGTATTTACATAAAAATTACAGCTGTCAGTTACAGTTTAGAATGATTTTAATATTTATCTTGATCTTAGCATGAAAACTTATGAAAAGAATAAACGACAGCGTCACTTTTCACTGTTACGTCAAAATTGTCGCTAACTATGCGATCAAGATATAAAGCCTCAAGAAAAAAAAACAAAGAAAGTGACAAAGTTATGTGCCAACGCAGATTGAAGATTGTAAATAAAAAAAAGTTATTTTGAAATGTTCGAATTATACGAAACTTTTGTCAATCTTCAAAGTTAATGCGCGGGCCATTACAATCAAAATAACATAATAATCTTTTATAGCCAACTTATTGAGTTTAATATACAATATTTAAGCACTATTTATTAGAACACGATGAAAAAAAAAAATTTTGACCCACCCTAGTGTATAAACAGAAAAAAAAAGAAGTAAATAGCGGCTTAGCTGGCAAGGAAAAGTAACTGTCGACGCACGTTTCGGTCAGGAGACCGAATGCACATTTGCTGCAACCACTGAGAAGACCCGCAATTCGAGGGCAACATCCAGTATAGCAACGGAGGCAAACAAGGTCAACTTGCGTTACTTCAAGAAAAAGCCGGGATATAAATAACGGAAAGGTTAACGCCAGGAAAATATAATAAAAGAAGTAAATAGCGGCTTAGCTGGCAAGGAAGAGTAACTGTCGACGCACGTTTCGGTCTTATTAGACCTCATCAGCAAATGTGCATTCGGTCTCCTGGTCTGTTGCTTCATTTGTTGTTTTCTAACTCTAAGTGTCAACACCTTACACCTTGGTTATACTGTGCGTCGACAGATACTTTTCCTTGCCAGCTAAGTCGCTACACGGTAAAAAAAAGTGTTACCCTGGATGTCTCTAATAGACTCACAGCAGGTCCACTCGGTTTTAGGGTTACATTTATACTTTAAGTGAAGAGTCAGATTTAGAGTAAACTTCACTCTGTAATAGAGTTCTAAATATATTAACTTTCAATGTAAAACAAATGCTCTAAACACGATTACCGTGACAACTCTAATAGAGGTAATTAATTGTACTCTTTTAGTGTAAATGATGACTCAACATACTCTAACAGAGTGAATTAAAGAGTATAATTTTATGATTTTTAGAGCATTATAGTTACTCTAAATAGAATTTCTGTTAACTTTTTTTGGAGTATTTTGTTACCCGTATAGAGTGAACTTATTTTTGAAAATTTTTAGGTAAAAATAAAACCATATGAAATTATATATTAAAAAATAAACATTTGAACAAACAAACAAACTGCCTATAACTTACTAAAAGTAAAACAATATTTGGGAACTAAATACCACTCAACGGTAGAACAACTTTGAGTTAAATTGTAAGGTTCTTTGTAAATCAAAAAGCTTAAATCTACTACATTAAATAAAACATGTGTGTCTTCTATCAAACGAATTTTGTATGTTTGCATGTTTGCATGTTTTAAACAATCAAATTCCAAAGTTGTCCATCTTTGTGTTACAAAGAAAATTTGATTTTCAACGCGGACTATTTCTATAATTTGCTCAAACTGAGGCAAATTACTATTGACGTCAAAACAAGTGCAAATTATTGCATTAATTTTATAAAGATATCCGAATTTTATCCAATTGCTTATTAAAATTGGTAAATTATCGTCAAATTCTGCAACATGCAAAATAATTGTCTATGAGCATAATCTTTGAACAGTTTTGTATGTGATGGTCCCGATTCTAATGCAATGGAATACTCAAAACCACTGGTTGTTTGCTGATATCTAATAGCTACAGTTTTTGCTAAATTTTTAAAGTTTTTGTAATTAGTTGCCAACATTTTTAAAATTGAATGTTTCGCTTCATACCTCATGGTCCACAAGTTTAGTAATGGTCCCATTCTCTTAATTACTTCAGCGTAATGAATCATGTGATGTAATTTGGGTGTAAGAGGATGCGCAAATTCTTTTTGTAATTGTTGATGATGTTCCATTACTAATGTGTTCAATTTATTTAACATACTATTTGAAATTTGTGGAGAAAATACAATAGACATAATTTCCAACAGAAGTGTTTTCACTTTCCATTTTAAGTAAAATTCAGGTGTAATTTTATCACTCAAGATTAATCGAAGGTATCTAACAAGACACCAAGATTGACCTGCTCGTTGATTTAAATTCATTTTATCTAATACAATAGGACTAGATTTCACTTTTTGGTTTAAATTTCCATAATTAAATAATTTTACTCTCAAGTTTAGCTGTTCCAAAGATATTTGTTTTTTAGTTACAATAATGTAATTTAGAAAAAGTTTGAGATCTATATGTACTGCACCTTCCAAAATATCATGCATGATATCTACACTTGATGAGTCACAAAGCTTAAAAGAAAATAAATCGTTTTATACACTGCGATGTTTAATTCCATATACATGGTTTTGGTTGGTCTCTGTAAGTTGGGAACAATGGCGTTCATATAAATCACTTGATCTCCACATATTGACAGAATCTAAACAGGTAATTTTTGTTTCCTCTTTCGAAAGGAGACATATTCTACAAAAATAATTGGCACTAAACGACTGGACCATGCCATGTAAAGCATTAGCGGCAAGATTATCGTGGGCTAACGATGTAATTGTACCAAAAACTGGTTGTTCGAAACCTTCTACAATAATGCCCTCAGTTTCTAATATTCTAACATCATCAACAATTGGGTGCAAAATTGTATTCAATGAAATGTTATCAGACGTGAAGAACAATGCTAGAAGGTGAATATGTTTTAAATGAGAATTGTATATTGATGGTAAATTACTAATGGTAAAGTAAATTCCTCCTAATTTGTTACCTCCGGCCTTACTACCAATAGGATTAGTAGTTTCAAAGTCGTCGTAATATACCTGAAGCCGCAAAAAATATTTTTTAGTTTTATATAAAGTATTGTTCTTAACGTATGATCCTACAGTAGTAACATATTCATTCTCTTGGTTGTCTTTTTTGGAAATATGAGTTTTGAAAAATATGTTTATATAAAGTTTTGTTAGTAAAGACTTTAAAGTTTCGAGTATGGGAATATACTGAAAGGTTCGTGGTACTTTTGTTTCGATTCCTACATTTAACTTTTTGTTCTTAAGCACATTTTCTGTTCTGGTTCCTATATTGATTTCTTTTGGTAGGATAATATCATTATTAAATATCTTATTACGTTTGTAAGTTGTTTTATATTTGGCTAAAGAATCCTTAATTTTGTTTTCATGAATACTGAGAAAATCACCAGTTTCTTTATACTTATTACTTTCATTTTTCCAATGGTAAAACATATTTTCAACTAGTTCTATGGTTGGGTCAACTACTTTTTGACTTACTGAATGGGGCAAAGAAAGTGACATGATTTGGGAAAAAAATATTTTTGATATTAAATCAAAATCTAGGCTGTTGTCTATGACATAAACAGCTTCGTCATCATTTTCACAATCGTTGGAAGACATTGAATTCTGATCATCATCAAAAATAACTAGACCGTTCACAATATTATATTCCGCTTCAGAACGTTTATTCAAAATTTCATTAGATGACACTTTAAAATTGAACTCTTATCTAAATGTTTGGCGAAGTGTTTTCTTAGCCCATTAAAGGTACCATAGACTTGTGGACAATTATTAACGCAACATGGTAAAACTAATTGTTTGTGTTCAAATAAGGCATGGAATATTCGCAAATGTCTAATTATAGAATTTACTTCTTTGACTGTCAGTTTACAAATATGGCACGTAAACATACTGAAAAATTTTAATTCTCCAATCTTGACCTTAAGATAGACATTTTGGAAGTATAATTTATATCATTTCGATTAAGTTTAAAATAATATGTTTGAATGAATTCATAAAAATATTTAAGGGATTTGTCATACTTTGTATCAAAAACAAAATGGCACATAAAAAGTAGTTCAAAAGCTTTTAAAGGTGAACAAAGATGTGGGCACTCGATGACTTTCCCGTCCAATAAAATATTAAATTGAGTAATAGCTTTTTTGTTAGTACCTTGGGCCACCAGCACTGGTTGCATAGTGGGCTTTGTTACCATTACTTCTGCTAGGGGAATATTTGCCTGAAAGCATATATTTATACATTTAATTCATTTATAGAAACGTTTTGAACTTACATGTTTAAATATTATTAATTTATCTTCACTCCTTCATTTAGAGGGTAACATCTGGGCGAGAGCCAAAAGTGAACGAGTTGTTTTATCCCAATCTGATGCAATTGATATATTTTTTTACATTAGTATGGAAACACACATAAAAAGGACTTACTCGTTGTGTCATTTATTATTTCATCTTCAGGTTTTGGGAAAGTTAACGTATAAATGTTCAATATTTTGTCAATATCTTGGGTAAAACATTCGATAAAATTTACTCTTGGTGAGTCAATATATTTCATCCGATAAAATTCTTCTTCAATCTGAAAAGCATACAAAACCAAAAGAATGAAAATATAGTCATATATATTTATGTTATCACCAGAGGAAGTTCGAGTTTTATGATTATTGTTTTTATATGAAGCGTATAGATGCAAAAGCAGACATTTGACATTTTTTAAAAAATCAATTTGTTATGAATTCCTCATTGTAAAAGTGGCCAGGAATATGATTAACTGACCCTCTGAGGCAGAAACAGACATTTGAATCCGTTAATCGTATTTCAAATTTAGCTTTAGATGCAAAAGCAGACATTTGCGCACAAACGTCAAATGCAAAAGCAGACATCTGACTTTAAACGAATCCGATTGCTGCTTTTAGGTCACGTGATCTCGCGATAGCCGCCATTATGTTTGCGCTGTATGTTTATTTCCATAATCAGAATATTAAGGCAAAATATGGAGGAATAAAAATATGTGAAATTGGTGTATGACAATTATCAAAATAAACCAATTTAATCTTCCTAGTGTATTTGAGAGGTTAGAACACTATAGTGAGTAAATCAGTGTTAACAATGAGTAGCAACATTACTATTGAGCCAAGTCCTGTCGGTAAGGGTCGAAAAAGGGCAGTAAATAAGCAGGCATGGAAAAGAGAAAAAGCCAAGACACAAAGGTATGTTTGTTTTGCAAGTTACTGTTTAGCAGTTGAACATGTTAATTTACTTTTCTAGATATTCTCGTCAGCATCTGCCTACATTCCCAACATGCGGACATAAAACGAAGACATTGCAATGTTCCCTATTGACTATGACTGAGATAAGAAAATTCAATGAGAATTTTTACCACGAGAAATTCAAGTCCTATCAAGATACGTTCGTGTTGAAGCACTGTGTGACAACTAAACCAAAAAGGCCGGGTACCAAAATTAAAGAAAATGTTCAAAATAAGCCAAAGACTGTCAGTGTAAAATACAACATTAAAACTTCAAGAGGGACAATTCCTGTGTGCAAAAAGACATTTGTGGCGATACTAGGTATAGGGAAAAACCGAGTTGAGAGAATATTAAAGGAGTATCACAAGACCGGAGAATTGCCAGCCGAAAGAAGAGGAGGTGATAGAGTTTCCCAAAAAAATATTCACAAACGACAGGCCATAAAGAATTTAATTGAATCTCTAACTTGCTGTGAAACTCATTATGCAAGAAACAAAGCAGTCATTAGACGATACTTGCCCTGTGAACTGAATATAGTCAAATTGTGGAAGATGTACAATTCTCGAGTGGAAGATCACTTAAAAGTTAAACAGTGTTTTTTCAACAATACAACATTGGGTTTGGATCTCCAAAGGTTGATGTCTGTTCAAAATGCCTACAATTTTCAGAAAAAATCAAAAGAATCACAGAGCCACAAGAAAAAGTAAGGGCAATGGCAGAACAGCGTGTACACAAACTACGTAGCAATGCGTTTTACGACTTATTAAGAGACAATAATCCCAAAATTGCGACGTTTTCTTTTGACTGTCAAAAGAATCTGCCATTGCCAAAGATTCCAGATCAGGCCTGTTATTTCAGCATGCAGATCAACCTCTACAATTTTACGGTGGTAAGTGGACATTCAAAATCAAAACTCAACCCTGAAACTGTTAAATCATTTATATGGACAGAGAGTGACTGTCAAAGAATAAAATAAAAACAGCACAATGGTTGGAATGGTCCAGTACTGGCTACAGTCCTATTCTCCAGCTCATATAAAACTTGTAGAACTTATATTTCCAGTTGTTGGTCATTATTTTCTTCCTCCTGACCGAGTATTTGCCCAAATAGAAAGGAAAGTCAGAAAGTGTACTAGCATAATTAACCCAGAGACATACATTAATATTATTAAAGATTATTCTACAGTGATGAAGATGGGGGAAGATTACTCAGTTTTTGACTGGAAAGGTGAGGTGCAAAAAGTTCTTAGGGGCCCTGGTTCTTGGCATTTCCGTTTTCAACCATCTAAACGATTAATTTTCTCCAAAACCATCAATGGATCCGTTCTTGTCAGAGGTGAACCGTTTTACAAGAATGATGTTTCTGTTGCTAAGGGTATCTGTAAAAAGGGCAAGAAAATTACTCAAATACAGTTACAACCAATGAGTGTGGGCAGAGGTCTCAAAGCCGACAAAATCAAAAACATTTCATCTTTGTTGGCCAAACACTATGAGGTGAACTGGGCGACCGACGAACGTCTTCATTTCTTCAGGGACGCTTTTGAAAAAGAAACAGCTAATCCGGAGGGAAATCATCCTTTTGAGACTGATGATATGGTTATTCTATCAGATACTGAAGACAATGACCTGAAAGTTTAGCTTTGTTCATTTTCTTTTTCTTAAATTTTTACTTATATTTCTTCACAATAAAATCAGTTTCGTTGGATTTTTTTTACTGAAACTCCGTACTAATTTTCACTACCGCAGCTGGTGCAACTATTAATATTATAGAGATGCAAAACCAGATATTTGCAGTTCACTTAGATGCATAAGCAGACATTTGATAGTCTCAGATGCAAAACCAGACATGTGTCATTTTTTTAACAAAATATCTTTTTCGTGGCGAATCAGATATTTTTGTATCAAGCACTAATATGTTTATTGAATATTATCGCAAATTTTTCTCAAAACGGAAAGTTCATTGATTGTCTCATAAGATTTTGACAGGTTTTTTGCATTTTACTCAGAACTACTTATGCGTCAAATGTCTGCTTTTGCATCTATACGCTTCATATAAAAGCACAGTGATAGTGGATATACACATACCAATACTGGAGTATCCAAAAACCTTGGAAATGCATTTAAAATTTCCGTTGCTAATAATGTTCGTCTGTAATTATACGTTAAATCCATTTTTATTTTGATGGCATCATAGTCAGCAACAGGGCAAGCATGTTTTAAAAATTCAAGTGCTTCATCAATTTCCGTTGTAAGGATTGCATCAGGCATCAATTTAAGACGCTTTTCTAGTTTGCATTGTTCGTTATCAAGTTCATCAATCTTACGTGAATCAGATAATCTTTTTCGATATCTTATCAGTCTGGCCATTTCTGGATCATTTTTTTTAGCCTTTTTGTCATGTTTTTGAAATGCCAGGCTATATAGCCTTGTCCTCCATTAACACTTCGGTAAAAAGTCCACTGAAATTAACAAGTCATTTACTTATTGGAAACACTGTTTTCTTCAAGAAATTTTAATCAAATCTTGAAGCTTACATATTCTGTTGTAGCATGGCTGTCCTTTAAATTTGGAAACATCTCCACAATAGATTTTGCCAAATTGATTTTGTGAAATTCTGGTGTTTTCATTGTGAAGCGGTCTCTCAAGTATGTGCAAGTTACTCTAATCAATGTGTGTCGCAAAGTTTCATTCAAAGTTTTATATTTTTCATAAAATTCAAAAATTTCGTGACACCCCTTTTCTAATAAAATAGTTCTGCAATCCTGAAATCGGAGATTATTTGCACCTGATACGCAAATAAATTGGACTTGTGTTAAACTTACACTGGTGGTGATTTCATTATAAAGAAAGGAACAAGTTGAGTTTGAAGAACCTGGTGCGACAGATATTGGTGCAGAGCCTTCACTAACAGTAGTGTCATCTGATTCAGAAGTGTCAAAAAGTACGTTTTGGTATACTTCAAGTCCTTCTACATCTGATGATGTTGGGCTCAAAACACTAATTGTCGATTGGGACTCTGTGACATACGAGGTTACACATGAATGGAAGTGAAGTAGATATCTATATATTTCCTATTCAAAAGAGGGCCTACCTTCATGAGTAACTGAATGTAATTTGGAAATGTATAACGTCATGGTGGAATCCATTGATCGGATGTAGTCAATTAAAATATCTTCGTCAATTATAGTACCATCCGGTTGGCAAAAGCAAAATACATCTGTTCCCAATTCAGGAAACTTTGTACGAGCTGAATACATTGACAACATGTTAAAAAATACTCCTATTATATAATATTATACAGGGTGTCCCGTGATGTAATGTCACCACTTCACCTACGTGGTAATCAATTCAAACTAAGTAAAAAACTCTAATAAAGTTTTCTTCTAAAGTAAACGGTTTCAAAAATACTGGGTGTTGAATGTTTAATTTTTTATTTTTTAAAATTTTAAAGTTCATCTAATCTTTTATCTGTTCACCTAATAATCAATTCAAACTAAAAAGAAAAAAAAAACCTGGTGTTCAAAATGACCCCCGTTGTTTGCTAAACACATTCTAGCGCGCTTCGAAAGAGTTCTAGTTGAGATCTAGAAATCCGACAGTACATTTTTGAGGCCGCACAATTAATTAAAAATAACAATGACATGTTACAAAAGGCAACAAGGTATCTATTGGAGCGCGCTAGAATGTATTTAGCAAATAACGGGGGTGATTTTGAACACCTTTTGAGATAAAGTTTTTTACTATTTAGTTTGAATTGATTATTAGGTGAACGGATAAATAATTGGATGAACTTTAAAATTTAAAAAAATAAAAAATTAAACATTAAACACCCAGTATTTTTGAACCGGTTTACTTTAGAACAAAACTTTATTAGAGTTTTTTACTTAATTTAAATTGATTATCACGTAGGTGAAATGGTGACATCACGTTGCGGGACATTCTGTATAATAACTTTTTTAAGGTTTAAAATTATTTTAAACTTTAAAAAAGTTTATAGCTTATCGCGCCGACCTATATAGAAAGTCCATGTACAGAAAGTTCCATTGTGACTTATTTGTAATTTAATAACACACGCATGTTATACAAAATTCCTAACCCGGTCGTTATCATTTTGAAAAAACAAGATCGGTAGTAATTTTGATTTAACACTCACAAACACTAATTCAATTGAATAATTGTTTACAGATTTGTAAAAATTGAGGGATATAATCTCATATCATCTTACCAATTTCGGTCAGGTCTACCGCACTCTGGTGCTCTTCCAATTTTATAAATTTTGTCACGTGCAAGTGTTTCAATTTTAGAAATCTGAAAGCCATTTTTCGTTTTTACTCCAGACCTATAAAATGAAGATAATAAATACGTACATGATACAAACAAAACAGTTAAAGCACGCTTGTCTACTACGCGTGCTAAACACATTACGTTACAGGTATTGCATCACAAGGCGAATTTATTGTATTAAACAAAAAAGATATAAAAATAGATGGATATTACATAATAACACATTACCCCGGATGTTACAATTAATCACGTAAAGCGTACCTCAAATCTAATTAATAATTTGATATAAGTGCGCGCTTTGATTGTGCATGTCCACCTCTTTATTTTTTATTACAATAATAAAACTCGAAAATCAAAGAAAATACTGATGATAGACACTTACCTGGGCCTCTAATAATCTTAAAACCATGCAGCACCTATTACTTTACACCAGTTACACACTAATGAAATGTTCAACCTGCCTCATTTACTAAAACGCATCAAGTGCAATTTTTTCACACGGGTAGGTACGACGCATACGCATAACCTGACCACAGTCAGTTGGCGCCAAACATACGACCAGTGTTGCCACCAACAGTAAATGGCTACATTTCCCTACGCATTTTGATCATGATGCGTCTCCTTTAGGGGAGGGGGAGTGTCTACTAAATACATTTTTATTTCGTAATCGTAAATGTACTAAAACAATTTAAGGGAGGGGAGTGTCTACTAAATAATTTTTTTACGTATGTAATTGTAAATTTACTAAAACAAATTATTTATTTCAAACATATATTTCATAAACAAAAAAAAAAAAACTCCAACTTGTAAACATAAATTCAACAGAATAAATATTAAAAAAAAAACATTCATATAAATTTTAATATCAATAATCATTAATCACTATCTTCTTCAAAGCCGGTTAGGTCGTCTTCTTTATTTTTGAACGAATAAAGGTTTTTGTGATACAATTCATGCAACTCTTTACCAATAGGATAATTTAAACAACTTGCTTTTTTGTTTTTCATATCAATTTTTAGTCTAAGTAAAGAGCACATTGTTGAACTATTGAGCTTATTTCGTTTTTTCGTTTTAATATCTGAACACATAGAAAATACTCTCTCAACATCGGCATTGGCGTGAGGTAATGACAACACAATTTCAGCTAATCGAGTTAAATTTAAAAACAGATATTCATTTCTGAAATTTTTTATTTTTTTATTTCAGACCAAAATTCTTGAATTGAAAGGAATTCTAATTTTACTTTTTCTTCCATTAAAAAGTAGGAATGTATTAATTCATACTCTTCCAAAACTTTTGGTTCATTAACATGGTTTGAAAATTTATCACATAAATTTGTTATTGATATACTATTGTTTAAACAAATATTGGGCTTTATGAACTGGAATTCATTAAAAATTTTGTCTTTTAAAGTCAAACGTTTGAGTGCCTGTTCTACTGCTACTTGATAAAATTTTAAACATTTTGTTCTAAATATTGTCACGTCAGCCTCTGTTGCATCTTTTAAAGTTTCTAAAGTTGTTTTCCCAATATTTATTTCATTTAAATTTAAGAGGTTATATGGATGTTGATAATTTATTTTGCAAAAATCTTCATTTTTTAATACACTCGGTTTTATAAAATTATGACATAATAATTTTAAAAATCGTGTTGATTCTTGCAAAATATAACCTATTAGAATCTTTTCTGATTGGAACAATGTATTAAAATTATTGAAAAGAGGCAATACAAACTGCAGAAACTGAAAATATGCTTTTGTGAAAGGATTATTTAATTCACTAAGAATGAAATCTGCATTAGAATTTCTGTCCTCAACAGTTGCTAAAAGAAACAATTCCTGTAAAATATTCCATTGTTCAATTACACGATTCACAGCATTAAGAAGAGCTAACCAACGCGTTTTGCTTGGGTTAATAATCTTGTGTTTTTGAGTCTTAAAATATTCTTGCAGTTCTGTCAAAACAGCCTGCCTTTTAGGACTTCTTGAAAAATATGAATACAATGCATGCAATAACCCTTCAATGTTTTTTGGCAATTGATCTGCAGCGGCACTTGCTATCAAGTGAGTAGAATGGCAAATGCAGCCCAACGCAAATATATTTTTGTTTAATGTTAACAAATGTGTAACAAAGCTTTCATGTTTTCCCAACATAATATTTGCATTATCACTACAGAAACCAACGATATTATTTATATCTAAATTATGTAACTTTAAATTATGTAACTATGAAATGTATCGAAAAGATTTTGTGCCGTAGCACCATCCGTTGACAACTTAATGTAGTCTAACAATTGCACTATTACATTATTACCATTATAATATTTAACAAGAATGCATAAATTTTTATCACAACTTAAATCTGTACTCTCATCGACAAATACAGAAAAAAATTTGTTTTCCATGTCGTGACTAATATTACGTTTAATATTTTCTGCTAAAACATTTTTTATTAAACACGTGCATTTTGTTCGATATAGCTTAAATTCTTTTGACAAAGAGTCATTTTTAAATATCAGTTTGCTTACATCTCTACATGTTGCATGGCATTGAAACTTAAATTATGTTCTGCTGCTAATAATGCAAAACGTATTTCAGCTTCAATACTAGCAGGTTGTTTCTTTTTTACAAGCACTTCATCTATCTTTGGTGTTGTTTTGTAAATTTTCATGTTCTTTTTATGAAGCACAGTGTCCCTATGTCTTTTTAACTCACTCTTTCCAGCCACTAATACCTTATTACATGCATTGCATTTTGCTTTGAATTTATCATCTTCAACATTGGTTAACCACGAAGCATTCCATTCTTCTTTCCACTTTTCGATGAAAGCCTGTCGTCTCCACTTTTTTGGGGGCTAATTTTGGCTGCTACATTCGTCATCACTGTTGTCAGTGTCACTGCTGTTTGAAGCGTTTCGCCGGTTTTTGTTCATTCTAAAAATTGTAGGAACATGTTAATTATAAATCAGATAACCTCACTTAATTGTCCGTTAAATACACACGATCAGCTTGTTATGGTAATGGTAATGGTACTAATGGTCATAGTAATGGTGTACTTACTTATGCAAATTAAAACAACAGTAATTTGCCCCACAAAAAAAAAAACTTTTACAACGCAGCTTATATCAGGTCTGCTTTCTGGTAAATGGACTAGACAACTACCAACTAGACATGATGTATGATCACTGGTCTACTCCAATCAGATTGGTTTATTCAGTGGCGGTTACAAAATTGGACCTTCTGAGGCGGAAGAATAAGGTGGTCTTCCCGCTTTCCGCCAAAGAAACAATGCAAACATCCGCCAAGTTTAATTTATATAGTATTTCCGTCACCACAGAAATAATTGTTTACCGAGTCGAATCGTGTCTCACAAAATACATAAATAGTTTAACAAAAACGGACAATGAAAAATCCCCACACTTTAAGCAAATTGGGCTTATCCTTCCCTACGGTTGATTGTTGGGTAAAAGTACCTACGAATAGGGAGAAATCCCTACAAGTGGCAACACTGCATACGACTCTGTTTGGGTTAACCCAAAGCTTACTAGAACATACAGGCTCTGCTTTCAGAGTGGGGGCCGAAGTCGTCACCTAGCGAGAGACTAGAGGCGGGCAACCGATAACTCTCGGTTGAGGTTCTACGAATGCATGCGGGAATGTAATCAAATTATTATTTATTAACACAATGGTTGTTTTGTGTATTTTTCCTGTTCTTATTCAAAATTAAATATTTAATAATGTATTTCATAAAACATTTTTTAATATTAATATTTTCAAGCATAATTTGTTTTTTTTTTTCTAATTTGAACTGAAATAAATCCAAATAAAAATTATTTTCTAAATGATAGAAAATATATTTGATAATTTTTTTTGATTGCCAACTACTTTAAAAATATCCTCATGCTTCTCAACTATTATTTTAAATATACAAAGCAATGACACACAAATAACCGCAAAATCGACCCTTGGATATTTTAATTTTCCGCAAGAAAGTTTATCAATATAGATATAGATTTCATTTTATTTAGATAAAATAAGTTCTTTATCGGTGGATATTAAATTGATGCATTCTGGACAAGACAGTTTTGGTAAAATTTTAAATATTATATAATGTATGTATAGCCCGATATACGAGTCATTAAATTAATTTCTTCTTGTGTTGTAGTAATTTCAAAACATGTATTGGTAATTTAAAATTAGTGAAAAAATTATCCTACAAAACAGAAATGAAATACAACTGTAAGAGCGACCCGTCCTCTCACGCGGCTAGAAAGCGACTGTGAAGACTTCGACTTTAGAATAGGCGACTTAGAGATTTGGTGCGTATTTCAGGATGTACACGGCCTATTACCTCTAGTCGGCAATGGTTAACCATATGACTAATAGAGTAGCAAAGGTAATAAATTAGTCTTCATCGAGTAAACGATATAATAATTACTCTGGAAGCTTACTTTGTTGTAAAATTTCAACTCGCTTTGAGTACAATTGCGGTAATTCCCCTAATAGAGTTACTAGATTAGATATAAACTTTCAAAGTCATACAGACTTAAGATAGTGTAAACGTTTACTTCGTTTTTTTAACTCTAATTTTTTACTCCCTACTCTGAAAATTTAACTCTTGAAATTTTTTACCGTGCATCAGCAGAATACCCCGCGCCGTTTCTCCGCTTCCCCCGACGCCAGAAAAGAAGCACGTCCGGTCAGAAGACGTCACCCATTACACGGCCCGCTTATCAGCGACCTCTCCGCCGAGGAATCCAGTCCCACACGTTCACCATCTGCAACCATTGCACCAGGGCAACTACGAACTCATCTCCGTGGACATTTCGTTTACCGTGCACATAACCACCCGACGTTCTGACATATTAACACCCTTTTTTATTGTTATTAATAATAAAGACATTTTCTTTGTGTTTGTGACAATCAATTGTTTGGCTAAAGAATACGACAACCCCCAAATTGGTGACCCCTACGATAGCCACCATGTCACAAACAACAAAACACGGTTACTGCAGCCACAGCCGCAATAAACACAAAACGAAGGATCGAGAAAATATCAATGAAGAGTAGAAAATTCGTCGCCTACTGGAACACGAAGATTTAGGAGACCGCAAACCCTCCCAATTCCTGAGGCACCTACAGAACCTCGTAGGCGCAACCATCCCAGAAACACTTCTGCAATCAATCTCGCTGGGATGACTACCATCCTCAACCCAAGCTATTCTCACCACACAATGTAACTCCGGGCTAGAAAATGCAAGGAATGGCGGCTCTTGAATAGTCACGCTACGACCGCTCTGCACTATTTCTTATATTTTATGCATTAGTTTCATCCTAATTTTCTCAAAGTTAAGCTGCTGTTGGTGGGTGTTATTGTGTTATAACATTTTGGTGTTAGTGTTTTTTTCTTCCTGATCCCGGATTGGTATATTTTTGCGAGATGGGTCTAACACGTGCTGAGACAGCCGAAATATCCGAATTAATTCGGGAAACTCTGAAAAAGACCCTTCTTGAAGATAAAGGTGTTTAACACTGTTACTGATGCTATTATTCAAAAAATTGAAGGTGTTATTAACAAACTAGATAAAAAATATGAAGAGGTAATCTCCGACCTCCGAAAACGTAACGATGTTCTGGAAAATCCAGTAAATCATCTTGAGCAATATACAAGAAAATATAACATAAGAATATTCGGTGCTCCTGAAACAACGAATGAAGATACAGGTGAAATAGTTTTTCGTTTATTTAATGAACAGTTGGGTCTCAATTTCACTAACAGTGCTATTGACCGGTGCCTTCGAATTGGCCAAAAAACTGTTGATCGAATGGGCTCGGTTGTGAACGAGAAATCATCAGGTCATCCTCGACCAGGCCGGTCCATTGAAAATATTGCCTTAGTGACTGCAAGTGTTGGTGAAAATCCAGAAACATCGATTCGCTGCCGTTCACAGCAACTGGCTATTTCAACAAGCAGTTTGCAAAGTATTTTAAAGAAAGATCTTCATCTGCATCCTTATAAACTTAAATTGACTCAAGAACTTAAGCCACATGATCATGCACAACGCCGTACATTTGTCAATTGGGTTTTGGAAAACCAAGAAATGCTGAGAGATGCTGATTTTGTTAGAAAAATTATCTTTAGCGATGAGGCGCACCTTCACTTGAATGGTTACATGAACACCCAAAACAGCCGAATTTGGGGAGCAGAGAATCCACAAGTTGTTCATGAGAAAGGAATGCATCCACAACGAGTCACCGTTTGGTGTGGATTTTGAGCTGGTGGAGTGGTTGGGCCATACTTTTTCGAGGATGTCGCCGGCAACGCGGTAACAGTGAACGGTGAACATTATCGCAAGGTGATAACGGAGTTCTTGTGGCCTGGATTGGTCGGGATGGACTTGGACAACATGTGGTTTCAGCAGGACGGGGCAACCTGCCACGCTGCTAGAGAGACAATGGAGTTGTTGCATGAGAAATTCCCTGGTCGTGTAATCTCACACAATGGCGACTAGAATTGGCCACCGAGATCGTGCGATCTAACGCCGTGTGATTTCTTCCTGTGGGGTTTTGTAAGGTCGTCCATTTATTCCAACCAACCAACCACAATTCCTGAGTTGAAGGAAGAAATTCGGCGTGTTATTGGCGGTCTCGAAGGGCAAATGTGCGAAAATGTGGTCAGAAACTTCTGTAAAAGAGCAAAAGTGTGCCAGCAGAGTCGTGGCGGCCATTAGTCCGATGTTCTATTCCACACATAATTACTTCATATCCAAAATGAAAATATTTGAAATTTTCGAGTAAATGATGTGTTTTATTAAAAAATTAAATCTTGCGCTCATTTTGAAACACCCGTAGCACCCACGAAAACTCAACATCAAACCTTCCACACAGGGAGAAGAGATGGAATGGTCATCCGAGATTCCCTGCGACATTCTATAGGAATATGTGCTTTACCAGCACGCGTGCGGTAAACTAGGTCAGGCGAACGATTCCCGGCCGTGACCGGGCGCACAAAACCGCGTATCCGTAATGGATAATAAAAACAAGCCAGCGACCCCGGGCGTAAGAGCCACGGCTGCTGGATACTTCGAACAGAAGTCAAAGACAAAAAATCCAATGGAGACGACATCCTCGCCCCGCGTTCAGATAATTGATGTATGCAGCGAGAATATATTGGCGAACTTAGGATCGCTAAGGTCACCGAGCGTGCTGCGACGCAACTCGCAGGGTTCGCCGCTTCAGCGAGGCAACTCGATGACCAGTGAGCAAAAAAAACGGAGGCTGCTTGACACCTCAATTGAAAACGGATCGCCAAGCGCATATAAAAAAAAGGAGAGCTCAATTGTCTTCACCTTGGTGGACACAATTGGGATGCTCACCAAGCAAATAAGTTACTTAGACAAAACTGTCGAAGAAAGCACAAACACCAAAAGAGAGATAAAAGAGACCACAGCACAGCTGAAAAGGACTGTGGAAATACTAAACCGAAAATCCACAGGGCTGGCTCGAGGAAAATCGCTATGAGAAACTAGATAAGTTGACGATTGATATCGAGACGCAGACGAAACAAGTCCCTACATCTGACTTTGGAATGCAGGCGAATTGCTGGAGCGCCAGAGATAAACAATTTGGAAAACGTTTCCACCCTAAAGGAGTGGGAAAACGTGGCTTCAATGGAATGGGCACAGGAAACATATAAGAACACATGCATTGTGGTGGGCAATCCACTACAAACTGAGAACCCCACAGTTAAGGTTGTTATTGTGGAACCTGACGACCTCAAGATGGAGAAGAGCATCCAAAAGCTCTTCAGGGAAAGGTGCCCGGAGCTCCAAGAAGCCACGGACGACTTTGAAGTGGTAATGGATCAACGGAGGACATATGGGAAAAGCTACATAAGTTGAGGGAAGAGACGGCCGAAAATAGTAAGGTGGCAATCCATCACATCAGCGCGATGGATATTGCCAAACTAAGAAAGATGGCGGAGTGCGTATTCCAGGGCTCACACACAAAGGTAGATATCTACACGACTAAGAGCTACCTAGAAAGCGACAAGCAGAAAATGACACCTCCCAAAAGGGAGAGGAAGACCTTTGCCATTATCGTGGCCAATGAGAAAGACAAGTACATGGAGACGCTCAAAAACGTCAAGAAGGCCATTCAAGATGACCCAGCTGCCAAGGCCATCAAAGGGCTCAGAAGTACCAAGGAAGGGAAGCTCCTGATAACCCTCGAGTAAGACGATGCAGCCTTGGAAAAAATCCAGAAGATGGTCAGCAAGGTGGAGCCGAAAGGGGCCCGAAAAGCCGCGGTCAGAAGACCAACCGACACCCTTCCATTAGGGGTATGGATGCGACTACCATACTCTCAGACGTGGAGGAGGCCATTAGGAAGGCCCTGGATAAATCCAGCCCTTTCCTTTGCAAGACCAGGCCATATACGGGGAACACGCTGGCCGTGAGTGTCACGCTTGACAAGGGCGATGCGGAAAATATCGTCGCCCTAAAGAAGATTAAGGTGGGACTCGTCCCATGCAAAGTCGAAGGCCGACTCCACATTTTGAAATGCTCGAAATGTTGGAGCTATGAGCACAAGTCCAAAGACTGCAAAGGGCGGGACAAGTCGACGGCTTGTCTGAACTGTGGTGAGCAGGAACACCTGGCTAAGGACTGCTCCAACGAAGCCGCATGCCCCGTTTGTGAAGCCAAAGGGCATAAGGTGGGAACCGCCAAATGCGGCGCCTTCAGGGAGGCACTGAAAGCGGAAAGAGAAAGGAAAAGGATGAGCAGCGCGGAAGGAAATTCGTTGGGACTCAACCCGGTGAAAGGATCTCCAAGCAATGGCAAACCTACCTCATCGCCATGGCGCCCTGTACCAAAGCCATCAACATCGTCCAACTAAACGCGGATAGACACGCCGCGGCCCACAATCTGCTAAACCAGGCAATTTACGAAATAAGGGCTGGTATTGTCATTGGCCAGGAGCCAAACCGCAGTTACACTCAGAAATATTTCTGCGACAACACGGACTCCTTTATAGGAGTCAGCAGAAATATCCCGGTCCTCGGTTTAAGCAGAGGAAATGGCTTCGTGGGTATAGAGCTGGAGACACTCGTGGTGTACTCATGTTACTTCTCTCCGAACAGGCCCATCTAGGAGTTTGAGGATCTCCTGAACAACTTGGAAATGAACATTAGATCTCAAACCAAGGTTTGCGTGGTTGGCGGCGACTTCAACGCCAAATCCCACATCTTCGGTAGTCGAACGAGCAACCAGAAGGGCGGGCGGTTGGAAGAATGGGTGGAGTAGCTGGATCTTGCTGTCTAGAACAAGGGTAGCGTACCTACCTTTTCAAACACCCTTGGAAGCTCCATCATTGACATCACACTAACAACCGCTCCGCTATCTGGAAGCATTAAAGACTGGAGGGTCGAGGAGGATATGGAGAGCATGAGTCACCATCGGGCCATAACTTACACGTTTCATGTGCACGACCAGAGGCACAAGGAGACTGCAGTGGACAGCCGATGGTAAGTCACAGAAAAAAAACTGAGGCATCTCGCTGACCACTGCAAGTCTGGACTAAAACAACAATCAACCCTAGAAGGACTAGTCGCCGAGATGACAGCGGCGTGCAATAAAATCCTGACACGACGAGGTAGATATCCGGAAAGGCACCGCCCAGTTTACTGGTGGAATGAGTCGATTGCTGGCATAAGGACTGGCTGCGTTGCTCGTAGAAGGGTACTTCTCCGAGCGAAGGGCAGAAATGCCGGCGCAGTTATGGTAACGAAGATTTTGCAAGAATACAAAGCTGCAAAAAATAAACTGAAGAAAGCCATCAAGTCATCTAAATCCCAGAAATGGAACGAACTTTGTGAGGAACTGAACTGTGACCCCTGGGGTCAAGGGTACCAAACGCGATCGCTATCGTAAGCGATATCGTCCACAAAACTAGGACAGTGGCGTATAAGAATAGAGCATTTTGTCTAATGCTGGCTTTAGACATAAAGAATGCCTTTAAATTCTGCCTTATGGCCGCACATCGTCAAGGCTCTCCAAGAGAAGGGCATCAGCAAAAACCTCAGGAAGATCATCCAGTCCTACCTGCAGAACAGGATCATAATCACAACTACGAGGGAGCAGAGCTGTGCGAGTATTTACTGTTACAAATACAAGTCAATTACAAGCACAAGCACTTTTGTACTCGTACTTGTGCTTAAGCACAATTAATTACAATTGTGCTTAGTAATTGTACTTGTATTTATACTTGTGCTTATTACCGCAAGTACACTTCACAGCTGTGCGTATACTTATGGTTATACGTACAGTCGTACAAGTATTAAAATGTTAATGTTAACATTTACAAAATAACGCAAGATAAATAAAAATGAGATTGTCCAAAGTGAGGTACTTGCAATTAGTTTTAGAATATAATGAGATTGTTTTTCCATAGTTAGGTACTTGCAATTAGTTTTAGAATCAACAAATGCACATAATATATCTATCGCTGAGTTATTTTTATTTTCCGCATATTCCTTGATGATGCGATACGTACATTATGTACATATCTAGAGAGACGCGGCCTATCTGCGCGACAAAATATTGATGCTTCATAGTCTGGCCGGAGCGAGTCGTTCCCCCACTAATAAGTATTTATAAGCACGAGTCCAAATACAAATACTTTTGGATTTATGCTTGTATTTAAGTGCAATTAAGCACTATTGTACTTGTGCTTGTTGTATTTATAAGTAGTACTTGGCACAGCTCTGCGAGGGAGGAAATGCATTTGTCATGTGGGATACCGCAGGCTTCGGTCCTTGGACCGACCCTATGGAACATCCTCTACGATGGCATACTCAGACTAGACCTGGGGCGGGATGTGCCTACTGTCGCATATGCCGACGATCTGGCGATAGTCATAATCGCCAAAACAACACCTTGTTGGGGGAAAGAGCCACGAACGCGCTGGAAAAGGTAAGGGCCTGGTTGGAGGATCACGACTTGGAGCCGGAAACGGCCAAAACTGAGATGATCATCCTGGCCGGGCCAAGAAGACTGAAGACCTTGACCCTAAACCTTGAAGGCGCAGCAATGACTTCAAAGGACTCCATAAAGAACCTTGGGGTACACCTGGATAGGAACTGCAAGATGACCATCCATGTAAGGAGAACATGCGGGAAAGCTAGTAAAGTTCAGATGGCACTAGCGAGGCTTATGTCAAACGTAAGCGGACCGAGACCAAAGAAGAGGAAAGTTCTGGCGGGGGTGATTACTTCTGTCATCCTCTACGTCGTGCCGATCTGGGCTACCGCCATGAAATACAAGCACTATGAGGCAATGCTGGAGACCGTCAATAGGAAAGCGGTCATACGCATCACCTCGGCGTATAAAACCGTTCCCACACAGGCAGTGGTGGCGATCGCGTCGATCCCGCCAATCAAGCTTCAGGTGGAGGAGCGACTGGAGCGGTACAATGCCGGGAAACTGGAGGATAACATAAGACCGGAAAACATCATGACTAAGTGGCAGCTCGTATGGGATTCTTACCATGAGTGGGCAAAAACATTCATCAAAGACGTTAAAAAGTGGTGTGACAGGAAGCACGGGGAGGTGGACTTTCATATCACACAGGCGCTAACGGGACACGGAGTTTTCGGTAGCTTCTTCCACAAAATCGGCAAGACGCAATCCAGCAATTGCTGGTACTGCGAGGACGAAGATACGGCAGAACATACCATCTTTGTCTGCCCAAGATGGCAAAGGGATAGAGAAGTAGCGCGCTGCAAATGCGGAACTGAGATTACTAGAGAAAATGTCTCGGAGATCCTGCTGCGCAACGAAGAAGACTGGAATGCAGATACCATAATGCTCAAAAACATCATGAAGCAAAAGGAAAGAGACGAGAAGCAGAACCAAATCCGGACTGGACAAATACTGGAATAAGACCGAATATATATAACAACTGACGGTGCGAAATTCTTGATGCAATGCCGAGAGGAGATTCCAGGAATTAGCAGCTGCGAGAGAGGAGTAGGAGTTTTAGTTGGTAGGTGCCTGTGTCGGAGACCTTTAGAAAGGCTACGACCGGGTGAATCCAACACACTATCGGCTTGGATTTCCAATAATGGTGTCTTTAGAAGATTTCTCCAAACCTCTATGAAAAAAAAAGCATTTTTTCTATATTAAATTTATCTGATTTTTAGCTAGAACTAAATTTATTCGTAACAATTCAAATTAATTACTTGTAAATATAATCTTTTTTGAATGTTGAATGTTTAACGTAGTAATTGTTTACTTGCATTTACTGATCTTTGCATTTTCTGATGTATTTATGAAATTAAATGTCTTGCATCTAATGTAATTTATTTATTACTACATTAAGTAAGTCTATCTTCCTGAAATAATTGTTTAAATATGTTTTCTGTACTACATAGTAACGCGCGATCTCTTGTCAGGAATTTTGATAGTTTGAAACAGCACATTTATTGTAAGAACTATGGCGTTGCGGGTATCACTGAGACTTGGTTGTCGGCTGCTGTTTATGACGATTTGCTTTCCATTAATGGCTATTCAATTTTCAATTCAGATCTTGATAGAATGGACGGTAGGAGAGGAGATGGAGTAGCATTATACGTGAAGTCTGAATTTTCAACTCAAATAATTCCCACTACGACTAGTACTCATTTCGAACAGTTATGGATATCTCTAAAACTAGGTAATCTCACTATTGCTCTTGGTGTAATTTATAGACCACCCTACACAGATGTTCTCAATTTTTGTACTGATTTTGATGATATTTTAGGTGATTTTTACATTTCTTTTGATGCTGTTATATGTCTCGGTCAATATAAACTTGTTAGATTGCCATAACAATTCGAGTAAATTGTTGCTTAATATTCTTGACTCCATAGGGCTGAGACAAATAATATCTGAACCGACTAGAATTGGGAACGTTTCCTCCTCTCTAATTGACCTTATAATTGACCTTATAATCCCGTGACGTGCCACTTGCATGCCAGCAGCATTGACACCCTTCGTGCAGGGAAGGTAATCAATGCCATGAAGTGTAACCAACACCAAAACCAAAACGATAATGTTAGGAATCATTTTGGGTATACTTATGTATGGTAGGTATAACACACAGAGCACCACAAAAATTAACTGGGCTACATAAATGTTACCATTAAACTACCCAGTGACGGCCAGTCATACAAATTTGAAAGTGCTCCCTATGTGCGCTATGTATTGTTTGTTTTTTGTTTGTTTGTGTTAGACAAAGCTAGCGCTCAGTCAGTATGTCCTCAGCACTGCCAATTTCAGACTGAAGATAAATATTTAATTTTCCTTTGGCAATGATAGAATAACTAAAGAGGAAAACTATACTTGTGACTTCCAGAGAACTTGGCAACGACGTTTCTGCTTCTTAAAAATATATATGTTTTGGAATTTACTTTGTATGTTTTGTATGGTGTATATGTATACAACTCCACAGAACTCAACAATCTTGTCCCCTCTTTTGACATTCGGATTTAGGAGACACTCCAATTATGAATGTCATAAATTTGTATGAATATACAAAAAAGTCGGCATCAAATTTGAAAATTTTTATTTCTGATTTTTCAAGAAAACTTTTTACAGCAATAATTTGTGCCTGTCTGAAAACCTCCTTGACCCCTATTAGATATACCGAGTTATTTTTATTTACTTAAAAAATAGCTTTTTTCGAAATTTTATATAAAGGAGTGTTAGAGACAGTTAAGAGCATTTGCACTGGATATATGATCAGGAGAGGATTCTCCGACATAGATATCGTGAAGTGCTCTTAACTTGTGGTGTGTGGGTGTGATCTGCTCTAATCTGTAGGTTGCTTTTTGGCGATTTGTGCAAATATATATGGGTGTATATATACCGTCTGTCTTATGAAAAACGCACGACACTATAACTCCGTTATTAATGATCCGATTTCAATAATTCAAAAAGCACATAAGACTAGTTTAAAAATACTACAAAAAGATAGCATTTTAGATTTTTTTAAATATGACATTTTTGTCAGACGATAGTCAACTTTTTTTTTTCAAATGGCGGCAGATATTTTTTTTACTCAGTTTGATAGAGATTTATTTTCTGAATTAAATTATTTAAAAGTCGATTTCGAAAAATCAAATTTGGTAGGGGGGATAATCGAAAAACTTTCGGAAAGGTGAAACTCACCGTGTGAGTACTCAAATTAAAGGTCTCAAAGTGGAAAATCAGATAATCAATAATGTGCAGTTTCCCAAATTGGAGTTCTTGGATTTTCTTGAACACTAAGAAAGACATCTAATGGCCGGTATTATAAAGATAATGAAAATCGGCAGTTAGCTAGTACGCAATTAAATTTAGTTGACAACTAAATTATGGATATCGTATTATAAAGCAAATCTCTCGGTTAAATAACTATTCAAAGATTTCAAGCGTAGGAAACTGTGGCAACATCGTAATGAGTGATTTTAACCTAACTTTTTTTAAAAAGTTTGTGTTTACTGTTTTGTTGCGTGTTCTGTGAGTGTGAGTTTGTGCGTATTTCTGCTTTCATACCTACGTGTCATGATACTACGAAGCTTAAGATCATATCTTTAAGCTCGCAGTATCATGCCTACGTATTTTATATAATATTACGTATTACAAAGTGGTCGTGATGGCATCAAAACGGGAGCGATGCAAGAACTATGTGGAGAGAAAAAAATTTGAGCTCCTAGAAATAATTCAAAAATTCACAAATATCTTAGAAAATAAGAAGACCGATAACATAACAGTGAAATTAAAAAAATGAAGCGTGGGAAAATATAGCGGTGGAATTTAATGCACTTGCTGTAACTGGTACCCGAACAGCAGCACAATTGAAATTATTATACGATAATTTAAAAAAGAAATTGAAGAAGAGCAAAGCCTGCTATCCTAAAAAAATTTTGGCATACCCTATTTTGTATTTCTGCCTCTTGTGGCATATTCACATATCGATCCCTCAGCAGTGCTAGATGGTGACTAACCTTATGGACAATTCGAGCAGCAGTAGCTTTCGTTATATGATCTCCAACTACAGATAAGAATGATCCCGTAGCAAAGAATCTCAGCGGTATTAATACTTGGTTCATTGCTGATATTTAACAATTTCTTTTAGTTGCTGGAGTGATATCCTCTTCAATCAATTGTAAAATATTCATAACTGAATCTTTTGATAAACGAAATCTATGTTTAAATTCCACATCATTATATATATCAAAAGGATTTGTCCGGTCACGAAAAACTCGAGGCATTCTTTGTTGAGGATATTCATCCTCATCTGATGAAATATCAAAATCTGTAGATGAAGACACTGAAGACACGGAAGACACAGATGAAAATTGAAGACATTATCTAGCATAAACGGACTTTTTTGTGCTTAATTTCTGAGCACTGGACACCAACACTTTAAAAATGCATATATTGAGACACTGACAGCTGTTCTCACCTTCTATATTTTAAAAATAATCGACAATTAAAATTTAGTTGGTAGAAAATCTCCGATTAATTTAATTGACAGATTTAAGTAAGCTACTTTTTTAACTTATGTTTATAATACGGAAATTGTACATAAAGTGGGGAACTATATCGAAAATCTATAGATTTTATTTTTAATTAACGTTTATAATACCGGCCATAACTCTACATTTTCACGAAATTGACGTTGTTATTAAAATAGTGGCTGCAAATAGCAGTTTTTAGACAAAATGTTAAATATCTCAAGGACGGTTAGGTTTAGGTATAGGCAATGGTATACAGAAAATGTTTAGAATTTTATAGGCAATCCAAATTTGATTTCATATATAGGGCATGACATTTGAAATAAAAAAGTTGTGTTCGGCACCAGTGTTTTGATTCACTCTGTATAGATGAAAATAATTTTGTGTTGTAAACCTCTTAAATTAATGTTCATCTTCAGTAGTTGTGGAGATATGGCCCGAGAACACACTGTTGGGACAGCCTGTATATATAATTAATTTTTTTTTCAGGGATACATTCAAGCGGTATCAAATAACAGGGAATTAAATGCTTACAAAAGTTCTTTATTCGGGAGAATAAGAACCTTTTCATAATATTAGACCAATATTTATTTCCGTTTATTTAATTTACTTTTTTGGTAGGTTTTGATTTTAGACACTTGTTACGAAGGTCCGGAACGGAACTCTAATAATATGGTTTTGAATATACTTTTTAAAACGTTTTTGTTTCAAAAAACTTTTGATATGATAATTTGTGTTCTCGTAACTAATTACAACTATATGTTTTTTTTTCTAGGCTTATTTGCTCGGAAGCCGTAACTCGGCGCAACGAACTAGATTAAAATTATTTTATTAAATGCGTGCCGATAACATACTATTAGTATGATTAGGTAGGTAAGTAAGTAGCTCCTCTACTATTTTTCTACTTTACTATTTTTTAGTTTACTTCTGCTGACATTCCACTTAAATGGGAAGTCACTCTAAATATGATACGCTGCAATGAACTTATCGTGTCAGTGAATCTATCAGCCACATCTCTAAAAGATGCCGTCTGATGTGCTGCAAACCACAGGAAAGTTAAAATATGTTGCTCTGCAATTAGTTTGCCATGTCCGCCTGAATTTCCATCTGATGGAAAATGTGGACTTTGCAGAAAATTTTTAGTCAAGTCTCTTAACCCATTTATGCCTGCAATTACTTTTTTCTGAGTAAAATTGTAAAATTAGGAATTCTAGTCTATAAGCAAACAAGAAAGATGAAAACCACAATGAAAACATTTTTTGTGTCCAGTTTTTGAAATTTGAGATTGGGCAAATTGGGTACGTAAGTTTACGCAAAGGATATTTAGATTCAAACATTTGTATTGAAAACTAATAGCATATATTTACGGTTATTCATTGTGATATTGTAAAGAACACTTATCATGCAACGAAACTTTACACTTTTTACAAGATTTTGTGGATTTATTCTTGCAAACCACCTTGGTTGACGTGTGATTATCAAATGTTGCCCTTCGCGTCTTGAAGATGGACTTACAAAACTCGTTCGAGAGCCAGTAGCTAGCGGAGGTTTTCCATATTTTTATAATATAGATATTGCAGCTATCCTTCTGTACTCTAAGTTGTCCATTTGCTTTCCAATATGACGTGATAAAATCCACGCATTGTTCATACAAATATCGAAAATCCAAAACAGAATATGTATATATCATTTTTTTTTCACAGAAACCTATTCTGTAATTGGAGATGTTGTTATCGATGAGGTCTACTCCTCCCATGAATTTGTTATAACAGCTAACAACATTTGGTTGGAGAATCTCAATTTTCGATTTTTCCTTTACGGAATATCTTGCCGCCTTTCGAACTGGCGTTACTCCATATTCGTTTGACAGCAATGTAACTACACTATTATCTCTCCACCTTATGCACACGATATTATTTTGTTTCTCAACAAAAGAGTCATATGTTTCTGTGTCTTTTTTTTTCATTGTTTTAGAGTTTTCAATTGGACATCTATCAATTCGATTATCACGCACAGTACCTGTACCACCAAAATTCAGTTTCCCCAGTTTTGTAATTAGATCAGCATTAGTAAAAAAATTATCAAAAAATAACGAAATGTTTATGTCTGGAAAGTTACTTTTGAGCAAATTTGCAAATTTCATTACAACTGATTCACCTAAGCCAATATTTTCATTTTCTCGGTAAGCAGTTCGCCCCTGATACACATCAAAATTCACACAGTACCCAGATGGCCGAGCAAGAGCCCAGGCTTTATATCCAAAACAAATGGGCTTCCCACGTATGAATTGTTTACACCCATTACGCCCAAAACAGGGAATCATTGATTCATCTGCAGACATTTGCTCAGCGAATGGCACATACCTCACAAAAAGCTCGTTTACTTTCTCTATCAAGGGACGTAGTTTTGCCATTTTGTCATTCTTGGCCAAATTATTATTGTCTGTAGCATGTATGTATCTAGAAATGTCTTCAAATCGATTCCATCGCATGGAATCTGGCACTAACTATTTCTGGCATCTGGACAACCTTCCCAAAACATACGACGACGCGGAACTGGAACATACCCGCTTACATATAAAATTGATATGAACACTAACATTTCGTCGTTTCCTAGTTCTAACACACAGTTTTTCGAAGCAGCGTACATAACGCTGTTTTTGACCAATATTTCTAGAACATCTGAAGATAAAAACAATTGTAAGAATTCTAATGGTTCACTATCTTTTGATAAGCTAATAGGAGGGACTCTCTTTATGTTCAGCTGACTTCTAGTACTTTTTTGAAGATCTCCTTTTGTCCAGTGCCTCTTAGAAATTTTGCTTCATCCTCTTTCCTTTTTCTTGCACATTACCGTTTTTCTGTTCCTGTTCTTCTTTGTTCTCGTCTTGATCTACTTCATCCATATCTTCTACTAAACTAGTCTCAGCTTCCGCTTGAAGCTGTCTAGAATTTAGTGTATTTGGAGTTGCAGTCCTCGTTACTTTTAAAGCTTTGATTGTCAGATGGAGTGATATATATGCAGTCAGGAACAATATCGTCTCCTTCTATCTTTCAATTTCCTCAAGCAATTCCGCTGTGCTCAAAGGCTTTGTCCTAAAGAAAAGATAACATTATTGGGCATAAATGGGTTAAAACTGCTCTAGAAACTCGAAAATGTTCAATATACAATTCATCGGTATACAAAGGAACTGTATGTTCCACATAAATTTCGTTCTTGTCACGTGTTTCATTTTGTTCTTCCAGCAAAGTAAGTTTTCATCGGCATTTCCGCTAGTTGCAGTATCGCAACTTGATAATTCATCTAATAAAATGCACACGTATTTTTGGAAATTTGTCTAATTGGAACGTGTGCTTTGCGCTTTTTTTGTTCTTTTAGACTCGTATATGAGATAAAATGGGTAACAAGAAAGCGAATGACTCATAGAATTAATGTAAAAATGCGATAAAGTACAAACAGCAATCTAACTACAAACCTCAATTTAAGAATCACTAATATAATCACTCTTTTAATATAATTAAAAGAAAGTGTTCTACTTAAATAGTATAAAACATGTTTCACATGCATTTGATAAGACCGTTAGACTGACGATCAGTCGGAGTCATAGTTTAAATTGACTTCTTCACATGAAACGTTCGCCATCAGTATCCTGAGCATAAATGCGTTCACATTATCAAGACTGACCATACATAGATCATCACTATCTTTAGTCGCATTTGAAACGGGCCTAAACTAATTGTCTTGTTTTCATACTTCTATTAAAGAAATTCTTCAAACTTTCATTTTATCTGAGTGTCCTGCCCATTTTTCAAATAGAGTACTTTGTAATTTGATTTATTGACTCATATCGACACTGAAATCTATTAATCCCTTTCAAAGCAGCACAAACTTAATTTTTAAATCCATAATTGTAAAATTCTATTGCAAATTGTAACATTCTTGTTGTTACTGTAACTCTTATGACAATTTACGATTGTAGTACATAATATTTGCCCTTCTGGTTTTGAAATTAATTACAGCATTCAAATTCAAATGTACAATCCACTCAAAACATAATGACATAGGTAAGTAAAACGAATATTGTAATATATCTCCTTTAAAGAAATAAACAACCCAGATGTGTAATAAATTTTAAGCGGATTACTGGGGTCTAAACAGGCGTAAGTGTAGTTCGCAGAGGTGGATTTTACCTGACAATGAATTTATGTAAGTTTAGATATTCTTATAATACGCGGTGATTCAGAATTGTCTCCCGATATCTTCAGGGTGAATAGAACATCAAAAAATAAGGTCACCTTTTTATATATTTTTTTTTTCCAAAAGCCAATAATAAGGGATTTATAATCCCCTGAAAGAGAGATGAAACGTATTTTTCTTTTGGCAATATCTTTTGGATCCTTTAAGTTGTCAAACTAATATTTGATACTCAGATATAAGGCACCTAAGTGGGTATTTACAACGTAAGGTATTTGTCAGATATTCCCTCCTTTTTAAGGGGTAGTTTGAGGGGATGATCTTCGATACTGTATAGTAACGTAATGCAATAGGTGTATGCTAACATTTAAGCCTCAATTACTCGAAAATGGTTCGGTTTATCGAAATGCAAAAAGAGAGCTTTTTTGTGCCAAATATTAATCCAAAGAATATTCCCTTCGTAATTTTTTTATGAAATACGTAAAAAATAAAAAATTAGGGATAAAATACCGAAAAGTCATCCCCTAAAACTACCATTTGAAAAGAAGAGAGGATCTAACGCCTGATTAAGGTCTTCCTCTACTGGTGTATTCTCTTTAATATTACCACCTGTATGTATTGCATCCCTGATATCTATATTATCTTCTTTGATAAGAACCCCTGTATCTACAGATTCAGTACTATGGGTTCTTGCTCCTCCATAGAGGTCAACTATATACATCGCCTGTTAAATGATATTGTCGCGTATAAAAAAAAATGTTAATTAAAAAGTTTATGGTTTACGAAAATTAATGTTACGAATTAACGTTACAAATAAGATACGGTAATGTCCTTAATTTACTTCTATTCAATCTAACTCAACCTTTTAAACTATAAATTATTTTAAGTCGTTTAAATTATGTCTTAATTTAATCTTAAGTTTATCACCTTATTTAACCGAACTTATTTAATCTAATCCTAATCTTTAAATTACGTTAATTAAACTCTACATTACTTTACTTGGGGGAAAGGGCCTGGCCTGGCCGGCCAGCCCTGCGCTCGTAGAGCCCACTCACTTGGCTTTGGTTTTACGCGCAGTTACACGACTAACGTAATGGCCTAATTATCTTAATACTGACGGCCTAATTATCTTAATACTGCTGCTCAATAATAATACTAATCATAATCATACTGGTACTAATTGATACTCTAACTGATACTACTCCTTGATTCTACCTGCGGGTCGATCTTTTATACATTTCCTCTATCTACGTCACAATTGGTTCCTTTGCTCTGTTGACCCGGATTCAGTCCGAAGTACAAAGTTCTAAAAGGTGTCAGCATCAATTGACCCTTGCCAAATTTGTTTTCTTAAAGCGTTCTAATTGCCTCGATCTTAATTGGCACATGTAAACAACACACCCACATTCCGCAAAGCTTGCATTTATGCGAGTACCTGTAACGCGGCTTTGATCTACTTAAACTTCATTGGGTGCTGATTCCGCATAATTTTGAAATTCACATGATTGCAATAATTACGAAACGAATTCAAATTTACTTATTTTCTCAGATAATAACATCATGACATTACCTTCCCCTCCAAATTTGCTCGTCCCAGAGTAAACTATACTCCGAGTGTGACGTTTACAAAAAAACTTATGTACTAATTCCCTAATTTTGAAATTGAAAATGCCAAAAAAAAATTTAAGTCAAGTCTCTCACCGTTGTCTTGTCTGATACCCCTTTCTGTTGCACGGCTGCTCCCAAAGACGTTTAGTAGAATCCCTAAGACGACCTTCTTCGGGTTTCCTTCAGCTTTGTCGACATCCTTTCCCTCAGGGATGGCTTGGCTTGATCCTGGGGTGTCGAACCTCTTAGTTGTACCCCACATCGACTATGACTTAAAACTTTACTTAATTTTGATTCTTCCCCATCTTCGTGTTGAGGGTGACATGGCATGATCCAGAGGGTCTTGTCCTCGATGAGATGCTGGGTTGAATCTTGTCCATTACTTCCTTCCTTCCTTCGTGGAATAGCATGCTTTCTATTTATACTCATTAAATCTTCAATTATTTCTTAAATCTTCCAACAGCATTGGGTCTCTTGCAGACAACGATTTGGTAATTTGTGTCCCCGTCTTCTTGGACGATGTTTTCCATTAGATGCTGGGTTGCGCCTCCTCAGTGCCAAGGAAACATCGCCCATGGAATCCGGAATGTCCTCGTGATCTTGCTCGTACCTCCAGTCTTGGTCCGGTTCTTCTGGTTGGCACTCGCGGAAATCACGGGACGGACACTTTTATCAAACAAATTTCGGGAATTTTTGTGACGTAAAACTAATCCTAAATCCTAACTAGAGTTCCTTAAAATCGATTGTGATGTTTCTTTTAACCCGCTGGTGCTCTTGCTCTAATGTGATGAATCGCCCTTGTCAGGCACACTGCACATACAAATTTTGAGACGTCTGTAGGGCGGAACCTGATGCCTGCGTATAGCAGCAAGCATTCTTGCAGGTGATTCCGCTTCTCCAGATGCCTATCGAATATGTATATCAATTGTTCGTCTCTCGCGCACAACCTACACCGTGGAATGTTGTATACTGCACTTTTTATGCGTACGGGTACTGTGACGCGCACGAGATTTTTGGCGCCTCCACCATGTCGCGTAAAAGAGAAGTTATTTAAGTAGTTTATGTTTTAGGAGTATTAAAGTTATGAATTAAATACGGTACTGTCCTTACTTTCATTTAATCTAAATTATTTAATCATAATAATCACTTTAAACATAATTATTCTACGTCCTTTTAAAATTATAACTTACTTTAATCTTACGTTAATCACCTTATTTAACCGAACTTATTTAATCTAATCCTAATCTTTAAAATTTGATTAAACTCTACATTACTTTACTCGTGGGAAAGGGCCTGGCCCGGCCGACCAGCCCTGGGCTCGTAGAGCCCACTCACTTGGCTTTGGTTTTACGCCCACTTGATTTCACTAATTACTTCATGACTAACGTAACTGACTAATTATCTTAATACTGCTGCTACTCAATAATTATACTGCTACCAATTGATACCCCTAATACTCTAATTCTCTAATTATGCTACTAATTGATACTCTAATTGATACTATTGTCTGATTCTACCTGCGGGTCGATCTTTTATACATTTTCTGTATCTACGTCACAATTGGTTTCTTTGCTCTGGTGGCCCGGGTTCAATCCGAAGTACAAAGTTCTAAAAGGTGTCAGCATCAATTGACCCTTGCCAAATTTGTTTTCTTACAGCGTTCTAATTGCCTCGATCTTAACACGTTAAGCGCCATTTGTGTCCGCGTAGATACAAGTAACTTTTGAAAATTGGGCCACCTGTATCCTAGCGAATACATCGCCTTACATTTATTATCGGCTGCCTGTTTCGAAAAGGACACAACGCAGTCGTATAAATGCATAGAAATGTTGATTGGTCTGACCCGTTGGACCAAAAATTATTCTTGGCCTTGGCCACTTATTTATAATTAAATTAGATACTTTAAACAGAGTAAGCTTTTTTTATCACTTTTTATTAACATGGTGGCGCTTAACGTGTTAATTGGACATTTAAACAACACACACGCATTCCGCAAAGCTTGCATTTATGCGAGTATGTGTAACGCGGCTTTGATCTACTTAAACTTCAATGGGTGCTAATTCCGCATAATTTTGAAATGCACATGATTGCAATAATAACGAAACGAATTTAAATTTACTTATTTTCTCAGATAATGACATCGTGACAATATCTTTTATCTCATCACTATTATACCACCCTTGTAATTATTCAATGATCCTCGTCCTGTCTTTTTAGCAATTTCTATTGCCACGTGTGCAAGATCTCAAAATTATTCCTATTGAACTCCTGCACTTCTCCAGGTGAATATAGAAGTTTGGCATATGGTGCCAATTCTCCAATTGAATCAAATTTTTTATAGGCTGCAACTAGTTTTCCTGCAACCTTGGCTAACTCATTCCAAGCCAGCAGAATGGGATTTTGACAGACCATATATTTGTTTATCTGTAAAAATGGAGTCATTTCAGCACCTTACAGGTATATTAGAGTAGTGCTACAGGCTGTTTGTACTACCTTATTGTACAACCTTTTGCCCCCATAAAAATAAGAATCCCTGTATCTACAGATTCAGTACTACGGGTTTTTGCTCCTCCATAGAGGTCAACTATATACATCGCCTGTTGAACTATATACATCGCCTGTTGAATGATATCTTTTTGTTGAGTTTGTTGATGCAGTAAGTAAAGAACCAAGAGTTTTTCCCAAAGAAAAGATTTTTTTATCATTCAAAAAACCACAATAACAACTTTTTTTTTAAACATTCTAAAATCGCCTACTAACATTAATAATCATACAATCATACATAATAACCGTCGCCCTTGAAAGGATTCCTTTCAACAAGGATTAAAATTCAATTAAACAATCCAATAAATATGAATACTAATGATAAAATTAGTTTACAATCATGATTTTACAGGTAAAATACAAATGTTTGTTAAAGAACGCTTATAAGTTCCAGAATAAGTTTTAACAGTAACAACTCGAATTACATTATCCTTTCCACGATGAACTTCAATTATACGACCTAAACGCCAGTTCAAAGGTGGTGTATTATCAGCTTTTATTATAACCATTGCACCTATTTTAATGAAAGATTCTTTTTTAGATCTCCATTTTTGACGTGGTTGTAATTGAGATAAATATTCTGCTGACCAACGACGCCAAAACCTTTGTCTCATTTGTTCTATAAGCTCGAATCTGGTTAAACGATTAGTAGCAATGTTTTCAATATTTTTATTCGGGGTAGCAGTGAGAGGCTGCCCTATTAAAAAATGTCCAGGTGTTAATGCAATTAAATCAGAGGGGTCAGATGTAAATGGTGTCAATGGTCTAGAATTAAGACAAGCTTCAATTTAAATAATTAAAATGCTTAATTCTTCAAAATTAAGTAATTGCAAACCAATTACACGAGTAATATGAATTTTTGCTGATTTAATAACAGCCTCCCAAATACCTCCCATATGAGACGATGAGGGGGGTATAAATTTCCACTTGATTGACTGAGTACTTAAGAAATCATGAATTTCATTTTCATTATTTTTAATAAATCGATATAATTCAAATAAAGAATTTCTAGTCCCTAAAAAATTAGTTCCTTGATCAGAATGTATGCTATACGAGGTTTGCCTCGTCTAGCTATAAATCTTGTGTTGAGAAACATGTTAGTAGTTAAATCTGAAACAATTTCAAGATGGACGTACTGCTTTTGTAGTGAGGCAAATAAAAGCACACAGATGTGCTTTGCCTTTTTTATTGCGACTTATTTTAATTGAAAAAGGCCCAGCATAATCTACACCAGGAAGGAAGTGTTGGTTGAACACGTTCTAAAGGTAAGTTTCCCATTAAGAATTCTGCTGTTTTAGGGCGAGCTCTGAAACAAACAATACATTTATGCAGAACTTTACGCACAGTGCTTCTGCCTGAAATGAGCCAAAATTTCTTACGAATTGAATATAACATAGCTTGAGGTCCTGCATGTAAATTTATTTCTCAAATGTTCGTCTTTTATAATTAAAGTAGATAAGATATTTTTATTGCCCAGTATAATAGGATGCTTTTCAGAATATTCAAGCAAAGATTCTTGAAGTCTGCCACCTAATCTTAATAATCCCGAAGTTACATTTTAAATGATTTACTGTGAAGAATACTAAAAATTTATCATTAAAAATGTAACTTCGTTTAAATGTATCATATTTTTTTAACGTATGAATGATGAATGCTACAAGAAAGCACAAAGTTTCCGAACGCTTTCAAATAATCACTAAAAACCAAATCAAATAATTGAGAAGTAAGAACCAATTTAATGTTTTCCTATTTATATTATTTTGGCGGACACTTTAATCCAACCAGTATTTCCTAATGTAGTGTGTATAAAGCGTGGTTCACAATAAATTGTGATTTTTTATTTTTGAGATAGAAGTCTGTAATTTCATATTTAGCTATAACTTTTAATTCTGAACAACTTAATCTTATAACATTTTCAAGATAAATTTCATGTGACATTTTCCATTGCCAATCTAGATTTTGGAATATAAACAATGATCCCCAAATATTTTCCGTGAATGCCATTGAGGACACTTCATCACTCTCTTCTCAAGAATTTCAACAATTAGAGGAAATTAAATTATTATTTAAAACTCTAGACTCTCCACTTTTAGGCTGTACTTCTCTAATTGAACACTACATCGATACAGATGAGGCCAAGTCAATCAAGCAACGCCCTTTCCAATTGTCGCCCACTATGCAAAATCATTTGGATAAGAAAATCCAAGATTTATTATCTTTAGGTGTAATCCAGGCCAGTAAAAGTCCTTGGTCAAGTAATTTTTTGTTAACAAAAAAAGTATCTGGTGAATACCGATTTTGTTTTGATGGACGTAGACTAAATCAAGTCACCATTGCAGACAGTTATCCTCTTCCTTATATCGCAAGTATACTGGATAACTTAAGAAATGCCCATTACTTAACCTCTATCGATTTAAAAAAGGCCTTTTGGCAAGTGCCACTTGAACCTTCTTCCCGTGAAAAAACTGCCTTCAGTGTACCAGGGAGAGGCTTATTTGAATTTGTCAGAATGCCTTTCGGTCTTCGGAATGCTTCACAAACGATGCAAAGGTTGATGGATAAAATCTTTGGTCCTGAATTTGAACCATACCTTTGGGTATATCTGGATGACATAATCATAGCCACTTCCACCTTTCAAAAATACGTTGAAATCTTAACAGAAGTTTATCACCGTTTAAAGGAAGCCAATCTCACCATTAACCTAGAAAAATGCAAATTTTGTAGACCTGAACTAAAATTTTTAGGGTACATTGTTGATCACCAAGGCTTGAGAACTGATTACAATGTCTTTTTGTTCGACCATAATGACTTAATGACATAATGACATAATGACATTTGTGAGAAACAAAAACAAGATAAAAATGATATTAAAAAGAAATATAATGCAGCGAAAGAAAACACGGAAGAAAAAATGTCTTCGGTAGCGAGTAAAAAGGCGACAGAGCAAGAAAGAACAATAAAAGATATAGTAGATAAAAATAAAAAATACCAAGAAGCTAAAAAGTATTCTGAAGGTTTTGTTACGGTTAGGCGCCGCAAGACAATCAGAGGCAACAAAGAAAATACTACGATTGCGGCAATTGAAAGCAGGAAGTGGGTTTTTATATCGCAACTAGAAAAATCGACTACAGAACAAAATATCAAGGATTACCTATTACAGAATGCAGTACAAATTACTGATTGCGTGAAACTTGACATTAAAAATACAAACATTGCTGCGTTTAAAATTGCAACGAACGTTAGTGATGCGGATAAACTTTTTTGTGCAGATTTATGGCCACGTCATACAATAATTCGGCCGTATAGAAATTTTCATCGACCTTCCATACTAAAAACTTACACATAGAGGAAGTAGAATCCCTAGTTCCTTCAACAATTGCAACTTCTCTCAAAATGATTCACCAAAACATTCAAAGTATGAATAATAAAGTAAATGAAATATCATGTTTTCTGAATTCGAAAAATATCAAGTGGTGGCATTCACAGAACACTGGATTGCGAAAGAAAACGTGAAAAATTTTATTCTAAACAATTACACGATGGCATCATGTTTTTCGAGGACCTCAAGGAAAGGCGGCGGCTCTTGCATCTTCGTTCGTGAAGGAGTTGACTTCAGAGAAATTCCAGAACTAAAAAATAAAACAAAGGAAATGTTACTAGAATGCACTGCTGTTGAACTAAGAACTTTGAAAATAATTATTATATGTATATATCGTCCACCAGGTAGTGACTTTTGGGACTTTATGTGTTTACTTGAAGAGATTCTTTTATTGGTTCAAAAAAAGCAGCAAAAATATCGCATACTGCTATGTGGCGACTTTAACTTGAATTTATTAGATTATACAAACAGTAAAATTAAATTATTTACAGATTTACTATTATCTTTCAATTTGGTGAAGACTATACAGCACCCCACAAGGACAACCCCTAGGTCTGCAACCCTAATTGACAATGTTTTTGTAAATTTTCCGCATTATAAAAGCGTCTGTGTGTGGAACAGGTTTATCTGACCATGACGGACAAGAAATTGAAGTTCCGACTGATGTACATTTTAATAAAAAAACAATTGAGTTCATAAACAAGCGAGTATTATCGGAAGAGAAACTTTCACAAATTGTAAATGAATTGGAATTAATAAATTGGACAGAGATTTTAGATTATGAAGATCCAAACAGAAGTATGAACAGATTTATAGACACTTTTTTTTCAATAATGAACAACATATGTCCAAGAAACACTTTTCAAGTCAAATATAAAAATGTACGAGAAAAATGGATTGACGAAGAATTAAAAAACAGCTCGCGAATCAAAAGACAGTTATATGATGAATGGAAAAATGGCCGAATATCTTGGTTGGTTTACAAGGAATTTTGTGCTCACTATAAAAAATTGATAAATGAAAAGAAAAAAAGTTACTTTTCAAATTACATCATGAATGCACAGAATACAACAAAAGGCACTTGGGACGTGGTAAAAATGCTGACAGTTGAGAATCTGAAACCAAAAAAAGATTTACGTGCAGTCATCGATAAAGGTGAACATAGTAAAATTGAGCACTTGAATAACATAAACAATTACTTCGCTTCTGTAGGTCATATGGAGAGCACTAATTTGAACTTAATTAATTTGGAACATGTAATAGTTAACGACAGTACTATGTTTTTATATGAGACAAATGCTGAGGAAGTTGCGACTGTAATAAAATCGTTGAAGGACACCAGTGCGGTTGGTCCAGATGAAATTCCGACAAAACTATTAAAGAAATGGAGTTCACATTTAAGCAATGTCCTGGCAAACCTAATTAATATGTGTTTCAACTTAGAGATTTTCCCTGACTGCCTGAAAAGAACCCATGTTAACCCCATTTTCAAGAAAGGTGAACAATCGGAAATATCGAACTACAGACCCATTGCTATTATTTCTGTGGTATCAAAGGTTTTTGAAAAAATACTTCTTGCGAGAATTTTAAATTTCACTGAAAAATATAGCATTATTACCGAGAGTCAAAATGCTTATATAAAAGGAAGGTCTACAATAAGATCAATATACGTATCTTTATGCGAAATTCTCGGCGCTCTAACTGAAAAGAAGGAAGTACTCGGAGTTTTCATCGACCTGTCGAAAGCCTTTGATATGGTGAGTCACGAACTTTTACTAGAGAAACTTAAGAGAATGGGTTTAAGAGGTACAATAAACAATATTTTACGGTCGTATCTTTCAAATCGGGTACAAAGTGTAATCTTCATGGATCAAAAAGAGGGAGTTGTGTTGGAGTCGGATAAAATAATCCTAAATAAGGGCATCCCACAGGGTTCAATTTTGGGTCCCCTGCTTTATATTCTGTACACTAATGATCTACCTAATATCCTGCCCCATAAGATAGGATTATTCGCGGATGATACAACGATTATTATAAAAGCATCAAGTAAGGATCAACTACATGAAGAATTTAACAACTCAATGACGTGCCTTGAAAACTGGACAAACCAAAATGGTTTAGTAATTAATACAGAAAAAACTAAAGCTATAAAATTTAGTCTAAAATCACAAGAACCACTTCAGCTGCAATTTGGAAATTCGTCACTCACCTGCGAAAGCTCAGCAAAAATCCTGGGAATTATGTTGGATTCACTTCTAAATCGGAAACCGCATGTTGATTTCCTCGCAAACAAGATAAACTCCTTCGCTTATGCACTACGTACTATCGCGCAATCTGTAAACAGAGAAGCTGCTATTGGTTCCTACTATGCTTACGTATACTCACGGATACAATATGGCATTATTTTCTGGGGAAATTCGGTGGAAGCCTTAAGGATCTTCAGACTCCAAAAATCTTGTGTGCGTAGCATATTCCATCTGAAAAAAAGAGAATCGTGCGTGGACTATTTTAAAAATTACAAGATACTTACTGTTCCTTGTATTTACATCGTTCAATGTGCTTGTTTCGTAAAAAGTAACTATGGTGAACTGTTCGAACACTATGAAACTGACCACCTGTACAACACGCGTCTGTGCTCAAAATCAGTTCTACGCGCGCCTAAGACAACCTTTACGTGTGTTCAAAGAAATGTAGAAACTCAACTTTTGCGCATATACAACCATCTACTCAGAGAATTTAAGATGTTGTCAGATAAAAAATTTAAGGATACTTTAAAAAAATATTTACAGACGAACCCGTTTTACTCTGTACAAAGTTTTTTGGATCAGCCGGTTGTAATATTCTAATTCACGTGTTTGTTACACTTACATGTATTTTCTTTGATAACTGTTTGCTACATTTTGTTGTTTGTTTGTTTGTGATATATTATTTTATGTTTGACGTTTCAAAACTGTATTCACGGTAATACTGAATAAAGATTATTATTATTATTATTACTTGCCCATTTTGGAAAGCGCCGTTCAGGTTTGCGGCGACTATGACCTCGATCTTGCTGGGTAATATGACATCTTCGGCAAGAACAACTCGAGCGGCCACGTCCTTTCGTTGATGTAGAACCAACTCATCGTTGTTAACCCCCATCATGCCACGCTTCAGATCCCATTGGAACCCATGGGCATACATGACATCCATGCCCAGAATCTCTTCGTCCTGTATTTCTGCTACCAGCGCACGGTGTTTGATGGGAGTCTATCCAATGGTAATGATCACCTCTGCTTTACCATGGACAGTTGCTGATGTTCCGGTTGCTGTTCTCAGTCTCCACTTAGTCGGTTCGGTCTGTCTTGATGACTTGATAACGTCGGGCCTCAAGATAGTCTTCGTCGTACCCGTATCCAGTAGCATGGTGTGAGGGATGTCATCAATGGTGGCATCTACGAAGACACTGCTGGTTAATCGCCGCAGGGCTATTAGTTTCGTGGCTTTTGCCTTAGGGGGCCTTTGAATACGGCTCGATGTTTGCCCCTCTGCACCAACCAGGCTTAGTTTCCCCTGTGGCTCCGTGGAGGATCCTGACTGGCCTTGGCAGACCGCCTGCGAAAAAAGCTTCGATAATGCAAATTTTAGTAAAGTATGTATTTGCAATTAGAATTGGAATACATTATAATGTTTAACCTGTGAAACTGCAATTCTTTGTTATTAATAATAATTTAATGTGTTGTCTGTATGTAGGATTACAATGATTAATTGCAAAACGACTTTTCAAATTTCTTACACTAAGACACCGAAACTGATTTAAATCGATAATGTTATTAGTTAAAAATTTATTTAACCTTTTTTCTTACTAAGTCCTTTGACTAACACTACTCCATCCCCAATTATGCTCTTGTTGTAAATGCCTATGTTTTCTTGTGGTAAGTAAGAATCGTGTGAGATGTCCCATTCTGGTCCATGTAAATTTGTTGTTGTCCTTTCGATATGCTTTCTTAATTGTGAACAGAACCAGGATGTCTTTTGCGGTGTAGATGTGAACACGTGATGGACACGTTTAGGTTCCAAATCGAGAATTGCTACTTCTTTTATGATGAAGTCGCTTTCTTTATATTGGAATCCTTGTATATCAATGATGTACATTTTTATTGTTTTATTGTCTTGCAATAAAAATGAAGGTGTTAACCTCGGAAATCGATTTAATGCTAACCACTACTGAGGATTATTATTAGTTTTATCAGGGTTACGCAATATTATCCTTGTCTATCGAACTGTTATGTGTTCTATCCAATCCTAACCATTACACAAACACTTTATTTTTATTTATTTTTTCAAACTTTTTCACAAGATGGACGTCAGGATATTTCACTTTTTGCAGCTGTTGTTTATAAAACGCGCCTAAAATCTTACGATTACTGACATCGCTTAATAAATACGTAATTGGGTTCGTGAGTTGAACCTCTCGAATTGTGAAAATTTCAGTAGACTAGTTAGGCATATATTTCTTATCGAAAACTCCTCTAATTTTCGAAATACGCACATGGTTACCAACATCAAGTTTTTTATCTTCATATCAACTATTTTAATATTGCTATACAGTGTTTAATAATTTTTCTTCGTTTTTCTTTCCAACTTCTGCCGGTTTTATACCTGTAGTTCTATGCTTTTGATTATTATACTTTCTAACAATATATTGTAAAACGTCAATCCACTTATAGTGACCCTGTAAGTTAAATTCCTTCCACATGATTGTTTTTAAAGTTCGATTTACTCGCTCCTCTATCGAAACATTTTTTTCTCTAAATGCACTGTAACGATTGACGTTATATTTTTGTATTAACTTCTGAAAATTCTGATTGAAAAATTTCCTAAATTTGTTTCAATATTATTGGGTACCCGCTCGCGGAATGCATTTTCCATGGCATTTTTTACTTCCAGACCAGTTTTATTCTTTAAAGGAAATGCCCGAACGTATTTTGAAAAACAATTTATTACAACTAATATGTATTTGTAACATTTGTAATCATTTTACTTTCCGTAAGGAAGCATTTCTACTAAATCAGCTTGAAATAAATAGTTTAGAGATTTAATAACAACTCTGCCCCGCTTGAAATTAATCCTAGCAGGTCGATAAATTTCTTCTACTACCTGTTTTCTAACGCTCGTAAACGTATTTGTCATTATTATTATTATTTGATGATGTGCACTTCTTTTAATTCCTCGATTATGGAATTTATCTCATTGGTGTGGTTCATATTTCCCGCTGCTTGTGATGCGAATAGTAACCGTAACCTGTCCACGAGCTCGTTTGGATCATCCCAATAGTCCGTTTTATTATCGTTAACTTCCATAAACATACCACTACCTAAACTCGTGGTCGGGGTACTTATGAACGGTGTAATAATATTTTTATACTTTTGCATTTCACTTTCGTCTATTTGCTTATTCGATTTATAATAACGCCGATGAGTGTTAGTCTTAAGAATAATTATAGCTTTAATTACAGCTACTTTTTGATGTAGGGGGTGTACAGAATGGTAGTTTATTATTCTACAAGCATGTGTAGGTTTTATGAACCAATTAGTGATAATCTTCCCATCATCTTTTAAGCAACATATCCAGAAATGGAAGCAAAATAAACTTAAAGCAAAATTTGCATATAACATGAAATGCCTCAAACTGAATCAATTATTGGAAGATTCAAAGATGAATACGCTGGACAAGTAATAGAATCCTTTATTGGTACAGGTGCGAAAGCCTATTGTGTAAAGCTTACTTCAAAATGTACTAAGAAAGCGAAAGGTGTTAAAAAATGTGTTATAGATAAATATTTAACTGTGGATGACTATAAAGAAATTATTGAACGAGATGGTTTCATTTAAAAAAAATGTACGTGTTTCATTCAGGTTTTCATACGGTGTACTTATATTCTGGATGACAAAATTCATACTCTCGCATGGGGTCATTATAAAATAGCTGATATAGAAAGAGATAGAAAACTGAAAGAATTAATTGAAGAATTAGAAAAAAGTAATAAAAATATTAATTAGATTAAAATATGTTTCATTTATAAAATATACTAGGAAGTAAATAAGTTAGTTTGTAAAATATATTTATTGTAAATAACGTATGTTTATAATTATAGTTAATAAAAAGTTATTATAAAACATTGCGTTTTGGTATCCAAGCATTATGTTTAGAACTTAATCCTAAATAACTAACTAGTGCTTTATTACCTTTTTTTCTCAGCACATTAATTAAATATACATCTGGACGTTTCACTTTTTGTAACTTGTACTCATAAAACCCACCAAGTATAGCTTCACCGTCAGCGTCTTTAATTAGGTATGTTCGGGGATTAGTATTCTGCACTGATGAAATTGTAAATATTTCGTTAGACCAATTTGGAGTGTAGTGTATAAGGCCGTTAATTTGTGAATTGATTCAGTTGTTGCAGAACTGTCAGTCGTGTTATACAAAGTTAATAGTGTATCATCGATCTATATAAAAGTAAATTTATTATATTTTTCTAATCATATACAATTCTTATATTTTTTATGTATTTAATAGTGACGTCTAAACAAGTGGAATTTTTCCTGAAGCAGAAGAAAAGACACGTGGATGATCAAGGTGATGATGTACCGAAGAAAAGAGTTCTCACTCAAAGCGTTGATAAACCAAAAGAACAGGATGAGCAAGATTTGAATATGTCCTCAGTTCGAAACGAGTTTCAATTTGAAGTATTGTCTCTACCTTTTTTCACGGATGAAGATTTTCGTCAGTATGATGTTAGCGAGAAAGCATCTTCAGAGATATCAGAAGTAAGGGAAGTGACTGATGTCGACCAATTACCATTGTTAGCTCAAAGTGTATATTTTTTAAATAAGAGCCGCACGAAGTGGGTTTGCGTGGGACTGTGTGCCGAAACATTTTTTGATCCAGTAATACGCATTATGGGTACTAAAAGGCAGAGCATATCGTTTTTAGAAGAGGAATGGAATCAATTCTGTTCTTATAACTACACATTGAAATCATATTTTACCGAGAAAAAAACTGTTTATCCGGAAATGAATATTAGTTCAGTAAAGGCATCTTTCGAACGTATCGAAGGAACGAAAATATTGAAATTAGAAAGAGGTGTGGAGGCATTGTATATATCTTATAAGGTTTTATTGGAATTATGGAAATTGCGTGATATTATATCATATCGTTTGGAGGTTTTGAAGCAATTGAATTATAAAACATTTTACTCCAACATGATTCCATGCGTGAGTGTTATGGATGGTGACGTGAAGCTAACTGTTAAAGCATTTCTCAATAATGAAATATCTGAGAAAGGGGCGATTACAAATGAATTAATAATGTTCGGAATTAATAAATTAATGTTTGACATAAGTATGCATAAAGCCGTTACCATGTAAATGTTTTGATTCATTATGTACATATTTCTGTAAAATTGTAAACATATGAAATTAAAAATAAAATTTTCTGACAATATTGTTTTATCATTTACTCACCTAACGACTTTTGATATATAATGTTTAGCGACAAGAGTATCAGAGTAGTACACATTATCATCGTCAACTGTTAGAAACAAAAGCCATAATTGCGGCGTCACGTCAAGAGAGACCACATTTTGAGAAGTAGTGTAAAACGAAAAGGTCGTGGTTTACCTATTACGTTAATTAATAAACTGCCAATAGAGTTACATATACCAGGTTACAACTACTGGGGTCCAGGCATAAAATTAGATACTCGACTTAAAAGAGGAGACAGAGGTGCTAATGTATTGGACGAAGCGTGTAAGCAACACGACATTGCATATTCGTTAAGTGACGATTTATATAAGCGTCACGAAGCAGATAGAAAATTATATCAAGCGGCAGTACAAAGAGTTAAAAGTTCAGAAGCGGGACTTGGAGAGAGGGCATCGGCATTATCTGTAGCCGCCATAATGGGAGCTAAGACTAAGCTCGGAATGGGGAACAGTGGGAAGAGAAAGCGTGCGATTAAGCGGAGGAAGCGCGGTGGTGAATGATCATTTCGGGAAGCTGTCAAGAAAGCTCGACATGCCATTTCGCGCAGCGGTAACAAGAGCCTCTTAGAAAATGTTAAATTGGCGCAGTCAGTTTTAAAGAAAAGCCACAAAAAAATAAGACCTCCACGTCAAAGAGTGATTCCAATTCCCAAGAGAGGAGGATTTTTAACTTTATTTCCATTATTTGGAGATTTGAGAGCAATAGGATCACTCGGCGGCGGTGCAGCTGCAATTGCTAAGGCGGTAAAGGATGCAAAGGCTACGAAAGAACAATTGAAAGAGGCAGAGCGACATAATAGGGCTATGGAAACAAAAGCAGTGGGAAGTGGATTCTACATTAAACCTTACAAAACACGATGTGGATTATATTTACGATCTAATTAAAAAAACTGAAATATTTGCCTCGGGGACCATTGAGTAACATTGTCATACTAAAGTATGCTAAAATAATTAAATTACCATTTTTTCGAGGAGTTTTTATGAGAGATACATTACCTAAAAAAATATGAACATGAAAGTGGAATTATAAATTTAGATGACAATTCTGATGAAGGAACGCATTGGATAGCATATTACAAAAGAGGTAGAACTGTAAAGTATTTTGATAGTTATGGAGATCTACGACCTCCAGTAGAAGTGGAAAAATATTTTTTGTCAAACGGATTAAGCGTTATTAATTATAATTATGAAAGATATCAAAAATCGAATTCACAAAATTGTGGACAATTATGTCTGCAGTTTTTAATAGCCTTACAAGTTAAGTAAGGATTTAGTTCTTGAAAGATGGTCAACATGGAATCTTCACCGATTTCGTGTACATTTACTCTAACGGGAAATGAATCGGTTTTAGTTTGTGAGTTTAATCCACCAATATACCTGAGCGAAGACGCAACCTATGAAATGTGTATGTTAAATTTTGAGACGTTTAACGCAATACCTAACATAGATGAAAGTAATAATTTAATACATTATGAAGAAAAAAGGAAAAAAGTCTGCTTGGAAAACTATCGATATACCTACAGGCACATATGAACTCGATGATATTAATAAATTTCTGAAAGATTATTTTGAAAATAACAATATTCCTGACCATATAAACATTCATGGAAATAATAATACTTTAAAGGCAACCATAAACAGTTCGGTTAAGCTCGATTTTAGTCAACCAAATTCATTGGGAAGATTGTTGGGATTTGAACCGAGAATATTGAAGGAAAACGACAATAACGTGATTTTCCAGTCGATATATACAAAGTCAATGCTATAAGAATAGAGTGTAATTTGACCGGTCGATCTTATAATAACGGAGAACCTGGTCATGTGTTGTATCATTTCTTTCCAAACGTACCACCGGGATTTAAAATAATAGAATCCCCCCTTCAAGCTATTTATCTGCCAGTGACCGTGAAGGTAATTACGAGATTAGTCGTTCGATTCTTAGATCAAGAGAATCGTTTGGTTAACTTTAGAACCGAAGTGGTTACTATAAGACTTCACTTGAAGAGGTTTACACAATGATTATCTAGGACAGTAGTTATTCGAAACAAAAGAAGTGGGATAGAATAAAACATAATATATTATTTAAGCCACGAAAATATATACTGAATTGTTGTCGACAAAAAAAAAATTGAAATTGACACGAGAAAATAAAAAGTATTTAAAAAGTTTGGGTTATAATGTGTTAATCTAGAGAAAGAAAACAGTACCTTTTAAAAGCTCTTAAAGAGAATTATTCTGTAGAAGTGACATAACCGTCAAAGGGTGAGCACCGTCATTATATGTAAATCAATCATTACCTAAGCAAAATGGATATTTTGGGAGTGACTGATAAAATTAAAATGGATACTTCAATAACTAACGTTGAGTATCATTCACACTTACCATTCGGTTCATCTTTTGGTAATAACGATGAAGTTCGAATAACAGTTCCGGAAATTGACAATTACACTTTACCATGTGAAAGTTATTTGTATGTAGAGGGAAGACTTCGTTTGGCTAGCGATAATACCAAGCATAGTCCTACAGCACAGTTGATAAATAATCCAGTGGCTTATATGTTTAGCGAGATTAGATATCTTCTGAATGGAGTGCAGGTGGATTTGATAAGAAATGTTGGGGTAACGTCCACGATGAAAGGTTACTTTTCTTTTACTCCCAACGAAACAATAAAATTGGAAAATGCAGGATGGCTTCAGGAGAAAGCAAGAATAAGCAATGTACTCGACGTTAAGGGAAATTTCGCAGCAAGCGTACCTTTAAAGACATTGTTAGGTTTTGGGGAAAATTATATAAAGATAATCTTGAATATGAGGCAGGAACTGGTATTGATCAGAACGAATGATTGACGTTGATGCAATTTTTGAAAGCAATACGGCTGAAAAAATCAAATTAACAATTGATAAAATTGTATGGAGGATGCCGCATGTATCATTAGGATTGCGAGAGCAATTGGTTTTAAAGAGGATAACAGATAGAGATGTTAAAATACAGGTCCCTTTTAGGAGCTGGGAATTACACGAGTACCCTTCCCTTCCAACTACTACAAATCATTCATGGACAGTAAAAACTGCTCCACAGTTAGAAACGCCAAGATATATAATTATTGCTTTTCAGACAAAGAGAAATGGTGTTGTCGATGCTAACATGAGTCTGTTTGATGATGTTAAGTTAAAATCTTTAACAGTATTTCTAAATGGTGAACGATATTCGTATGATAATTTAGACATCGACATTGAGAATAATAAATACGCCATCCTATACGATATGTATTCTAGATTTCAAGAAAAGTATTACCATCGTGAAAGTAGCCAACCTTGGTTCAATCCAAAGGAATTAGCTCGATGACCTTTAATAGGAACTGACTGCACTTTTCAAAAAGATTCGATGCATAAAAGTGCAGTAGAAATCAGAATTGAGTTTACAACTAAAGAAAATATCAAGGCAGATACTATCGCATACTGTTTAATTCTGCACGACAAAGCATTTACCTCACAAAAATGAGCTAAACGTAATTTGATTTTGTAAGAAGCAACATCAACGGAACCATGAAAGAGTTTATTATCATTGATATCCAAGGATTTAAAGTGGAAGATAATAAATTTATACCGAAAGAGTTGGCTTCTTACGATAGAGAAAATAAAGTAAGTCATTTTTTGTTTCAACCTCACACCAGTTTGTCATGACTAACCACCATTGCATTAACTGGAATACCGGATTCGTTCCGTTATCGGATTTTGATACAATTATCAATTCTTTGTGTTGTACAGCCAAAGTTGTATACGTTAAAGGAACGGAGAAGACTCGGTTTCTACGTGGAATTCTTACAAGGAAGTACATGTGTAATACCTGTAATGGATTTGAGTGAAATTTACGGAAGTGTGCAAAAATTACAACAGTCCGAAGCCAAGTGTCCGTTTCATTTAAAAAGAAAGTTCTCTAATGTGCGCATTAATCAACGTGTATGATTTATATTATTTTGTAATGGAACCAGTTACAAAAACGTAATTTTTCAAGAAGCATTTGTGATATATTGTGAGGGAACTTTGGTTGTTAGTTATTGAAAGAAATGTTCAGCTTCGCGATGGATTCGCTGAGACGTCTATTTTGCAAGCAAATTATAAAACACTCTGTAGAAAAGGTTGGTGAAGTGATGAAGAAATACGAAACAGATCACTTTGTGTACGTTTATTCGTATATATGTCTTCGTTTTTTATAGAATCAATTAATAAAAGTTATAAATAAATTTATAAGGTCAACCAGTTTTAAATGAAATAACGTGATAGTTCATGATTACAATTACGTATGCATGCAGGAGAACGGCATTGGAATTACATACGCTGCGTGAGCGCTTGGTTCTTGGTTGAGCGCGCATGGGGGGGTTCTTAATTTTTGTCGACTTTCTATTAAATCGCAGTAGGTAATGGCTTGCAATACAAAAGGTTTCAAATTTGAAAAATGTGTGTTTTAAGAGGATGTTCATCTGGCGAAAATTTAAAATCGATCCGTTAATAAATATAAAAACTACAGTGTGTAGATGAGAAATGAAACACATTGTATGTATTTCCTTCCCTATAATATTTTAATAGGCCACTCTATATGGGAGACCCTGTATAATTTGTGATTACTTCATCCAAAATATACGTAGTAGGAAGTTCCGAGAAAAAAATTAATAACTAAAGGATATCGCATTTACGGCGATATAATTCTCTTCCAAGGTCAACCGGAAGTATGTAGGTGCATCAAAAACCAACTTAATACCAAAGGGAAATGCATGTCGACTTGAGTCTTATTGCATAAGATTTTAAAAAAGAAACTAATTTTAAATTATTAGATTATGCTTAAAATGGAATGGCATATTTTAATTTTTTTCTCGAAAATTATTTGAAATTAAAACATTTTTTAAAGATTCTATTCAATACCTACCATTCAACTCGACATGCATTTCCCTTTGAAATGGGAAAGTTGGTTTTTGTCTCAACTACTTCCGGTTTACCTTGAAAGACAATTTTATCGACATCAAGTGCGCCTTACTAACTTAAAGCCACGTTTACCGTTTGCAAGTAAATGCCGGAACTTAGTACTCCTACTTTTTTATTAAATTAAAACAAAAATGGTTTATTAATATCAGTCGTTATAAGTATATTATTTATTACATATTGCGCTGTAATTCTTATTTACTTAGAACAAATGTTCCAAACTCCAAGCTTGCAAGTGTTCAGTAACCAAAGAAAAACTCATCTTCGCTTCCTAAAATCTTCCAACTGCACTTTTTGTTTTTACATCACCTGTCGGAACTTGTCCGCCGCCACATACTAGTAACGAGGATGGTGTGATTCACAGAATATTCTGTGATTGGCAGTGGATCATAATGGTGTTAAAGGCTATTCCATTTTTAAGATTTATAGGGGTAGTCGTATAAATAAAATGCGCAATTAATTTTGATCATACTCTTCTGATCACAGCAAATATAACTTATTGTTATTTTCTCGTTTTCAACCTGTTCATAAATGGGGTTTGAAATTTAGTGGCGATACGAAATCTTTATCGGTAGTTCAATTTTTAAAACGTGTCGAGGAACTTAGACTTGCTCGTAGCGTGTCAAAGCAAGAGTTGTTTACCTCTTCGCTTGATCTTTTCGAAGGTAAGGCACTACTCTGGTATCGAGCTGCTGTTAAGAAATGTCGTAATTGGGAAGACCTAGCCTACTTGTTGAAAAGAGACTATTTGCCACCAGACTATCGTAGTAGACTTTTTCAAGAAATTTGAGATCGAACTCAAGGTCCGAATGAAACTATAGTAGAATATTTGTCTTGTATGGATGCTATGTTCAATAGGTATGGGGAAATGACTGAGGATATGAAGTTGGATGTTGTTTCTAGAAATCTGGCTCCTTTTTACACAATGCAGTTGCCTGTCGTTCAGAGTTTGAATGAATTGGAACGCGAATGTATGAGGTTAGAGGTAAATAAATATAGGGCGGAACATTATAGGACACCGCATCGTAAAGGGCATTCATTTGTCGAACCTGAACTTGCTTGTATGTCGTCGGGTTCAGAATCTTTATCAGCCACCTCTAGCAGACCTTCTCAAAAACAACCATCAGGTAATCGTACACAACCTTTGACCTGCTTTAATTGCAATCAAATGGGACACTTTGTTCGGAATTGTCCAGCCCCATTAAAGAAGCATTGTTATCGTTGCAAAAAACCCAATTACACATTAAGGACTTGTCCAAATTGTAATCACAATTCGGGAAACGGATTGCGGAAAACTCAATAGGTCGTAGGGTCTTTCCGATTCATCGTTAACGGCCTCATATCTATCGCAGAAAACCTTGTTAGATTTCATTATTTCACATGCTACAAATGATCAAAGACCGTATTTAGAAATCAATATTTTGGGATTTCCGATGTTGGGACTACTCGACTCGGGAGCTAGTCATACTTTCGTTGGCGAAACTGGTTATGAAATTTTGTTGCAACTGGGTTTGAAGTTGAATTCTAGTCAGCAAACTGACTGTATCGTTGCAAATGGTCATACATGTTCCAGTTTAGGATACGTAGAAACTCCAGTTACGTCGATGGAGAAATGTTGTTTGATTAATATCTTAGTGGTTCCAGAACTACCCCATAAATTAATACTCGGATTAGATTTTTGGACTTCCATGGGAATAGTACCCAATTTGAGAGAAAATGTGTGGCATTTTAGTTCGGATTTGTCCAATGTTCATCTGAATAGTATTCAAAATTTCGAAAATTTAACTTCTTCACAACAACAGCAATTGAATACTTTGTTGCAAGAGAAATTTGTTTTGATGGGTGATTTGTTAGGTTGTACGTCTGAAGTTGAGCATGAGATCATTACGGATTCTGCTCCGATTAAACAAAGGTATTATCCAGTATCCCCGTATAAACAACGAATTTTGGATGAGGAGATCAATAAGCTCTTGACGCAAGACGTCACTGAACCTTCAGCTTCTGCTTGGTCATCTCCGGTACTATTAGTTCCAAAAAAAGACGGCACTTATAGGCTGTGTATCGATTATCGTCAGTTGAAGAAAGTCACAAAAAAAGACGCTTATCCTTTGCCTTATGTTTCTGCCATTTTAGATCGTCTTCGTGGTGCGACATACTTAAGTTCCTTGGATATTAAATCAGCGTATTGGCAAGTACCAGTTAAGGAATCTTGTAGGGAACTTACGGCTTTTACGGTTCCTGGAAGAGGTCTTTTCCAATTTAAGAAAATGCCCATGGGATTAAGTAATGCGCCTGCCACTTGGCAACGTCTTATAGATAGAGTTCTTGGCGACGATTTGGAACCATACGTTTTAGTGTACTTGGACGACATTATTGTATTATTAAGAATTTTAGCGGAAGTGTTTGATAGATTAAGATCAGCAGGATTGACTGTTAGTTTGGAGAAATGCAAATTTTGTAGACCACAATTAAGATATCTTGGCTATGTAGTAGATAAACATGGACTTAGGGTAGATCCTGATAAGGTCGAATCTATAATTAATATTCCTACTTCTCGTAATGTAGCTGACATACATAGATTGATTGGAATTGCTAGTTGGTATCGTAGATTTGTCGAGAATTATTCAACTATCCTTGCTCCACTTACTCGTCTCATTAGAAAGAATGCTAAATTCATTTGGTCAGAGGAATGCGAAAAATCTTTTAAAACAATTAAAGAACGATTGATTTCGGCACCTATCCTTACTTGCCCAGATTTTGATAGACCATTTACTCTTCAGACTGATGCCTCAGCTTACGGTCTTGGAGCGGTATTGACACAACAATTTGAAAATGGAGAAAAGGTCGTCTGTTATCTCTCACGCACTCTTACACGTGCTGAACAAAACTTCTCAACCACAGAAAGAGAATGTTTAAGCGTCATTTGGGCGGTGGGAAAGTTGCGTCATTATTTGGAAGGTACTACTTTTACGATCATCACTGATCATGCGTCATTATTGTGGTTGGATCGGTTGAAAGATCCTACAGGTCGTCTAGCTCGATGGGCTATAAGATTGCAACCTTTTAATTATAAGATTGTTCATAGAAGAGGTAAGGAAAATGTCGTTCCTGATTTTCTTTCTCGTGCAGTGCCCACTCGAATTGATTCTATAGCTGTTACTTCAGTACAGAATCTTGCGGATACTACTGACAAATGGTACTTGAATTTGTTGGAGCGTATTGAGAAGTTTCCCATGAAATATTCCCAGTACAGGGTTGTCGACGGAATGATCTATAAATATGTGCGTTGTAGAATTCCTGAGTTGTCATCTGAATCTGATTATTGGAAGATCGTGGTGCCTAAAGATAAACGTAATAGTCTGCTAAAGTTATATCATGATGACGTAAGATCTGGTCATGTGGGTAGTTTTAAAGTTTACTGGAAGTTGCACAATAAGTTTACTTGGCCTAAGATGCGTTTTGACTGTGCCAAATATGTCAAGTCATGTCGAGTTTGTGCGGCACAAAAGCCCGAGCAAAAATGTCCAGCTGGTCTTATGGGTTCTAGACCAAACGTTTCCAAACCTTGGCAGATGATAAGTCTTGATTTTATTGGTCCGTTACCTAGATCTGTTCGTGGCTTCACACAACTTCTCGTAGTGAGTGACTACTTTAGTAAGTATGTATGTCTATTCCCAGTTCGTTCAGCGAATGCCACCACGCTAGCAAAATTAATAGAGGAAAATATTTTCTTGGTTTATGGTGTTCCCCAATATCTTATCTGCGATAATGGTGTTCAGATGAAAAGTAAGAAATTTCAAGATCTTTGCCAAAGTTATCATATAAAACTTCTCTATACGGCATTATATTATCCTAGAGCTGATCCGGCCGAGAGAGTCAATCGAGTCGTGAAAACCATGATTTCCTCCTATATCAAACAAAATCATAGGCGTTGGGACGAACACTTGGCAGCTATAGCATGTGCAATTCGCACAGCAAAAAGTGAAACCACCAGATACTCCCCATTTTTTATCAATTTTGGGCGAGAATACGTTTATTCTGGAAGCGAGTATGATTATCCTCTGAATTCCGATCCTGTTCAAGAATCAGAGTTGGAAAAACGTTTAATTGTATTTCGCAAATTGTTTAGTCAGGTAAAAGATAACTTGGTACGAGCTCAGGAAAAACATAGGAAAACTCATAATCTGCGTCGTAGACCGGTCCAGTATCAGATTGGTCAAGAAGTGTGGAGACGAAATAAAGCTGTTTCGGATGCTTCGAAGTATATCACTTCTAAATTGTTGCCTAAATATGTTGGTCCTTTTAGAGTACGAAAAAAAATAGGTTCGGTCACTTATGAATTGGAGGATGATAGAGGTAAATCGATAGGAAATTGGCATGTGCAGGATTTGAAACCAATATTTCCTCAGGCGGAATCTCCTTAGTTTTCATGTAGTTCGGCCTACAGTCGGGGTCGTTGAGAATACCACTCTCGTGAAACACTGCGTGACGTAAAAGGCGTCTAAATGTGCCGTTGATTTTCTTTTTTTTCCAATTATTGTCATCTATGGAAATTTGGGAACCTCCTTTTCGTTGGTAGTGAGTTTTGTCCTATTTAGGTTAGAACTTTCTTTGGATTTGACTTTGATATTGGATCTGAACTTTGATATTTTGTTTGTCTGTTTATCGTTTTAGTCGACATAGTTGTTGTTCGGTAAACTTTCTTTGGATTTGATTTTGGTGTTGGATTTTTGCTTATCCAGTTTGAACTGATATTGTGGTTGTGGGATAAATTTTCTCAGATTTGACTTTGTTATTTGTCGTATGTTTGCTCAAGAAGTTTCGTACTAGAATCAGGTGATTGGTAGTTCACTTCGCGGTTAAAAGGTTTCTTTAAATTTAGGCGACGTGGTGGATGGTCGGTATGTTCGTTGGTTTCGTTATGTATGTTGGGATTGTGGTATAGTGTCTTTGAGAGGTGTGGGAACCCCAGGCGAGTCTGATCGCGTGACGATTCAAATGCCCTCTCTCTCTCTGAGTACTGTATAGCGGCTCTAGCATGTAGCGGGATTGGTGACGGTCCGTTGTCCCCATTCTACCGTACTAAGTGTGTATCCTAACAAGTTTTTTTTGAACGGTTGGACTTCTTGACACCTGACCAAGTGCTTTTCTTCTTGGCAATCTCGAATTTGATTGTTTGCTATTAGTTTGTAGTTGGTCTGCAGCTTGAACACCGAGCTTGCATGGTAGTGAACGTCGACAGTCGTAGTAGAAGTTTGTTCTACCTTATTTTGTTCGATTTTGACTTATGCTTTTTTTTTATCCTTGACTTGTGACTTATTGTTTGAAGAAGTCTCTACTGGAGCTGTTGGATGGCGATTCCTGTTAAGGTTGGTTACCGGGGTCCGCCATGATATTCAACTGAGTCCAGATTTCTTCTGGGTGATCGCCAGCGTCCATTATTGATTGTTAAAAATTTTACCTTTTGCACTGGTTTGGGATGTGACTTTGAAATATTATCGCGTTGTGTTGGTAGTTTGCCACCCCAGCATAACTTTCACCTAGTTTTAATGACATAGGTTAGTTTGGGTATAATTCTAGTCGAATCCTGTGATCTTGGGAAACTCGAGCTATCCATTTGAATGTGTGAGTGATTGAGTGAGGTCATCATATCCCGTGTTCCAAGTTTTCAAAATCCTTAATCCGCCTTGTGATCCTTAACGTAGTAATAACCCCGTTATGATTTGTCCAGTTTTTTTGTTTTTGTTTTGGTATTGTGTCGCTTCACGACATTCTACTATTATTGCGAGATGTGGGAGAGTAGTCATTGTTTGGGTTTCGGTGTTGTGTCTGACATGCATACGATGCGCAGAGGTGGAAACTGTGACATATGCATTTCATTATAAAAATGCCTGGAATATTTTCTTCCAGTCTGCTCACCAGAGAATTGCGAATGCCCATCATATTACTAGCGCCATCAGAGGTAAAGCCAATTAAATTGTCTTCATAAGAAATATTTTTTGTAAAAAAATTTATTAGAGCATCGTACAAGGCACTTCCCGTTGTTTCTACCATAGGAATTAAAGCCAAAAATTTGTCTTCAACTTTGTGATTTGTATACATTCTGACAACTAAACACAAATCGTTGGTGCAAGACACATCAGTTGACTCATCTGCTATAATGCTAAATTTATTTCTGTTCCAGTAATATTTTTCAAAACTGCGCTTACTTTAGTTCGTCCACATTTAATTTTTTTTGCTATTTCGGAATCTGAACATACAGCTTGTATGTAGTCAAAGAAATGTTCCATTAGATTCATGGGCAAATTATGTTCTGCAAGAAACCCCGCAGTTCGGATAATTCCTTCCTTGGATTTTTGTTCCAAACTTCTTGCCTTGGAACTTTCGGCAAACATTTCTTTAATGGTTGTTTGCCCACCTCTAATCTTTGTATATTTTTGTTTATAAAGTTTTACATGTTTCTCAAAGTCCGCGTGTTTAACTAAGGCACTTTTCCTAAAGCTTACAATTATGTTACAATTACACACATTACACCTGTTAAATGGAATATTTTTTTTATTTTAAGAATGTCGGTAGATAAGTATAGTCAAATTAAAAAGAAAATGAAAAACTTACCAAGCATAATACAGCCCTACAAATAAAAAATTTTAGTCTGGTGCCTGGAATGTTAGACTTGATGTTGACTGCATTTGGTGTGCTGATTCCAAAAAAGAAATCAGTTTTTTTTCTATCAGCTATACTTTTTCAGATACAACTCCACTAACTTAAAAACATTTTTACCATTCAACCCATTGTTATAAACCATATAAGGCAACGTTAACATATTTATCTACGTTTTTCCTAATTTATAGAAATTTGATAAAATCTGGCAATGCTGCTAGACGGGAATATTTTGAGCGGCTTTGATACGGTTGTAGTGGAATATACATTGTGGACAAGAAGTTTGGAATACCCTAAATATTTCCTAAAATATTTTCTCATTGCAAAAACACTCGGACACGGCAATTAGTACTTTTAGTTTAAAGTAGGTTTCCAAAAACTCCCTATTATCTAAAAAATTAGAACGTTTATGCGAAACGTAGTAACTAGGGTGAATATATCGTATCTCGAAAACTAGACCTGTAAGACCAAATCTGACGGCATTTTTCAATTTTGCACCACAAAATTACCTAAAAACACTTGCAAAATCCCAGGCACCAAAATGTGTGTTGGGCTATGTAATGCATTCTTTTTTTGCTGCTTTGCACCCATTGATAATCTGGAAATTTTTCCCATGCTTTGTTATATGATATATTTGTTTATATATTCTTTTCTGTTTTGGTTTGCTTGGTCCTGGAGTGTTTAGGTCATCTGTATCAGTATCACTTGTATCACTAGTTAACACCATCATTTTTTTTTAAGTCCGGATCAATGTTGGGGAATTTACTGAATTAGGTACGTAGGAACCACGGAACATATCACAGGTAGGAATGTAGGCAGCATAGAGCATAAAATTTATAGCTTCTGTTACAGAGTCCTACATTACCTACCATATAACAGAATCCTATATTTCCTACCATGTAACAGTTTCCGACTTTATCTATAATTTGCATTATCTTTTTGTTTTTACAAAACAATGTGAACGAGTTCACCAGACTTATTTGCTTGCAATCAATTTGCAAACTGTTAGTTTACTAATGGTAAAAATTCATGAATTTAAGCACAAAAATCATTACATCATGAGATTACAGTTGAAATCATGAGATCTCATGAAAAATCATGAGACCTGGCAACACTGCCGACGAGCAAACCCGTCTAGCAGAGCAACGGAAACACCTCAGAGAGAAAGACGACCCGTTACAGTTTTTAAATAAATAACAACAATTATGATAAAGATAGGTATTTATTTAAAAATCCTAATGCTGTTTTTGTAAACTTTGTAAAAACAAAATTTTATTTAATCTTTTTCCTTTTAATCTATTCCTTTGTTGAGTAAGAAGTTGCGTCGATTTGGAAAAAAGTCTTTCTGAAGATACCGAGCTACCTGCCATTGTTAAATACTTAAAAACTAGTTGTATAACTTTGGGAATTGAATCTTCAGATCTTTCCGAATTTCTAAAGGGTTTTCATTCAATCTACCAACTGGACTTCTCAGATATACAGATAGTTCGTCAGAAATATTTTTTTCTGTTTTGTTAAACTTCCAGTTACGATGGACTAATTTATGATGGTCGCTCCAGAGAGACAAAGCTTCTTCAGTTTTGTCAGAATGATCAGAATCTGATTCTGCAGTTTCCTCGTTCTGCCAATTACTTTTCATTAAATCTTTGATTTTTGTGACTGCATTAGCACATGCAATTGGATCTCTAAAATGCATTTTTTTGAATCTGGGATCCAAAATAGTAGCAATGACAAGAGGAATTACTTGCTCAATAACACCCTTCTCTTGGTGATTTCTTTTAAAACAAGTAATTGGACTTCTTTTGCTAAAGGGTATTCAACTTTTTGAAAGCATGCATTGTGTTAAATGAATTATCTTACTGCTTGTACAGTATTTGTCACCTGAAATTTGCTTTATAGCTGCTTCCAAAGGTCGAAGTACCTGAATAACCGACGATGTTACAGATAGCTCTAATCCAGCCAACATAGGGAATTCGTTTCTAAAACGAAAAAGAATGTCATTAATAAAGCTTCGTACTTCCAAAAATCTTTGCATCATATGGTAAGTACTGTTCCATCGGGTGAACTCATCTTGAATAAATTATTGCTTAACGTAATTTATCACGAGCTCTGCAGCTTTATTTGAAAAAAGTTACGATTGCCTTTATTTTTGTTATTATATTTTGTAATTTAGTGCATTATAATGTGCTTTGAGCTACTAAATTCAAGGTGTGTGTATAACATGGAATATATATTTTTTTAAAGATAGGGTAGGGTGGGAATATGCCACAGTTAAGAAAGAATCTCATCGATTTTTTTTTATCGGCGTGCTTCAGGTATCATTTGATAGGTCTGCTACAGTTCTATGAAAATGTGTTGTGATTAAAACTCCTTATCTAAATGCCTAGCAATGCATTTACGAACATGAAAGAAAGTGGCGCATTACCCATATGTCAGTCTATTTGGGGTAATATGCCAGTCTATTTGGGGGAATATGCCACTGAATAAATAGGTGCAATATTCGTAGAAATTGAGACATAACTAACTCAATAGGAAAAATAAAATTTCAGTAAGATGAAAAATTGTTAATATAAACTCAATTTATAGAAGACTAGCACCCGTTGAATGTGATACGGATAAAGTTGCTGTTCTCGCAAAATCCTCCAAACTAAAGAAGCATTCATATTTAGTTTTCTTGCTATTGTTCTGGTGCTGACATTCGGATTTTCGTCTACTTTTCTTAAAACTTCAACTTCAGTTTCAGGAGTAGTTACTGTTCTTGGTCGTCCGGCATCAGGTTTAGTAACATTGAATGAACCACGTTCACATAATCGTCGATGTAGATTACAAAATAATTTATCGGATGGAATTCTGCGATTAGGAAATGCTTTAGCGTATAATCGCCGTGCCTCATAAGCGTTGCCATTAGCCCTGCCGTACATAAAGTGCATATCAGCCATCTCTGTATTTGTATAAAATGCCATTACTTTTACAGAATCGAATACCAAAAACACCGCAACAAGACTAATGACAGATAATAAAGAAACATACACAGAACATAACAACGACTTACATTTGTTTTTATTTTTCTTGAAAAACGTGATTGAAGCCACCTAGATCTCCTAATTTAATCCCATTAGACTTCTGCATTTGGGAATATTTAAAATCTCTGGTGTAATCAAGACCCGTTAATAACGTAAATGAGCTGCAGCAGCGAATAGAACATAACTGCTACACCTTTCGACAAAATCAAGGATTATTCGAAAGAATGATAGCTTCTTTTCTACGAAGCAAGAGAGGTGGACATTTACTTTAATTATTTTTTGTGTCTAGATAATCACATGTTTACTGTTTGCTTCTTCATAATAATGTAATTTGTTAACATCAATATAAAATCAACTTTATCTTGAAAAAAAATATTTGCGGACCTATACTTACTAAGACTTTTTTGTTGCTCTTGATGAGTACTATTCATGGTTACAGTATCCGAACGTTTTTTTTAAACACTCTGTATAAGCATTCATCAATTTTTATATCCTGGTGATCTTCAAAAAAGATTAGAATTTTCCCAATGGTATATTGAAAATATAAATGAAAACCCAAATTTTTACAATAATATTATTTGGTCAGATGAAAATCATATGATTTTCACCAAATAAATCATATGATTTTCACCAAATAAATCATATGATTTTCATCTCTTTGGGTTTTCATTTATATTTTCAATATACCATTGCGAAAATTCTAATCTTTTTTGAAGATCACCAGGATAGAAAAATTGATAAATGTTAATTTTATATGGTTTACATTTGTTTTTTTTTTTTTTTTAAGAATTTTTGAAGCTCTTGTTTTTGAAATACCAATTTCTCGAACTATTTCTCTAGTAAAAATGTTTGGATTAACTTCGATGCAACTTAAAACGTCAATGGTATTTGCTTCTAAATTACTTTTATTCTATGATTTTGGTCTAGGTTGATTAAATGACCCGAAATTGATTAAATTTCTCCGCAGCCTAAAACAAAAGATTGTCTAAAAAGCCAGCTAGATAGAAGAAAGTCTCCTCTAACTTTTGTAATTAAATAGAAAATAAAGAGGCTTTTTTTGGTTGACTTAACTAAAAAATAAATATCGTTCAAAAAGTCTCTTACCTGGTTGACGCCGTTCTGGAAACCGTTCCCGATAGTAATTTGTTGCCGCTGTGGAATTTTCTTCACATTGACTGAAAGATTTTATGAAATCATACTTAATTAACACTTTCTGATGGTTGTGCTATAAGAATTCGATGTTTAGAACGTCTTTCTTTTTTTTTTTTTCATGTTTTCTTTAATCATGGCCTACTAAATTTGACATGAATAATATTAATTGTCTGTAATTCAGTTATTTTAAAAGATAATAACCAGAAAAAATACCCCCATAAATACTTCCATTAAAAAAAACATTAGTTGTGGTTATATCTCGGTTATTATGGTGCGATTTGATTAAAGAATCATGATCTACGCTAAAAGTCTAATAAAAAATGCCTTTATCATTTTTCGATACTTTCTACTTAATAATTACATTATACTGGGTGATCTATGACGTCGGGGAAAAACTTCACCGGTTGATTCCTATGAGTAATTCAAACAAAAAACTTCTAATAAACATGTGTCCGATAATGCTGTTTAACGGAAGTGTAACCCTTCAAAGTTTATTACATGTTGAATGTTTACAACTTCAAGGCGATATTAAGATACTAATTTTTGTTTTCATACGTAACAAATGAAATACGAAATAAGCCTACTGCTATTGCTTTGACTGATTGACGTTTTATGTTATAAATATTGAAGGGTTACACTTCCGTTAAAAAGCATTATCGGACACATGTTCATTAGAAGTTTCTTGTTTGAATTACTCATAGAAATCAACCGGTGAAGTTTTTCCCCGACGTCATAGATCATCCTGTATATACAATAATATTTTAATTGGCCGTTACAAACTAAGCCCAGCGACAGGTCCTTTTAAAAATAAACTTAGAAATTCAATGTATATTTTGGCACCCTTGGAAGAAACAGATTTTATTTTTGTCTACTTCAAATTAACCAGCTTGGCCATTTTATTAAATAGTAATGTTTAACTGAAAATCTCATGTTATGTATTAGATATAATATGTTCTAAATAAGTAGGCCTGAGATATATAGAAAAACAATATGTGTTTATTGTGTATTAGTTTTGTCTACAATAAAACAGAAAGCTTATTTAATTAATAATTTGAAAGAGTATTTTATTAGATTACATTACATATTGGCGACGAGGAAAAAGCAATATTTCTATTTTGGAAAAAGATGTCAAAAAAGGCGAATGCTGACTTGAACCAAGGCGGGAATATAGGGAGTGCACTATATGGAAATATTGGAACATTGCATGAATTTAAGGTTACTGATGACTGGGAAATCTATCAAGGGCAACTTGAACAGTATTTCATTGCAAATTTTGTCGGAGATGATCGCAAAGTTAGTGTGCTTTTAACAGTGATTGGGAAGCAACCATATAAGGTTTTGCGAGACTTATGTGACCCGGATCGTCCATCACAAAAAAACGTATGCTGAATTATGTACAATAATGAGAAAATAATTTTCTCCAAAAGTGTCAATTTTTCGGAAGCGTATTGAATATTACAATTTACGTCAAATGTCAGGCGAACGAATAAAAGATTGGTTTGTCCGCATAAAGAATGTAGCGATGCAGTGTAAATTTGGTAATCGACTGAAATGACATATTAAAAGATAGATTTGTGGCGGGATTACAACCAGGAAAAATTCTTGACCGCTTGTGTGAAGAGGAACCGGATCGGACGCTGGAGCAATTGTTGGACACCGCTTTGAGCAAGGAAGCCAGTATTGAAGAAGCTGTACATATTAATCTGTTAATTGTAAAAACAAGAGCGAAAAGGTCAGTAGAAGCAAAGAAGTTCCTGCGGCAGTAATCAATGGCGGCCAAGGTGGACAGTTCCGGAAGCCGACGTCAGTAGCTGGGAAAAATTCATGTTTAGCATGTGGTAAATCTAATCACGATTTCAAAAACTGTAAGTACAAAAAGTACAAGTGCAAAAAGTGCAATGAGTACGGACATTTAGCATGTGTTTGTAGAAAGGGAAACAAAAACAATTTTTTAGATGTAGGGCCAGTTGTACAAAGGAGGTTTAAACTGACGTTCAACTGAACCAGGTTCAAAGTGAACAAAATCGCATCAAGTTTTATTTATGAATGCATTAATTGCCATATGTCATTAAGATCCTATGCAAATTTGTTTACTTTAAACCTGGTTCAGTTAAACTTGAGTTTAAACCTACTTTGTACAACTGGCCCTTAGAAATGAATCCTGTTGAGCAATATAACATTTGCTTTGTTAATAATGCTAAATATGTAAAACCATTTTTGGTTGACATTTTTATCGACAATGTCAAAGTTAAAATGGAAGTAGAGTCAGGTGCTGGTATTACAGTAATACCAGAAAATGTAAATGTTTCCAAATTAGCTAAAATTCCTTTAAAACCAACGGCAATTCGTTTACGTACATATGAAAATACAATTGTAAAACCTATTGGTGAGATAGAAGCACAATTTGTTTTTAATGATATTAGTAAATTTTGTCAAGCAGTTATCGTCGAAAAAGGACGTCGTCCGTTATTAGGTCGTGATTCAGTTAAGATATTTAACTTTATTGCGATGAACGTACCTGCAAAATGTAACCATTCTACAACTTATGACAAAAAAATCATACTTGGTCAAATGGAACATGAATTTAGGTTGAAAAAATGTAACAATCATCAGCAGATTTTTATTAAAACTTTAATTGGTGAATTTAGCGAATTATTTGATGGTAAACTTGATGAATATAAAACTGAGAAAATTGAATTAAAAATTAAAGATGATGTGGTTCCAATTTTCGTAAAACCTTTTGCTTTTAAAACAAAAGTTGAAAATGAAATTAAAAGACTTGAGAGCGAGGGAGTTATTACAAAAACAGCAAATTGTAACTGGAGTACTCCTCTTGTACCTGTGATTAAAAAAGCTGGATCTATCAGATTGTGTGCTGATTACAAGATCACTTTAAATAAATATTTAGAAAATAATAATTATCCTATCCCTAGAATTGATGAATCATTTGCAAAGCTGATTGATGGTAAACGTTTTTCTAAACTTGATTTATCTAATGCATATAATCAATTACTAGTAAATGATGAAACAAGGAAACTCTTAGCTTTAAGTATTCAGCAGGGTATTTATTTAGTAAATCGTTTGCCTTTTGGAATTAAAACCGCTTGTGCAATTTTTCAGAGATGTATGGAAAAAGTCTTAAGGGGCGTTTATATTATATATATGTTTTCAAGACATTGAAAAACAAATCTATACAAAAATGTGGATTTGTCGCATACAAATCACGATGAATGTTTAGCACAAGTTTTCGACAAATACTAGAAAAGGACCTCGTTTACACTCTGTGACTTGTTAGCTACATATTTAGTATTTAATAATAAAAAATTTTCACAAAACATCAGCTCGCTTGACAATTGAAAACAGCTGACTATTCTGCACTGTGCAAGTACTTTTGTATGGTCTGTAATCGCTCTGTTTTCCATTAATTTGGAATACAAATCCACATTATAAAACATGTCGGAAACATGTCAAATACAAGAAAAGTCTAGCACTTGTATGAAATAAATTTTAGATTTGTTCCAAACTTTTCAACCGACATGTAGGGTACATGTATATGTCAAACATGTATGTAGTGTAAATGTCCCTTTACAAGGAGTTGAAGGCGTTTTTGTGTATTTAGATGATATTGTGATTACAGGAGAGTCTGATGAGCGACATTTTGGAAATCTTCGTGCAATATTTAATCGGCTGAAGGAAGCTGGTTTGAAACTGAAATTACCTAGATGCACATTTTTCCAAGAAGAAGTTAAGTATTTAGGGTATATTATTAATGCTCAAGGTTTAAAGAAGGATCCAGAGAAAGTTGAGGCTATTCTAAAGGCATCGAAACTCATAAATGAAAAGTCAATTCGTGCTTTCATAGGTATGGTAAATTATTATGGAAAATTCGTAAGAAATTTGTCAACAATTTTGGAACCTTTATACAGTCTCTTGAGAAAAGGAGCATCAGCGAAACAATGGACTAAAGAACAAGACAAGGCTTTTGAGGAAGCAAAAAAAGCAGTTTCTTCAGATGAAATATTAGTTCACTACGATCAAAGTTTACCGATCTGATTGTATACTGTTTTCATTTGTATTTTCAATATACCATTGGGAAAATTCTAATCTTTTTTGAAGATCACCAGGATACAAAAATTGATAAATGTTAATTTTATATGGTTTACATTTGTTTTTTTTTTTTTTTTAAGAATTTTTGAAGCTCTTGTCTTTGAAATACCAATTTCTCGAACTATTTCTCTAGTAAAAATGTTTGGATTAACTTCGATGCAACGTAAAACGTCAATGGTATTTGCTTCTAATTCCTTTTATTATATGATTTTGGTCTAGGTTGATTAAATGACCCGAAATTAATTAAATTTCTCCGCAGCCTAAAACAAAAGATTGTCTAAAAAGCCAGCTAGATAAAGGAAAGTCTCCTCTAACTTTTGTAATTAAATAGGAAATAAAGAGACTTTTTTTTGGTTGAATTAACTAATATCGTTCAAAAATTCTCTTAGCTGGTCGACGCCGTTCTGGAAACCGTTCCAGATAGTAATTTGTTGCCGCTGTGGAATTTTCTTCACATTGAATGAAAGATTTTATGAAATCATACTTAATTAACACTTTCTGATGGTTGTGCTATAAGAATTCGATGTTTACATCGTCTTCCTTTTTTTTTCATGTTTCTTTAATCATGGCCTACTAAATTTGACATGAATAATATTAATTGTCTGTAATTCAGTTATTTTAAAAGATAATAACCAGAAAAAATACCCCCATAAATACTTCCATTAAAAAAAACATTAGTTGTGGTTATATCTCGGTTATTATGAACTTTTGGTGCGATTTGATTAAAGAATCATAATCTACGCTAAAAGTCTAATAAAAAATGCCCTTATCATTTTTCGATACCTTTAAAAAAAAAATTGCGCGTTTGAAAATTTGATGAATTTTTCGTTTTGCAAGGCTGTGTTCGAAAACGTCGCACTAGGGTAACAATTACATTTTTGTGGAGAGGGTAAGAGCAATCACGGACGACACTCGATTGATTACTTGTTTTCGAACGATACTGTGTGATCAACAAGACTTTTTTATTATAAAATTAAAACCCTAGTTTATTAAATACTTTACATTCGCGATGGACAACAATAGATGTATAAATGTTATTGCCAGCGCGTTGGCATTAAGTAATCGTTTATATTGTGAAATACTGTTAAATGTCGATGATAGTAGTTCAGAAGATGAAAATATCGAAAAAGTTGTTATAGCAAAGTTAAAGAGTCGATTAAAGCCACGCAATAGAAAAATTCCTAGATGCAAAGAATATTTTGAGAATGTAATTCCACACTATCTGCCTGAAGAATTTCAAGCTCAATTTAGATTGAGTCCAACAGCATTTGAAGTTCTTCTTAAACACTTAATACCATTATGTGAAGGGTACAAAACTGGAAGACCTCTACATACACCAGAAAAACAAATCTTAGCGGTTATTTGGTTATTGGCAACGCCAGAATCCTATATGTAAGTACATATAAATAATAGTAACTTAAAATCATATTTTACTTCGACTTGCTCTCTTAGATCAATTGGTAGCCGATTTGATATAGGAAAAGGACATCTAAGTAATGCTTTTGTTCGAATTATTAAAGCTTTGAATCAACTTGCACCTAGAGTTATTAAATGGCCCTCAATAGAAGACAGGCAGAGAATAATGCAATTGTTTTATTCTTATGGTAGAATGAATAATGTTATTGGTGCCATCGATGGTACATATGTGCCTATCAAGGCCCCTCGTGAACATCCTGAAACATATTGTTTGTTGTTCGAGCCCTTTCGTTGCCAAGCCAATTTATGTAATGATTTGTAATGATGCTGCACATTGGTTGCTCAATAATGTAATGTTTTGTGTGTGGTGTACTTGCCTTTACTTTTTGCTTTTATTTTTCCTTTTTAAAATTTGCTTTGTGGGTTGGACGTACTGTTTTGTATCTCTCGTGCGTCCCTTCTTCTCAGGGTGGATTCTTCGAAATTAATTTTTGTGGACTTCACTTTCAGTCAGATTGTCGAAATGGAAAAGAATGTGTGAAATTGTGTGTAGTGTGTGTGTAGGGGAAACACTCCTGTATCACAGATGGGATCGTATTCACCAGACCTTGCACTCAATGTTGAACAATAATCTCTCTATGATACCTGAAATATTTGTTAGTGTGCGTGGATGGTCAAACCTTCGTATCAAAAGTCAGATCGTATTCAGCAGACCTTGCGCTCAATGCTGAACAATAATCCTCCTCAGATACGATGATTTTGTGTTTAGTGTAAAAGTGTGGGTGTGTGTATGGGTGATGATATGGAACATGACTTACTTTGTTTCGTCTTTCATTTTGTCCTACAAGGAATTATCGGAAAATTTTTTCTTCTGGTAGGTTTTTTTTTCTCTTTATTAAATAATTATATCACAAACTCTTTTAAACGGACACTAAATGGCGCATAAACACTTAACGTTTCGCAGTCGTTCGACAGCTTCGTCAGAAGTGAAAAATATAAATATAAATAATTATAAACTTTTTTCAAAAAAAATTTGTTTTTATTCCTCCAAGTGTCAAAGACAAAACCTAAAAACTTTGTTTGCGACGAATTCGGTATTTACTTATTGCTCGGTTGAAGATCTGTGCGAATCTGTTAGAAAACGACGCGCACGCCCTTTTATAGCTGTTGCTTTGTGGACAGTCACGGAACTCTCGTAATAATCTCGGACCCAAAACGCATTTACTTATGACATTTGCTTTTGACACTTGTTCGTTTACAAATTTTCAAAATACAAATATTTACATTATACACAATAAAATGGTTGAAATTAATATTATTACGGTAATAATTGAAGTAACATGAAATTAGGGACATAGCTTAATATAACAACAGATTTATTAATAACTAATTACAATCATTACAAGTTACTTACATTGTGTTTTGGGGCACTAACTGACAACTAGACTACATGACACTCTGAAGAGATTTGTTCTAATTCTCTGCTAGCTTTGGCTTTGTGGCCTTTTTATAGGGGTTTCGTTTCCGGGGTGTGACGTCAATTGTTGCCTTGACATTTGTGTATGCGATTCCGCGCTAGAGCTGTGCCTGCAGATGAGTCATTAGATTTTGCGCACGGCCCGCTGTGCAGCTGGTCTTCTGTCTTCTGCAACGCGGGTGAGTCATACGTTACATAATTGCGAAGGAGTCATTCTTATGTTTATGTTATCGTGTTATGTTTGTGTTACGCTTGACTGATTCTCAGCTGTACACCTTTGCTGGTTCTCTTATCCTAGTTACATTTTCCCCCCTCGAAAAAAAAGAAAAAATTTATTTACATTTCGAATGAGTGAAGCAATTTATCTTAAAGAAATCAATGAAGTTATTCTATCGTATGGAGGTAATATAAACAAGTATCTTGTCCAAGATAAGGTTTGTTATGGTAGACGCAGCAGACGTAAACTTAAGGGATTAATTAAATATTGGGTTAGTCTTGCGGTTGACCTGGGGCTTGTTGCTTGGAAGACTCTTGTCGTCGTATTGTTGACCATGCGGGTTTTCGTGGTGTTCGCTACAATTATCTATCTGCTGGGGCGGGTGGCCGATCCGGTCTTGCGAAGACGGGTTGTGGAGATCGCAGCGCTTATATGTAGCGTATTGCGGCCAACGCATCGAATCCATCCGGGAAGTGCCTTGGACAAAGGAATGAGGCGGCTTCAACGGTTTTGTGCGGTGCCAAGACCTCGCCTTCCAAGGCGGCTCGTGATGGAGGCCGTGTTGTCGTTGCGGTCCAGCGGGTACACCGAATGGTATCGACGGTACCGGTGGAGCCTTTGGGCAGCGGTTACGGAGGCGGCTCAACCAGCGAGGCGTCGTACTCGTTTGGCTCGAGTTACGACTCACCACCGTAGGAGGGCCGAAACGGGTAGACGACCACGGCCGGAAGGTGCGATCCCGCTCTCAGGGTTGGTGGGCGTTCGAGGGTTGATACCTCAGTCGGGGGTGGAGGTAGACCGTTCGTCGTCACCGCATGTAGGGGTTGAGGTGGGGGGCGAACGGTCTTTATCCCCTCAGCCGGGTCCTTCCGGGATCCAGGAGGTGCCAACAGGAAGTGCCAGGAGACTGGTTCGGCAACACGGGGCTTCCTGGCGCGTTACGGTGGATAACGTGATGGCATCCCCCATGCAGCAGCCGTTGGAGTCCGCAGCTGAACCACTTGCGGACCCAGGGGTTGAACGGCTGCCGGCGCTCGCGACGGGGCGCGCTGTGGAACCGGCTCAGGAGCGGCCAAATGGGGCTTCGCTGGCCCTGTTGGGGGACTCGCCGTTCCGGTTGGAGGATCTCGAGGAGATCGAAGATATCGAGGCGATTCTTCGGAATCTCCTCGAGTAATGTGCGAGACTAAAAATTATAGTAATTAGTAATGTAAGAACAGAACAATATAGTGGGGTGCGTGTGTCTACAGTTGACTTTGACTTGGTAAGTGCTAATATTACCATAAATTATTAATTAATTCTAACAGCAAAACAAAAGTTTCTATTGTGTATGTCATGACTGACCGTTTTGCTCTACCGTTAAAATAAGTTTATACCATCTATGTTATTTCAGCAGGTCAGGCAGGAAAGTTGTTATTTATATCTATTTATAGTTGAATATGATATTTTAAATATAATAATAATAATAATAATGTTTATTAATCCCCATACATTACATTTGTAGAAAAGGAAAAATGTAGAATACATACATTCTGTTTAAGGGATTAATTACGCCAAAGAGCAGTTGTGTTTTTATACACACTGATAATATTTGGCGTATTTAATACTTAATATAATTAATTCAAATTAAAAAATGGTGCAGAGTACGAATTAACACGTATGACATATTTCCAATTGTAACAGGAAAAAAAATTTAGTAAATTTAAGAATGTAACTGCAGCTGAAACAGATATTTCTTATATGTTTTTTTGAACAGTGCTATAGGTAACAATTTAAGTTTAGTTGGTATCGAATTATATAGTACAGCTATGTTATATGTATACGACCTCCTAAAAAATTCACAATTGAACTTGGGAATTGTCAAACAAAACCTATGACGAATATTTAAGTTATGAATATCAGTTCTAAATGTAATTCTATTTAGAAGGTAGGGCGGTGTGCGATCAGTTATTATTTTGTGAAAGGTGTAAGCCATATGTAATTTCCGTCTATTACCCATATTCAGCCAATTAGATAACTCCAGAGTGTAAGAAATATGCTCTTTCTTCCGTTTACCATGTATGAAACGAAGGCATGAATTTTGCACACGTTGCACGCGTTTCTGAGTATTGACATCCAGACAGGGTCCATATAGTACATCGCAATAATTAAAACGAGACAGTATTAATGATTCGCAGAGCATTTTTTTCAACTCCGGATTCAACAAATGCCTATTACTATACAACAGCTTCAAATTACCGTAAGATGTTCTTATTAAATGAGCAATATGATTTCTGAAACGTAAATTAGTGTCAATATACATACATAAATTTTTAATTTCCTGACTAACACTTAGAGTTACATTACGAATTTGTATTTTTAAAGCATTCATCAATTCCGGACGTCTACCCGCAAAACAAATGACATAAGACTTAGAAGTATTAATTTTTAAATGATGCTTTTCAGCAAAATCGACCAATCTTTCTAAATCTGAATTTATACAATCGTTAGCTCTTTCTATTTCAGTAGGCTTACATGAAAAATAAATTAGTGTGTCATGAGCATAATATTGTGACTTGCAATATTCCAAAATCGTATTGAAGTAAGATGTATAAATTAAATATAGTAAAGGGCCTAAATTTGACCCTTGGGGTACACCAGACTTAATAATTTCTTCACAAGATTTCTCGTTATCTACTACCACTTTTTGCCTTCTATTATGTAAAAATTCTGCTATTAATCTTACCGCATTTTCTGATAAATCAACGTAACCCAAAATCAATAATAATAGTTTGTGATTTAGTGTATCAAAGGCTTTGGAAAAATCCAAAGCCACGACAACAACAACATTACCTTCATCCAGAGCTCTGAATATATCATCAGAAAGATTGAGAAGAGCAGTCACACAACTATAACCGGATCTGAATCCAAATTGATTTTCTGGTAATATATTATTTATGGAAAGATGTTTACGAAGTTGCTGTGCTATTACACTTTCTAAAACTTTAGATAAACAGGGTAAAATACTCACCGGTCTTAAATCACTGAAATTGTTCGAATTTTTAATTTTAGGTAATGGAATTATACAGCGTGATTCAAAAGGGTCGCACCATCGCTTTGGTGTAAATACAGACCATTAACAGAAGCACAAATATGTTTTTAGAATTTTTTTGCCATGAATAGTTTTTAAGATATGAATGTTTAAAAATAACGCAAATAGGCAACGCTGCACCTTGTAGATGCACTTACAAATTTGAAATCATAGATCATAGGTACCCTCTTTTTTGTTGACAACTGCATATGCGCTGGTTTGTCAAAACGTTTGGAAATAAAATTTGACATAATAATAAATGTCAATTCTTAACTGGGGTTCTTAATATCCTACTTTCTTCAGCTATTCTAAAGTTCTTAAGTAAAAAAAATAATGAAAGAGTTGGTTGATTTGATCCAGCATCCAATGGCAAAAGTTAATACGAAGAGGAAAATCAGCTTCACACAGAGCTTGAACTTTTGTATAGTCGAAAGAATGGTAACCTTCTGTTTTTAATACACGCCGAACAACATTGTAATTTACGTTTAAATTTCATCCAATATCTCGAATGCTGACGTTAGGATTGTCTTCAAGGACTTGTAGAACAGCTTCCTCGACTTGGGGAGTTCTGGCGGAGCGTGGCCTACCTATCACTTCATGATATCGATGATACATGACACTGATCAAGCCGTTGAAAAACATTTTTGTCTGGATGTCTACGTTCACCGTATCGTTCGGTATAAGCTGCTGCAGCGCGTCGAAGGTTTCCACCACTCTCTCCCAGAAGAAGATACATATCACAGTATTCATTTAAAGTAAACATTTTGAATTTGAATAGATTCTTCAAATCAATCAAAAAATTTGACTTTCAAAATGTGAACATCATTGATAAAATTTATTTGTCAGGTCACACTATGGTAACCATAGTAAAACAGAATTTTCGGTGCACCGTTGCCGGCTTCACTTCTAAAATAATGTTAACATTTCCAAAGACTTTTCCTGCTTCATTACTTAATAAATATTATGTTTTATTAGCAAGGATAATTTTAGAGGCGTTTATCTACACCTTTCATTAATAAAAACGTAAACTTACATTATCTAATTACTATAAAATCAACATCAGTTTCGTAACTTTGAAAGCCTATATCTTCGTAAAAAAATCATCTAGAAAATTTTTATTTACACTTTTGAGAACAAATAAGTGGGTCTGAAAACCACCTAAGTGATGGTGCGGTCCTTTTGAATCACGGTGTATGTGCTAACTTCCATGCAGAAGGAAACACAGAATCAATTAAGCAAGTATTTATAATATTTACTATGGGTAGTATAATATGAGGTGAACACAATTTAATCATATTTATATTAATATCATCCGCTCCAGTCGCTTCAGTTTTGATTTTGTTTATAATTTTACATACTTCGTTTTCTGTGACAGAGGCGAAATCAAACTTACAAACTGTGCGTATTTTATTTGCAGAATAAAATTTTTCTAATTGATCATCAATTGACGGCATAGACATGCATAATTCATTTACAGATGATATAAAAAACTTATTAATCTCAGAAACGTTTTTTAAATGATCAGGTATAGTATTCACACTTGTACCTTTTATAAATTTTAATTTGTTCCAAAGTTCTCGCGGATTGTTGTTTTTGCTAGCATAATCAATATAGGCTTTTTTCTCTCTTCTTATGGCACCCGTAGTATAATTACGTATTTCCTTATAATGTTGCCAATCGACTAAATTCTTAGTTTCCTTAGCTTTCTTTAAAGCTTTTTCCCGTAATTTCATCATTACTTTAATAGTGTCTGTAATATAAGGTAACTTGGGTTTTATGTTTTTGAGAGTTCTTATAGGCGCATGAACTTGAAACAAATTCAGTATTAAGTTATTTAAGAAATTAACTTTGTCATTTACATCATTTAAATAAATTAAAGTTAACCACGGTAAATTAGTAGCGTCTTGAGAAAACTCTTCAAAATTAAAGTATTTGAAATCACGATACACAATGGTACGTCCAACAAATCTTTCAACTTTTAAATTTAGTATACAATAAATCATAAGATGATCTGATAATTCATGCATATTTACTGTACCAACTTCATTAACTTGACAAGTATCACATGTAAATATTAAATCAATAAGAGACGAACTATTGATAGTGACTCTGGTGGGTTCATCCATCCGCTGAGCAAGTCCTAAAGACGCATACAACTCAACAAAATAACAAACTTTTGTATTGCAATTATCCATCATATTAATATTAAAGTCCCCCAAAAGCACACATTCGTCATAAGCAGGTTGCAATTCCGACAAAATTTCATCAAACTCATTACAGAAATAAGTAAAATTTCCTTTAGGGGGTTTATACATACAACCCACTAATACAGATCTTTGTGAATACGCTACGGTAATCCATATTTGTTCAACATGTTCACTGATATGAGAATAAACAGTATTAACTTTCAGACAAGATTTAACAAAAATGCCCACACCGCCGCCTCTTGAATTTCTAGAAATTTGACTAAAATTGTATCCTTCAACTTTAATATCAATATAATTATCATCGGTTAACCATGTTTCAGTTACACAAAATGCATCAAAATCAGAATTCAAAAGAAAATCTGCAAAAGCTGCACCGCAGGAAAATAAAGATCTGACATTTAAATGACCTACTTTCATTAAATATAAAAAAACTCCTAACTAACTTAGTATGTACCTAATAATAATAAATATGTGTAATTACAAAAATTGAGAATTTATCCTAACAAAAAAGTTTTGTATTTTTGTGATAATTATTTTAAATCAACAATAATCGTAAGATAATCAAAATTAATATCACCGAATTACCGAAAGCAAACTTAAAAAGCAAAAAGTATATTCAATTCAAGAAAACTAAAAAATAAAAGAAATAATATTTTTTTTTTTTCGAATGAAACTCAAGTTTCACAAGTGTTATGCGCCGCTGCTTCGGTAACTAAATCCTCCGCTTCTTCCAATGAGTTGACCTTTATCCGCCGACCCCGGAAATTTACAAATATGGACCCATTTAGTGACCACACACACTCCTCCTCCCGAATTTTTCTTTTAGGATGTAGCAAATATTCTGTCTCACTTTAGTCAGATCCTCATAAATAAATACACCAGTATTTTTGAGCAATTTCTTGTTCGACATGACGCTTTGCTTCGATGTGTGCGCGATAAATTTGACAATAACAGCTCGATCTTTTTTGTTCCCATCAGAAAGTCCGATACGATGACACCGATCCATAGAAGCTTCATTAATATTTATTTTCATTGTGGAATTAAATAATTCCAAGATAACAGCACAAATATCTTCATTCATTGCTTCTTTAACACCAAATATACGTATCGAATTTCTTCTGGAATATTGTTCCAAATCATCAAATTTATGTTGCAATTTTTTAAAATCAGATTCGAGTAGTTTAATTTTCTCTTCATGCACTTTGTATATTGGCTCGAAAACAGCTAATAGTTCATTTTTAATACTCACAGCAATTTTCTCAACAAAAAGTTTATCCTCGAGTAATGTTTTAAAAGTGTCCCGCATGGTTTCAGAAATGTCGCCTTTACTAGTGTTGTTTCTACCCATTTTGGATTTAAATTTCACACACAAGTTACTACAAACGTTCCGACACCGGCAGGATAATAATAAACAATTTATCGAATTTCAAAGCTCATAAAAATCAAATAAAGCAGCAGCACGAATACACTCGACTACTCCGCTCGCGCCATTTTCTCTCAACTCAAATGGGGCACGAATATATAACTAGAATACGTGAAATATAAGAGAAACTTAAATTTTTTGCTAAACAAAAACAAGTTATTCAGATTATGAACAAAGACTTTCATGTTTGTCGTGCACCTACACTTATGAGTGTTAAATACTGACTATGGAGTGGACTACAATCGAAGTGTGCAGGACAGGCAAGAAGGTGAATAAGCATAAAAATAATCTTATCTAAATTATATGTTGTTATAAACGCTTGTTATTTAATAACAGGAATACAAGATTATCCCAACACGCGGCTAAAAGGGCCCATTTCATCCCCGTAGAGGGATAAAGTGTAAACATGTTTATTAGTATACTGATTAAAGTTTTAATAATCTTGAAAATTATATAAAATCCTAATAGAAATGAGATAATGGATCGAATATCTTTTGCGGAATTCCAAAAATATGTAAAAGTTGACTTAGCAAAATTTTGGAATTCCTCAGGGTTAAATAGAGAAATTGTGGAAAATCCTTGTGTGTCAGTATTTAGTCCTGCCATTTTCCGAACAATTATGTTGCAAACAGCGGGAAGCTCAAAATTAAACATTAAATTATTTTGTAATTTTTTCATTTCATCTTACGTGTAAATTCCTCCAGAACCTAACGGTTGAATGCTTTGGAAAATAAAATCGGGTTCTTGATCTACTTGTAGTAATATTGGTTTTATTGATGTTTCTGGATGTGGATTCAAAGCAATCCAATTATTATTTATAAAATATAACGCAGGTGTTGGTACATTACATTCTATTTCTTCAGCGTGACGTTGTAAGATATGCGTTATCGGAGACATAAACAAAGTGGTGTTGTTTATGGAGACGGGTAAAGCTCGATTCATATCTACCAGCACGTAGCGTGTCCAGCACGTAACGTGGCAGACACGAAACAGACACAAGTTTTCATACCAAGCGACATTTCACAGACAGACGCCTACAGACCAACCAACTAGAGAGAAGAGGGCACGCGTATATGTTAATAAAATGTTCCGAAATTTTTCTATTGAAGAACTAGCTGTGGTAGCAATTTTATTGGAAGAAGAAGAGAAACCGGATGTAGAATTACAGCAGAGAAAAAGGAGGTTTTCTGTTCATCCCATGAATATCAAACGAAAAAAAGAGGGAGAATTTTACACGCTATACAAAGAGCTTGAAGACGACGAAGACAGGTTTTTTAAATATTTTAGAATGACTAAATATGAGTTCGAAACCATTGTAACAAAAATTTCACACGTGATAACTAAAGAAAACACCAAGTTTAAGGAGTCTTTATCACCAAGAGAGAAATTAGCCGTTTGTTTGAGGTAAGAACTTTTTTTTTTATATATAAATATTCTAATTGTTATACAAAATAGAAATAAACTATATAAACAAAATTATTTTTCCGGTGAATCATATGACGTACATGTAGATATTTCTTGGGCGTTCCCTAATTCTGGTTCTTGAATATTGCTGTATCCTGATAATTCCGATGCATTACGCTGTCCTTCTGACGATAGCGTCTGTGGTGATCGTGTGCCATAGAAATAATTTCGTGTTTGTGACATGTGTGTCAGACGATGCAGATGAAGCTGCATACTCAGAAGATATACCCGCATCTCTACTTAGAATGTCAAGCTCCATTTGCGATATCACCGCAAATACTTTAGCTTTTGCTATAGCTCTATCTCGAGGAGGGAATGACTGAACTGTGGTAGCAATGCTATCAAAAAATTGCTGAATCTCATTGGTCTTTGTTTTATTTTCTAATATGAATTTCATTAGCGAGGTTGATGGCGTTTCACTATAAGTAGATTGCGGGGTCTTTTGGTGAATTCTCGCTCGTTTTTGCACAGAGGTGTTGCAGTTTTCTGAAGATCCTGAAATCACATGCGTCTTTTTAGAGGTAGATTTTTGTGGTACGTTAACTTCAGGAGAAGCCGATCTTTCTTTGTTATCTTCATGGGCACCACGTTCTTCAACATCACTGTCTTTGTCTTCATGGGTCGCTGGGACAGTGCAAAGGGTGGTCCTCTCTTTAAAATACGGCAAAAGAAAAGACATTTCGTCCTCATATTTCCATTTTCTTGTAGATCCACTAGCTTGACCGCTTTTTGTCTCTTTATGTTTTTTTTATAGAACGTCGGAATGCATCGCGTAATAAGGCCCATGATTTCTTGCAGTCTTTTTCTGTAACAAACAATAAATAATGTATTTATTTTTCAGGTTTTTGGCAACCGGAGACTCTTATCTGACTATTGCATACAGTTATAGACTTGGTGTGAGCACAGTGCATTATATAGTTACAGAAGTATGTACAGCTATAATACAAGAAATGACAGAAGAATCTATGCCAACGCCTACCAAAGACAGTTGGTCAACGATATCAGACAAATTTTGGAATGTATGGAACTTTCCCAACTGCCTTGGTGCCATAGATGGCAAACACGTAGTTATTACAGCTCCAGCTAACAGTGGTTCTCTGTACTTTAACTATAAAAAAACGTTTTCAATAGTGCTAATGGCGATCGTTGATGCCAATTATAAGTTTATATGTGTGGATATCGGTGCATATGGCAAAAACAGTGACGGTGGAATATTCTCTAATTCAACAATCGGAAAAGCTCTGGCGGCGAATACCCTAAATGTATCAGAAGATAAATACCTACCTGGTACTGAAATACTGATGCCCCATGTCATTATAGGTGATGAAGCATTTCCTTTAAAAACTTATCTAATGCGACCCTACCCTCAGCCACAAATATATGTTCAGTGCAAGAGAAAATTCAATGATAGATTGTCACGCGCAAGGAAAGTAGTAGAAAATGCCTTTGGACAATTAGCTCAAAAATTTCGTTTATACAATAGAAGAATACAGCTCAAACCCGAAAATGCAGACAAAGTCATATTGACTACTTGTATTCTCCACAACTTCATAAAATATAATCATATCCATGCAAGTGAAAATAGAACCGTTAGAAATTTGAGAAATATGCCACGGCAGGGCGGTAATAGTCAATCTACCGCTTTTGATGTCAGAGACAAATTAGCTTCGTTCTTTGATTCCCCAGCAGGGGAAATGTAAAATGTAAATAAGTTACCTATGCCTAATATTTATTGTAATAAATACTTACTTACCTTGTACTTGGAGTTTTTTTGCTATTTCTTTCCAAGCGTCACCTTTGCGTTGATTGTCACTATATCTACGATCACTCAAATCATAGAGAAAGGTATATTCCCTAACTAGTTCAATTAATTTTTCGTTATCCATTTTTCTAGTAGTAAATAGGCGTCTGTGCAGGCACTGAGACTTGACTCTATTCATACTAACCGTCCCGACCACACAGACATGCCCAGACACGCACCTGTACAGACAAAATATTCTTCGAAAAAATACTGGCCGCTGCCGGTCCATGTCTGTACGGACACGCTCCGTTCAAATTCACCAGATATGAATACGCTAATATAAAATGTATGTAATAATTTTTTTTGTGTCTGCCACGTTACGTGCTGGACACGCTACGTGCTGGTAGATATGAATCGAGCTTAACTCTTTATAGCAGTGGTCTGTTCGTCGCATGTTGGAACGCATTGCATAATATACATAACTTCGCCAGCAGGAAAGGCGATTGTACTAAGTTGTTTAGTAATTAAATTACTTACTGCCGTTGGGCTGTGATAAGATAAAATTAAACGGTTTTGTAAGATTTCGCGATGTAATAGACAACGCCTACGTACGGCATGGATATGGTAATCTGTAAACATGCGTTTCATGGATTGTTCAACATATAAAAATTTAGTATTAATGTAAGTGATTAAACTCGTATCACTAAATTGTTTGGGACTAGTTTCGGTAATCGGAAATGGGTGGGAAGCAGTTTTTTGAAGTATTAATATTTGCTGGTGTTCTGTTTGTAGTATTACTCGATGACAGAAGGTACTAGATTTAGTAATTGTAAGGGCGAAAACAAAATTATCTTGTTCTACTACTAAATAAGTGGGTAGTGTTGTTATTGAATTATTTTTGTTGATAGAGATAAAATTTCCGGTGCCTTCGAATAGTATTGACACGTGTGATGGGGAACAGGTGTCTTGTATGGTGTTCCACACTGATAAGCCCGTATTTGGATTGATGCAATATCCTTTTAGAAAGGGGCAAACGATATTTCCATATAGAGAGTAATTTCATTTTCGGTAATTTTGATGGGGGTAATATATTCAAAAATTTGGATTTTAATAGAAGCTAACACAAATACGTTGTTCCATGTCTCACCGAATTCTGAATACGAAGCTGGGTAACACGTTCCATCGTGTAAAACATTACCAGCTAGTGTAAAAGATGAAAATGTAGTAGAATTGGGTAAAATATTGGTAATGAGATGTTTTCCGAAAATGTTGTAAGACTTACTTGCGTGAATTTGTAAGCATTCATTAGGTGTTAAAGGTAGAATATAGCTATAAAAACCATTTGCAACTGCGGAATTGTGGGAGTGCATGCCACAGTAAAAAATATTTCGTGAAATTTCTATGAGACATGATTTGATAGTAGTTTGGAGTATGTTGTTTTGTTGTACTACTTGTATTTCTTGTTGAGTGGCGTTGTAATCTTTTAAAGGATCAGGACAATGGGCTACGTTGCGTACAGTTATTATTTTTTTTATATTACTAGTGGGAGTTTCACAATCATATGCAATTATTGCAATGTTAGGGTGACCTAATTGCTTTAATAATCCAATTGTTATGAAGAGATACCTGAAACAGACAAAAGTTTTATGTAAATACAAATGTAATCATTTATTTATTATTGATTCGGGAGGCAAAAAAAAATTTTTTCACTTTTGTGTAGGTTGCCATGATTCATAATATGGTCTGATTCTGCTTACGTGAACTACATCGGTTTTTGAATTTTTGTTTGGACCTTTTTGAATAATATAATCTACATCGGTGTGTTTTTTAACAATATAATATGGTCCAAACCAGCGTAAAAGGAGTGAAAACTTTTACTTTATCACCTGTATTAAATTCAACATGACGCACAGTGGTCTCATATAATAAATTAGGAGAACTTTAGTATTGAATGAGCAACAAGAGATCAGTCGTTTTGAAAAACGATTCATAAGAACATCATTACGTAGAAGAATCAGTGGCGTAGATAAGGAGGGGGGGGAGCCCCCCCCCCCCCGAAATTGTTCTCAAATATTATCTTCCGCGTAATTTATACTAAAGAAGTTTTCGTATGACGTTTTACATTTCATAAAAAAAATGTTAAGTAATCCGTACTCGTCTTGTAAATTAATTAGATATTTTTCATGTTGTATGTTTTAGTAAAAATAAAATAAAAAAATTGCAAATATAAACAGTTAACTTTTTATATTTATTGATAACATTATGCCTATAATAAACGCAATGAACAAACCATATAAATGAATTCTACTCATCATCAATTACAGTTACTGTTGGTATCTCAGGAGGTAATAATAAATTCAAAACTTAGGTAGGTAAAGAACGTCTTTTATGTACAAATTTTGTGCGCATCGATGAAATAACTGGATCGGAAGAGATTAAAAAGAGAATGAAGTATATCTTCATTGGTTGCAATTCTTGCAGATTTTCTGCTATGAAATTCCCTAAACTGTTTGAACTCTTTATTACGTGACTCTTGTGCTTCTTCCGACAATTGTCCTATTGGTAATAGAGAATGCTTTATTATTTGTGATCCGTGAAACAACAGTTTATGTACACTGCATGGCATATAAAACCACGGATAGAGATTTACATATAATTCGGCAGTTTCTCTGGCATACACTATCGGACGAAAGTAGAGCAACACTTTTGAAAAAAGTATGTTTTTTAATTTTACAAATTCCTGAGTTTATTATTCTATGTCACTATATTACATTTTCAAATATCATAGTGTGCTGTTGTCACCAACGACAATTAACTGCTTATAACCTTTAACCCTTTCGCGGGCAAATATGAAGGGATGTTTTAAAAATTTTGCTTTATAGTAAAAGCTGACTTTTTTCGCACTAGTAAGTGAATTCTATTAAAAAAAAAAATTAAATCATTTTTTTCAAAAAACAGTTGGTGGGAAAAATATTTCCCCCCGCCCGCGTAAGAGTTGTAAATAGTATATTACGCACGCTGGAAAAGTTGCGCACGAGCCGCGCAAACACCCGCTTACTTAGTTTATGTGACGTACGCAATTCGTCATTTACAGTAATGGTCGTAGATAAAACAATTTACTAAAGATAATTTATACAATTGTTGACATTTTGTAAAAAAACACAAAAAAGAACTTATGTAGATTTTTGATGGAATCTTCTGAAACATTCGGGCACACAAACAGGCACTTTACAATGTGAGCAAATAAAGCATGTTCGTTTTTCAGCCATTTTTGTACTACAGACTCTACATCTACGGTATGTGCTCCTTTCTGGAAAGTGAATTCCAATTTGGGAAAGTCCTATTTCTTCCGGAACGGATCTTTTATTGGCCAAAAATTGCACAGGCTTCCCTCTTCTTTTTCGACTGCTGTATGTACTTATCAACTGACGGGCTAAAGAAATGCGATATGCGAGTTGATCCGTAGATTTTCGTTTAGAGAGTTGATATAAAATAAAACTGTTAACTATAGCTAAATCTAATAAAAAATAAAATATTCTGTACCACCATTTTATAGATCTTCTTCCAATAGCATATCTCTCCTTCTTTTGGTCAAACTTATCGACACCCCCCATTATGGAATTGTAAATATCGACAACTTTAGGGCAGTGTATATTTTCTTTGCTACCATCTTTGTTAGTTCTTTTGACGGTTGTTACGTTTCTTGGAGAAACTGCAGTCGTAAGAAAAGTTACAGGTTTGCTATCTTGCCATTTCACCACATTTACTACACCGCAGAAACTGAACATAAATTCACCTCTTTTCAGATTATCTTTTTTTCTTATCATATCAGGTAAATTGATTCTATTTGTTCTGACTGTTCCAACACAATAGAGACCCTTCCTGAACAGTTCCTTCTGAAGATTGACAGTTGTGAAAAAATTGTCAAAGGCTATCAGATACTTTTCATTTTTGAGATGATTTGTCAAACCTAAAACAACTTTTTCTCCCAGTCCAAATTCCTTGCGTTTTTTTGGTCCCAACGTTTTTTGTCCCGATTTACCAGTATAAATTTCAAATTTCAAAATGAAACCTGTTTTCGAATCAGCTAAACACCAAACTTTATATCCTCGTTTGACGGGCTTTAGTGGCATATATTGCTTGAAACTGGATCGTCCTTTGAACGGTATCATGGATTCATCTACCGCCAAAAACGAGGAAGATTCATATACTTTGGAACATCTATCATTTATGTGATCGATAATAGGCTTCAGTTTATAAAGCTTGTCATAATCCGGACTTTCACGAGTGGGACATTTTGTGTTATCGTTGAGATGAAGCGCTTCTGTAATTTTTTTGAACTCATCACTTCTGCAATACATTTGACTCCAAGGCAAGGATCGCTGCTCCAATAGTTTTCCAGTCTTGGGAGTTGATGAATGCCCATAAGAATCAAACAACCAACATAGGCCTTCAGTTCCTGTACTGCTAATGGAGTCCAGTTTCTTATATCTTTTTGACTGGCGTATAAGTTAGTTTGCTCAGCAATGAACAGGAGAATACCTTCATCAAATATTTCTGAGAAAAAAGATATTTCTTTCCCATTGGTGTCTATGAGATAATCGCGTGTTAGGCTCTTTTTCAAATTTTAAGGATAAATTTTCAAAATATTCTGAAGTTTCTACCCACTGCGTATTTATTTCTTCTTCCTCTACTTCATCTTCAGATACATTTTGCGGAACCCCTTCCTCTTCATTCTGCGGAACCACTTCCACTTCATTCGGTGAAGCTACTTCCGCTTCATTCTGCGCTTCATCTAAAGAAAACATCGTTATATTACAAGAATAACTTGAAGACTTCCGAGGCTGTTGGTCATCTTCTGTGTCTGTTTCCGGTAGAACCCCGTCGTGGAAATTGTACTGCCGACGTTTCGTCCTCCGTTTCAGAACTTCTTTAGAGCCCATGCCGCTGCTGTTGGTGTTGCTGCTTCTTCGTGGAGAATGACGAAGGTTTCGGCGAAGCAGCAACATGTAGCAGCGGCTTCGACCCTGAGACAATCCTCTTATGGAGGACGGAAGGACAATAGGCAGTAGAAGTTCCTTGACGCGGTTCTACCGGGAGTAGGCACAGAGGATTGTTGTATTACAAATTCAAACAAGAGCTAAGTAAAACTAACATCTTTCCATGTCGTACCTTTTTGTTTTTGTTGATCATTATTAGAGTTCCTTTCGATGTCTAAAATATCTGCATTGGATAAATTTGAAATTACACTGCGATTTTCTCTGATTTCTCTGCTTTCTCCGCTCTGGTGGTCCTTCGCTCGTTATGGATCGTCTTGTACACTCGACGTGGAACTTGGTGCTTTTTTTGATTTTTATAATTACGATGATTATTTTCTTTTTATTTTACTGTACTCAGGTAATTATCACTGCAATATGTGACCAGGAAATGTTTCCATGCGATAATACTACAGGCTGTAGCAGAGCCAAAACTAAACTTTTTAGATTGCTTTGCAGGTTATCCAGGATCTGTTAACGATGCACGCGTTTTTCGTAACTCACCACTTTATCAGCAAATACAACATAATGAGGGTATGTTAAAAATAATTCTAATTACCCTGATAATTAAAATTTAAATTCAAGTTAAAATTGGAATTAGCTCAGAGATTGGATAGTGGTGAAGCTGGTCTTACAATAAAATTTTTTCAAGGTGTTCCTCGCATTGTTACTACTGCTCCTGATAATTTAAACTAGCAACGCCCGACAGTTTTCATTTAGATTTAAGGATTTATTACCAAAATACTCGCAGTATACGTAACAGAACTGTTGATTTTTTTAATGCTGCAAGCGCTTTTCACTATGACATTATTTGTGTTACTGAAACTTGGCTCTCTCCAACTATACACAATGCTGAAATTTTGCCGCCTCATCTGTATACGATATTCCGTTGTGATCGACGTTATAATGAAACAAATGTTAGTCGTGGTGGCGGAGTTTTGCTTGCCTTTAAATGTCACTTTTTAGTTGAGCCTATTGATTTGTCGCACTTGTTGGATCTCTTACGCATTGAATGCATAGCTTGTAAGTGTCATTTAGATAAAAAGACCTTATTCATTGTAGTAGTATACTTTTCTCATACACCCACATTACAGGAGTTGACAATTTTTTGTAATTTCTTAGAAGAGTTATTAGCATACTCTGATGATGTCCTACTTGTTGGTGACTTTAACTTACCTGAGTACACTTCAAATGATGAGAATAATTTCGTATGTACCCTTAATAACTCTTCTCAATTTCTAAATTTAAAACAACATAACTCAGTTAAAAACTCCTCCGGTAGATTGCTTGATCTTGTATTTTCTAGTAATCTTTGTGATGTCATGCATGACCTTGTCCCCTTAATTATCGAAGATCCTTATCATCCGGCTCTGTCTATTTCTCTAACGATCCATAATTCCTTTGTTAAATTTAAAAAAACAACAATGTTGAAATTTACAATTTTAAGAAAGCCAATTATATAGATCTTTACCATCATATATCTCTAGTCGATTGGTCAGGTCTGCATAACTACTCTAATGTGGATGATTTGGTTCAACATTTTTACGACATCTTGAACAACTTATTTAATAAATTTGTTCCCTGTTACACTCATACACGCGGTCGTCATTTTCCACTCTGGTTTACTCCAGAAATCATCAACAATATTCGCTTAAAATCTTTATACCATAAGAAGTTTTCTTCTACTAGAATAATGTTATATCACCATAACTTTGTAATTTATCGAAAACTCATTAAGAAACAAATATCTGTGGAATTCAAAAAATACATGAACAATATTCAATGTAACGTAATCAGCACTCCTAAGAAGTTTTGGTCATATGTCAGATAAAAAAAGAGAGTACGAGGATTCCCGGCCGCATGTTCTACAATAATAATTCTCTTGATAGTCCTCAGGTGATTCTTGACAGTTTCGCTTCTTTTTTTGAATCGGCGTTTACTCCATCTTCCGCCCTCCCTACTCCAACTTTTGATGACTTTAGCACCCACACTTGCTTTCTTAACATTAGTGAAATCACTGAAGCCGACATTCTCAGTGCCTTGTCCAAAATAAAAAACTCTATGACTGCTGTACATGATCAAGTTCCTGGTTTTCTCTTAAAAGACTGTAGATATGCTTTTGTGAAACCATTATATATTATTTTTAATGCAGCTCTCAAGAGTGGTACTTTTCCTTCTCTCTGGAAACTTTCTAAAGTTACTCCTGTGTTTAAAAGTGGTGATGCTACAGACATATCAAATTACCGTCCTATTTCGCTGCTATGTAACTTCTCTAAAGTTTTTGAAATCGTACTATATTCTTATATTTATCCTCATTGTAAGCAATATTTATGTCCTGAGCAGCACGGCTTCATTGATAAACGCTCAACTGTGACTAACCTTGCGTGTTTCTCCCAATATCTGTGTGAATCCCTTGACAATGGCTTTCAAGTTGATGTCATCTATACGGATTTCGCCAAAGCTTTTGATCGTATTGATCACAAACTACTAACTTCAAAGTTAAATACTTATGGTCTCAGTAATTCATTAGTACTCCTACTGGAATCGTATCTTGCAAATAGGCGTCAACGGGTTTGTTATAATGGTTTCTCTTCTGACATCTATACTGCTTCTTCCGGTGTTCCACAAGGTTCGAATTTAGGACCACTTCTCTTTATACTATTCATAAACGACCTTCCTGTCTCTCTCACTAAACATAGCAAGATCTTATTGTATGCCGATGACGCAAAGCTATTTCGAGTCATAAGTGGCCTCGATGACGCTTCGCTTCTTCAAATGGACCTAAATTGTCTTTCTGACTGGTGCATCTCAAACAGACTTACTTTAAATATTGATAAATGCAAAGTTGTTTCATTCTCTCGTAAGAAATCCAAATGTTTGTTTCAGTACCAACTAGATGGTCATTATTTAGAATATTTTACGATGGTTAAAGATCTAGGTGTTATTTTTGATGATCGGTTGTTGTTTACTCACCATGTCAATGACATTGTTGCAAAGTCCATGTCACTATTAGGCTTTATTGTTCGAAATGCTCGTGACTTTACAGATTCTACTGTCTTAAATGCTCTTTTCAATTCTTTCATCCTGTCACGACTTCAATATGCGTCATTAATATGGTACCCCATTTATAACTGCCACGTTGATGTCCTAGAACAAATACAACGCAGATTTCTTAAGTATAGATGGTTTAAGGAATATGGCGTTTATCCTCCTAGAGGTTTTCCTCATGTAGTCTTGCTGATGGAATTTGACGCTTTACCCCTTGTTCACAGGAGATGTGTCTCAAGCTTACTTTTCTTATATAAGTTGATTCATAACAAGGTTGATGCTGCAGATCTGTTGGTAAAAATTTACTTTCATATTCCACGTTTTACTGGCAGAAACTCCCTTTCACTATACTTGCCTGTCCCAAGAACCAACGCTTTAGCGCGTTCCCCAATACATATTACTTCCACACTCTATAACCAACTTTGTAGTAGTATAGACATCTTTCATTTAAACTATTCTAGTTTCAAAAAAATTGTAATGCACTTCTACACGTCCAGTCTTACTTAACAGTCTTACTTAACTTTCTTCTAAAACTTCATTGCTGATTACACTTCCCGCTCTCACTGTGTTATCTTTCACTAAGTTATCTTTCACTGTTATCTTTCTTCAGTTTTCTTTTGTTTGCATTTCGATTTAGTTTTAGTTTTAGATTTAGTTTCTGATTTAGTTTTAGGTTTTGTTAAACTTAATTGTTTTCATTTTTTTTTCATATTTCCTGTTTGCTCTATTATTGGTTTTTGTAAACTGTTGGGCAAATAAACACATATTATTATTATTATTATTATTATTATATTAATAAATGTTATCGCTTTTTTAGCCAGATTTTTTACCGATAATACATTTATTATTGGTGATAAAGCCTATGCTTTACTTACATGGTGTATTCCACCATACATTGAAAGGCAGAGGCTCACACCAGTGCAGACAAATTTCAACCAGGTTCATGCCAAAACGCGACAAGTGATTGAACGCAGTTTTGCTCTGCTATTTGGACGGTTTAGAAGGCTCAGATACCTAGATATGAATCGTCTTGATTTGATACCTTCAACTATAATAGCGTGTTGCATTTTGCACAATATATTTCTTCAACATGACGACCCTCGTATAGATAATTATATCCAAGAAGGACTTCAGTTTGTCAGAAGCATCAGTATTGCTGATCCAGAAATTGCTATACATGATCATTTAATCGAAGCAACAAATCAGAGAAATAATATAGCAAGAATTTTATTTCAAGAAAGCAATAATAATTAGATCTCTAAAAAAATTGTAAATTAGTAATAATAAATAATATAATACGGAAACGTTTTATTTGATTTGTATTCTAACATTTGTTATGTACATGTGTAATACTTATGGATAATAATATTTATAAAAGTTTTGCAGTACAGGGGTTGATATACAATTGTTACAAGCAAAACTATTTATGCAAGTTTTTCAGTCAGGGTTTAACTTTAAGCTTCCTGTTATTCCTTATACTATAGTGAAGCTTAAAGTTAAATTCTGACTGAAAAACTGGGCGCCTAACTGTTTTATTACAATTTGTCAATAAGTTTTTGCATCATTTTCTCATATACAGCTATTGCCTGTGCTGTTAGCTCCTGTGGTTCTTTGTGTCTGCGTTCCGTTTCTTCTTTTTTTTATTATTACTTTCCAACAACGTAGTCAATAATGAAACTTCTTTGTCTAAACGTGTTTTTGTTTTTTTCACTGGAGGTTCGCTGTCATCACTTTCTTCACTTGCAGGTAATGGTATTGATGCTGTCAAAGTTCTTGGTTGAATATTTGGCTTATCACGAAATATATCATCAAATTCTTCGAAGTACTCAAAAAAACACAGGACTTTCTCCAGTACCTTTTCTTCCCGGATTTTCCTTTTTTCCATTGTAGCGTGCTTGTAAATTAAATTTATTTTCAAGCTGCGTTTCATTGTATTTCTGTGTTCTGCCATTTCTTCAGCCATAAGTTTCTACACATGTTCATTTTTAACAGTTGTGTTTTTAAATTTCTGCTCATTTTCTTTATAGAGTTTAATCAAAGTTACAGTGGATTCTCGGTCCCAACGCTGAGATACAGATAAAATTGTAGATGTACTAGATGTGTTCGCTGTTATTTGCTCTTCCGATTCGGATGGCGGTGGCAAGGCACTCGATGATATATTATCCTCAATTGGATTAGTGCTAACGTCATTTTGTACTGATGTTAGTAATGCTTGTGAAAAAGCATAATCTGCAAGCTATCATACACCTGCTTAAGTTACATTTTAAGAACATATACATATATATATGATAAAGTAAACCATTAGCACTATTAAAATGTATTCAAAAATGTTTACAATTGTTTTCAAAAAATAATATTGATGAATGCCTACTGTACGTTTAAACAAACATCAATTTTTCTATGTAAAGAGACTTTTTTTTTTACAAAAATTAATCTGACGAAGCTGTCGAACGACGGTGAAACGTTAAGTGTATAGTGCGAGATTTAGTGTCCGGTTAAAAGATTTTGTGATACAAATTTCATCGGACAAGGACCAACTTTAAATTAATCATAGAATTATGAAAAGACTGTCATAAGCCTAAACATATTCAAATTGCCTAAAAAATGAAGTAAAAACAATTTCAAGCATGTCTGGGTTAATAGAACGTTAACTTTGAGTTTCTTGTTTGCTTTTGACCGCCTCAAATACAATCTGATACAAAATGGAAATTACGGAATCTATAAAACAAAACGAAAGTAAACGCCATCATTGGTAGTTTTTTTCGGCAATTGCCTATGAGTTTTTAGTATTAGATTTGTTCATGGAAAACTTCAGGAAATTTGAAAACATAAATAAATAAATAAATGTTTCACATTTGCTACAGGTGCCAAAATCGATCATTTTGGAGCAATTTGGAGCATGTTCTCAACGGGTCCACATTTACAACTATTATGTAACAATAATTTTTGCAAGTAATGGATGAGGATCTCACAAAAAATACCTGACGTAAACCCGCAAACAGTGTGTACGTGTACTTTTAATGGTTTAAGTATTGTAAGTTACTAAATATCATTATTTTTTGTTGAATTAAATTACAGTTGTTATATGTATGTTTTTATTTTAGACTGAACTAAATAATGATGCAATAAATAATAGAGAAGGAGCTTCGTCCTCTATAGCTGTAAATTTTCGTTGTTCCACTCTTATTTCATCTCGAAAACGAAAATCATCTTCAAATGAAGAGACATGATAGATTCCTCAATTTATTTGAACAGTTCTTAAATAAATTGTGATGGAATGTTGCATATTTTCTAAAGTTTATTTTGGTATTAGAGATAATTAACAAATACCTAATCTTACACTATGCATTATGAAAATAGCTAAAAAAGAAATATTTTCAAGTAATGTATTTATTCACAACTTTATTCACTGTAACGGTACGTCATTTTTCGGGTCGTCTGGTGTTGCTGCTGATCGTTGCTCTGCTTGACGTCGGTCTCCGGGTTCAGCGGAAATAAAAGCGTCGATCACTTAGCAACAACTTTATTTACAAACTTAGTCTATATTTATAGGTTTTTACAAACTGTGTCTTACGGACACTAATCACAGGACGGTAGTTTCGGAAACAATGTGTCTTACGGACACTAATCGCAGGACGGTAGTTTCGGAAACGGTGTGTCTTACGGACACTAATCGCAGGATGGTAGTTTCGGAAACGGTGTGTCTTACGGACACTAATCGCAGGACAGTAGTTTCGGAAACGGTGTGTCTTACGGACACTAATTACAGGACGGTAGTTCCGGAAACGGTGTATCTTACGGACACTAATCGCAGGACGGTAATTTCGGAAACGGTGTGTCTTACGGACACTAATCGCAGGACTGTAGTTCCGGAAACGGTGTGTCTTACGGACACTAATCGCAGGACGGTAGTTCCGGAAACGGTGTGTCTTACGGTCACTAACCGCAGGACGGTAGTTCCGGAAACGGTGTGTCTTACTGACACTAATCGCAGGACGGCAACGCACTGTGCATACGTTCTGGTACAGGCTCTAGGGATCGGATCGGTGATATGGTTGTGAGTGAGACGCCCACTCAGGGTCAAGATGTGCGAGATACCCGCACCGGGCAAGAGAGAGTGAGACACCCACTCTAGGATATACGAGACACCCGCACTAGATAAGGGAGAGTGAGACACCCACTCTAGGATATGCGAGACACTCGCACTGTTCTGTTTGTTCTTTTGACATTCGTTGCAATATTTAATAAATTCTTTAACATCTTTTTTCATATTTGACCAACGATATGTTTGTTGAATTCTAGCGAGTGTTCGGTGAAAACCTGTGTGACCTGCTGTCGGATTAGCATGGTTTTCTTGTAAAATTTTTGGAATCAATTCAGGATCTGGATTAATTAATATATCGTGAAAAACTTTTATTTGAATATTCCTGGTTTTAAAGATATATCGAATCATTGATCTTATTTTATTCCATCTTAAACTATCATAACTCATACCTAAGCGTGGCATACTGATAGAAGTGATTTTTTCTTTGATTAACAGATCTTTGAGAGTTTTCAAAATATTGAATAAGGTTTCGTATGTTGGTTTATCCCAATAATTGTCTTTATGGATGAGATAAAATATAAAATGATTATTATTTCCTATTTTTGCTACACTATCGATATCTGGATTTTGATTTTTTAGTTTTTGCATACAGTTATACTTTTCGTTTAAATCTGTAGGGGGTTTATCAAAACATTGCATATCTTTATTAATTGTTACGAGTACGTTGTCTGGTTTGTCTAAAAAATTATTATCAAATTCTTGTAAGTTATTATTTATTATAATATTTTTCTCAGAATACTCTAGAAATGATTTATACGTTAATTCCTTTTCTGAATTAAATTTTAATACTTGAAATTGATCGTTTACTGAATTTTCGATTTTCTCTGGAATAATTCTACTAAGAGTGTCTGCGTGTTGGTTTGATTTACCTGGACGATATTCGATATCTTAGTCATATTCTTCTAGCGCTAGTCGCCATCGTAATAATCTGGATGACGGATCCTTAACATTAAATAGCCACTTTAATGGACGGTGGTCTGTGAAAATAGTAAATTTTATACCGTATAAGTATGGTCTAAAGTATTTAATTGACCACGTGATTGCTAACAGTTCTCTCTCGATCGTGCTATAGTTGTATTCTGCTTTATTTAAGGTCCTACTAGCATACGCTATGGGAAGATCTTGGCCTAGTTCACCTTGTGAAAGAACTGATCCTATAGCTCGGTCGCTTGCGTCGGTGGATAAATAAAAAGATTTTTCGAAATCTGGATATTGTAATAGAGGTTCTGAAGTTAGGATGTTTTTTAATCGTTCGAAAGAACTTTGCTGGGAGCTTGTCCAATTAAAAGATACATTCTTCTTAAGTAATTTAGTGAGAGGTTGAGAAAGCTCGCTAAATTTTGGAATGAATCGTCGGTAATATCCGGCTAAACCTAAAAAGGCACGAATATCTTTAACGTTTTTGATTTGTGGATAATTTAGAATAGCATCGACCTTCGAAGGGTCTGGTTTAACACCTGAATCGGTTATTAAATGTCCGAGATACATTACTTCTCGTCTTAAGAATTCGCATTTGTCTGACTGGACTTTTAAATTACTGTCTGATAGTCGCTGAAAGACTTCTTTTAATCGATTATTATGTGTTTCTAGATCACCTGCGTGTATGTCAATGTCGTCTAGATAGACAAAACATCTATAATTTTGTAACCCGGTTAAGACTGAATTCATCAACCGCTGAAATGTAGCTGGTGCGTTTTTTAACCCAAAGGGCATACTATTGAATTCGTAATGTCCTGATGGGACAGAGAAAGCAGTTTTTTCCATGTCGGCAGGATCGATTTCGATTTGGTGAAATCCCGATTTTAGATCGATGGTAGAAAAATATTTTGAATGACCCAGCTGGTCTAAAATGTCCGATATATTCGGTAGAGGATATGAATCTGAGACGCTGATTTCGTTGAGTTTTCGGTAGTCGATAACGATTCGTCCTACGTCGTAGGAATTTTATGGAGGATTTTACTGGTAGATGAAATAAAAAATATCATTAAATTGGTGACATACTTTGACTATGGACTTTTTCTCCTCTTCATTTAAATGCTGTAGCCGCAAACAGTTAGAAATTTTACAAAGCCTGTCACTGGCAGAATTTTGATTAATTACGCGGATTGAATTACTATTTTCATTAATTTGATTATCGTCGTATGGTTCTATATTGATCTCGATTCTAGAAATTTTTATTGGTCGATCTGTCGTATTTAATACAGTGGTCAACGCTGTACCATCTGGATTAACTTTTATTAGACTCGAGCCCAGGATTACTCCTTCTAAACGATTAATCCTAGGAGTTATTCCATATGTACAATTATTATTATTAAGAATTTTAATTTTTACAACAGTTTCTGACCTTGGATTTAGAATTACGTGATCGGGATTTGTTTTGATTTGGGAATTAGAAATTGAATTAGATCCCGATGAATTTTTGTCAGAAATAGATTTAGAAATAATACTTTGAATATGGTAAATGTTAATTTTATGATTTTGGATTGTGTGGATTTGTGTCGGTGTTATAGTTGATGTTCGCTTTATACCGTTTTAGGAAGTCATTACCGATTATGCCGTCGAACTCAATAGGGAATTCGTCACTTACTGCATAAAACGTGTGACCGTATATCCTAGAACCTAGGGGTATATTAAGATTTATGGAGCACAGAGTACGGGTAGGGTTGCCTGTGTCCGAGTCAATGCCCTTAAGAACCAGCTGATCGTCTGGACAACATAGAGCTTTAGGATTCAATTTAGATTTTTTTATAAGGCTAACATTTGCACCTGTGTCCAAAAGAAAGGAAGTAGTAGATTTTAATTGATCGACTCTATCGAGGTGGATATAGAATGTTGTGGTGTTTGAATTGATTACAGAGATTCGACCTGAATAACATTTGTGCTCCTCTCCCCGGTCGCCGGTTGAGGATTTGGTAAGTTTAAAGTCTCTGTTGGGTTCTGTCGCCTTTTGTTATTGTATTCTCTCTTTCTACATTCGGAGATTACGTGTCCGAATTTCTTACAATAATTGCAAATTTTACATTCTTGAGGGTGCAGATCACTTGTCTTATGGAATTTGGGACCGAAATTAGAATCTTGATTGGAATTTGGTTTCCAATTTGAATGAGAATTTGAATTTGGCTTAGAGTTAAAATTTGGATTTTTGATGTGATTGACTGATGTGTATTTTTTTGAATTTTTATACCTGCAGTTAAAAGATGAATGACAAAAATGAGCAAAGTCTAGCACTACTGTTATTTACTAGTTGGTATTTTTTTATTTCATGCTTTGACTTAAGAAGCTGTTCTTCACTAAGAGCGATACTAATCGCTTCTTCTAATGAGTCTGGATTTTGTGACTTAACTAAAATCGATAGATCGTTAATTAACCCGGTTTGAAAAACATGCAGTGCTTGATCTTTCCACAAGTTGATATAAGCATTTTTTCTTTCTTGCGTTAGGTTACTGTCTAATGTGTCTAGCAAGTTTATATAACAGTTTTCTACTTTGTTTGAATAAGAAAAAACGGATTCGTTATAATCTTGTTTTAAAGAATTTAATTCTAGTTGCCATTGACTAGCTGTACGTTTTTCCGCGTATGCACTGAGTAAATGTGCTTTTAAAGTGTCCCAATCTTCGAACGTTCGATTTGATATTAAAGACCTAGCTTTGTCTGTTAATTTTGTCTCGATCATCGTCAACAGTATCTGTTTTAACTCAGGCTTGATGAGTTTCATGGCTTTGCTACAGTTATAAAGAAACTCTCGTAATTTCGCTTTGTTTCCATCGAACTTAAATAACATATCTTTCGCGATTTCCAAAGAGATTGACATGGTTGTGCTATTTCCTGTCACGGTTTTAACTTCGTTTAAATCTGGGTATAGTGACATTTAGTTAATGGTTACAAAAGTAATAAATTTTGAGTGGAGTTTGACGCTACTTCCGATAAAAATTATATGTATAAATAAGATAACTAACTTACAGTGATAGAATTAGCACAAGACGCATTGTAGATTATGATTGTAGCGGAGATACGCAACGGGTGGAGATCCGAACGCCAGACGTCGACGTCGAAGTTGGACGTTAAAATTCGACGCTGAAGACGGACGTTTGAACTGGACGCTGATGTTGTCTGTTGAACTGCCTCGGGAACGTTTAGGTACTTTGTGTTTTTCCTGAATTTCTCTGGATACCCAACACTACAGTTCCGTTTCGGAGCAAACGCATATTCGTAGTTTCACGAACAATTTTTGCGATGCGAAATACCGAAAAATAAAAATCTATCCCACTCCTGACACCAAAAATTTCTGTAATGTACCAAGGGAGTGGATTAAAACACAATTCTACTAATAATTACGTTTAATGAACAGTTAATTAACAGTACAATTTATCGACCGATTCGCGGCAAGCTCAGAGCGTATCTAATGAGTTTTGTGAAGAAAAGTGATGTCCATTCCTTGGGGGTGAAGGGCGGCGCTTCCGTACCCACGCTACCGCAATATGCATCCATATGTTTGGCGAACTCGCGAACACCACGGGCGCACTCGCGCACTATTATTCTAGTCACTGTAAATCTATGTTTATAGGATCTTTCTGAAGGGAATCTGGTATAATATAATTCGTATGCGTACACAGTGGCAAGTTTGGCCATAACGAATAAACATTGCAAAGAAATAATAAAATGGATACATCTTGTGTACTGTACATTACATATTTTGTAATTTTTTCATTTCATCGTACGTGTAAATTCCTCTAGAAGCTAACGGTTGACTGCTTTGGAAAATAAAATCGGGTTCTTGATCTACTTGTCGTAATATTGGTTATATTGATGTTTCTGAATGTGGATTCGAAGCAATCCAATTATTATTTATAAAATATAACGCAGGTGTTGTGTACATTACATTCTATTTCTTCAGCGTGACGTAAGATATGCGTTATCGGAGACATAAACAAAGTGGTGTTGTTTATGGAGACGGGTAACTCTTTATAGCAGTGGTCTGTTCGTCGGATGTTTACTTGGCGTGGAACGCATTGCATAATATACATAACTTCGCCAGCAGGAAAGGCGATTGTACCAAGTTGTTTATTAATTAAGTTACTTACTGCCGTTGGGCTGTGATAAGATAAAATTAAACGGTTTTGTAAGATTTCGCGATGTAATAGACAATGCCTATGTACGGCATGTATATGGTAATCTGTAAACATGCGTTTCATGGATTGTTCAAAATATAAAAATTTAGTATTAATGTAAATGATTAAACTCGTATCACTAAATTGTTTGGGACTAGTTCCGGTAAACGGAAATGGATGGGAAGTAGTTTTTTGAAGTATTAATATTTGCGGGTGTTCTGTTTGTAGTATTACTCGATGACAGAAGGTATTAGTTTAGTAATTGTAAGGGCGAAAACAAAGTTATCTTGTTCTACTACTAAATAAGTAGGTAGTGTTGTTATAGAATTATTTTTGTTGATAGAGATAAAATTTCCGGTGCCTTCGAATAGTATTGACACGTGTGATGGGGAACAGTTGTCTTGTATGGTGTTCCACACTGATAAGCCCGTATTTAGATTGATGCAGTATCCTTTTAGAAAGGGGCAAACGATATTTCCATAGAGAGTAATTTCATTTTCGGTAATTTTGGTAGGGGTAATATATTCAAAAATTTGGATTTTAATAGAAGCTAACACAAATACGTTGTTCCATGTTTCACCGAATTCTGAATAAAAAGCTGGGTAACACGTTCCATCGTGTAAAACATTACCAGCTAGTGTAAAAGATGAAAATGTAGTAGAATTGGGTAAAATATTGGCAATGAGATGTTTACCGAAAATGTTGTAAGACTTACCTACGTGAATTTGTAAGCATTCATTAGGTGTTAAAGGTAGAATATAGCTATAAAAACCATTTGCAACTGCGGAATTGTGGGAGTGCGTGCCACAGTAAAAAATATTTCGTGAAATTTCTATGAGACATGATTTGACAGTAGTTTGGAGTATGTTGTTTTGTTGTATTACTTGTATTTCTTGTTGAGTGGCGTTGTAATCTTTTAAAGGATTAGGACAATCGGCTACGTTGCGTAGAGATATTATTGTTATATTACTAGTGAGATACCTAGAGATACCTGAAACAGACAAAAGTTTTATGTAAATACAAATGTAATCATTTATTTCTTATTGATTCGGGAGGCAAAAAAAAAAAATTTTTACTTTTGTGTAGGTTGCCATGATTTAATATGGTCTGATTCTGTTTACGTGAACTACATCGGTTTTTGAATTTTTGTTTGGACCTTTTTGAATAATATAATCTACATCGGTGTGTTTTTTAACAATATAATATGGTGCAAACCAGCGTAAAAGTAATTTTTCACTTTTACCGATTTTACGGATGGGAGTGAAAACTTTTACTTTATCGCCTGTATTAAATTCGACATGACGGTGCGAATCGTCGTATCGTATTTTAGCTTTATTTTGTGATTGTTTAATATTTTCGGTAGGGGTATTCCGATTAGCTAAGATACGATCACGTAAATTTTTTATGTCTGTTGCTTCGAAGTCTTGTGCTAAAGCGGCTTCAGACGGTAGCCTTGGCTCACGGCCATAGATAAGGCTGAAAGGCGACATTCGTGTAGTCTCTTGAATTGCAGTGCTGTAAGCAAAAGTTACATGTGGTAGATAAAAATCCCAATCAGTTTGTTGTGTATTTGTATACAAACTGAGCATATCGGCCAGGGTTTTATTAAACCTTTCTGTCAATCCATTACACTGTGGTCGATAACTTGTTGTAAATTGGCTATTAACACCCATAATTTTCAACAACTCTGTTATAAATTGTGACTGAAAAACTTTACCGCGGTCACTTAAAATTTCCTTCGGGCAACCATGCCTACTTACAATATTTTCAAATAAAAATTTAGCGACTGAATTAGCTTTACCGTCTCGTAAAGCTCGCGTTTCTACCCACCGTGTGGCGTAGTCGGACGCTACAATTATCATAGTGTTTCCTTTTGAACTTCTGTGAAAAGGACCTAATAAGTCAATTCCAATTTTTTGGAAAGGTAACCCTACATGAATGGGTTGTAATAATCCGGGTGGTGGTTTATTAGTATAATCTTTTCGGGCTTGACAATCTGGACAACCACGAACATAAGTTTTAATGTCCTTTAACTTCCCGATCCAAAAATAACGATCTTTAATGCGATGGTAAGTTTTAGCAAATCCTAAATGGCCTGCTAAGGATTCGTTATGATTGGCAAATAATATTTCCTCTTTTAAGGTGTCGGGAATTACTAATAAATTTTGAGAACCTGTTGCATCAGGATTTTTCTTATATAAAATGTTATCTATTAAAACAAAATTTATTATTTTTCTCCTCATAGTGGCGGTTAAATCTTCTTCTGGGCTCAATAAGGTATTTTTAATTTCACTAATAAAGGCGTCAGACTCTTGGGAAGTAATGAAATTGTCAGGGATAGAAACAAAAATAGGTAAGTCTTGGTCTACTTGCTCATCTTCTAATGAGGCTTCATTTACAGGACAACGGCTTAGGCAATAATCACTGTCTTGATTTAACTTTCCTTTTTTATGAATTATTTTATAATCATATTCGGTTAATATGAGTATCCATCGTGCGGTTCTTCCTTTGGGATTTTTTATTGTTTCTAAGAAACATAACGCGTGATGATCAGTTATAATTTCTACTGGTTTACCGTAAATTAGATGTCCGAGTGATTTGAGACTCCAAATAATGGCTAATCCTTCTAAATGTAATACCGAATAATTTTTCTCTGCTTTTGTTAAAGTTCGAGAGATATAGGCAATAGGGTGTGATTCTCCGTTAAAATTTTGTAATAAAACGGCTCCATTTCCTTTAGAAGAAGCATCTACTCTTAGTTCAGTTTTTAAATTTAAATTTAAACAGGAGCTTCAATAAGTTTTTGTTTTAATAAATTAAAAGAGTGTTTATTTAGCACCCTGTAAACAATTTAGGCAATCTTCAATTAATGGTAGCGGATAAAGATTCTTTTGCCGAGTTACGTTATTTAATTTTCGGTAATCAACACAAAATCGATAAGTATTATTAGGTTTTCGTACTAAGACAACAGGGGATGACCAAGGAGACTGACTAGGTCTAATAATTTTATTATTCAACATTTCTTTCACTTGTTCACTAATAATTTCTCTTTCCTTATGAGACACTCGGTAGGGTCTACTAGAAACCGGACTCGCTTCCCCCACGTCAATGTGATGTTTGAGTATCGTGGTTAGGCCAATTTGTGACATATCTGAGGCAAAAATATCTGTGAATTTAGATAATAATGTATGGAGTTGACGTTCAAATAAAGGTTCTGTATTTTTGCTTGTGGTTACTTGGTGGAAAAGATCAGAATTATTTTTTGTAGAATTTGGTAATTTTTCAAGGTATCCCATGGTCGTATTAGCAAATAATTTCTGAATAATTTTTGAAAGAAGAAAATTGTCACGAGGAATAAAATTATTCTTGACAGGTTTTGAAGGATTGGGAGTATTATCAAAAATAACTTCAATAAATTTAGATTTATTTGGGTGTATGAGCACATCTGTTTTAAGATTAATTTTAGTGCTGTTTGTTTTAATGTCATTAATTTTAGTATTCCTATTATTCCTAGAGTGTAATAAGAAATTATCTAATTTAGTAATATCTTTGCATAATGGGACATTGAGGGAAATTAATAATCGCTTTCGATTTCCGCAGGAAAGAAGTTCCTAATATTAAGGGACTTGGTAGATCATGTACTACAAGGACTTCTATAGGAAAAAGTGCCTGAGAAATTTGTAATTTAATAAAAGATTTGCCGATTATTTTTATTGGTTCATTTCCGGCAGTAATTATATTTAAAGGATGTTTTAAAGGTGCGTAGTTAGAAATATAGTTGGAATTAATTACATTATGTAATGCTCCTGTATCAATTATAACTTTTAAGTGTCGATTTTTTAAAAATGTAGGGATAGTAACAATGCCAGATGTAGAGAACGAATAGAGTCCTTTTTTGGCATAATTTCGGGCGACGCTAGACTCTATTGGCGTCGTCCCTGTACGTTTGGGGTAGATTGGTTTGTTGGAGTGAAATAACGATTTCGTTGTTGTGAGGAATTCTGTTGGTTTGATTTAGGTTGTTGCTTGACCCACTGTGAAGATTTTGGGTTATATGGACGGTTTTGGAAGTAATTGTTGGGGCGACTTTGATAGGTGTTATTTGGGCAATTTTGATTAAAGTTACAAGTGTAGGAAAGGTGACCTGGTTTATTACAAATAAAGCAGATTGTTCTGCCATCTAACGTTCCAGTGTTTCGGTATGAAGTTGTAGGTTTTGCGGAAAACGATTTATTGGGAGAAGCTTGAGTTTTATCGTGTTTTTGGAAAAAAAGTTCTGGATTTGCTAAATGCGAAGCGATCGCTCGTTTACGTGTTTCACTAAGTTTTGTGACAATTGTTTTTAAATCCGTAATAGTCATGTTAGGGGTTGTCAGTAAGGAGAATTGTGTTATATAAATAAGGTGCAATCCATTTTCGAAGTAATCTAATATTTGCTCCATTGGCATATCTGGGTTTAAATCTTGGCACATTTCAAGAATGTTATATATATATTTAAAAAAAAAAATTAAATTCTTCACAGGGCTGCAGTCAAGAGGGCGGTAATTAATACTCTTTTAAAGTTTAACCGAGCCTTCGGAAAATTTTATTTCCTTTTTCAAGGTTTTTAAAAAAACATGGCACTAATTAACAATTCATTAATAATCTAAATTTTTACTTACTCCTTAATGAGTAAGAAAAGAAGTTAAATTCAAGTTAGAAATTTTTTTTACACTAAATTGAATTGAAAGTAAATTTGTTTATTTGAGACAAAGCAATATGATGTTATAAATTATATATTTTTAGATTAAGAATTTTTAGAAGTGATTTTAAAATTTAGTAAACATGTGTAAATGCAACTAAGTTTCTCAATATCTGTTCTTTTATTCATGCTTTTATTATTGCCAAAAATATGACATTTCAATAAACGTTCTTTGATTCAAATTAGGTTCAATATCCAGTATTTTTGCATCTTGAAAATTGATGTGATGGTCCTGTTTATTGGCATGTTCAGATAAAGAGCAAGCAGAACGTCTGACTCTAATATCACTTTTATGTGAGATTATTCTTGAGTGAAGAGTTCTGGATGTTTGTCCAATATAAACAGAATCACAATCAAGACATGGAATTTCATAAATAGAATTAATTTGTTGGAGTTTGTCAAAAGGATCTTTAACTTTAGTAAATAAGGCCTTAATTGTTAATAAATTTTTTGTTGCAATGTGAATGTTTTTGTTCTTAATTACTTTTATTAGTCGAGATGTAAGATTAGGAATAAATTTTAATGATCTGAAAACTTTATTACCATCATTTAATCTTGAATTATTGTTATCTTGTGATTGGGGTTCTATTCTTTGCCGAGTATTGAAAATTAATTTATTAAGCATTGCATTAGGATAACTATTCTTTAAAAGAATGTTTTTTAGTTTATGAAGATTTTTTATCAACAAGGAGATATCTGGAGACCTTGATTTTTCTCCTCCAACCTTGTGAGGAGCTCTTCTAAGACCAGGCTAAATAGAATAGGAGGCAGGGGGTCCCCTTGTTTCACACCACGCCTCACCCTCATCGGAGCGGATTGCTCTTTTCCAATTTGAATGTATGTCGTGGCGTTGTCATAACTATCGAGTTTTAGCCTGGTTTTCTCTCGTCGACGTTAAATCGAAAGAGGGCTCGATGAACGGCTAACTGTGAGACCGTATCGAAGGTCAGAATATGATACGGTCTTCCCTTGTGTCTTCTCTTCCTTAGCATGTGCTCAAGGGAGAGTATGTAGGTCAGCACACCGTCCAAGTTCCTGAAGCCCCTCTGGTGGCTATTCAAAGGCAGCTCAGCCAACCTTTTGGCCATAATTTTGTTTAGCAGCCTTGCAATGATGGAGGAAATTGTAATAGGCCTTCAGTTATTAATATCATTTGGGTATTGTTCGACTTCGTTTCATAAGGCCTGGGAATATTCCGAACAGAATCTAGTCCTGAACTGTTAGATTTTGTTAATTCCCCAAGTGACATCTTCTCCCGTGATTGGCTTTGAAGGTCGGTTGTCGTGCTGTAAAGTGTTTGTAATGGCATTATTATCGTCCGGGGACAAATCACCGAAGAGACCGGCGAACTTCTTTTCGGCTTTTAACATTTCTAGTTGGTCGCTCCAAACGGAATTCTAACGGTTTCTTCTCCAAGAGGTGCTCAGCCAACTTGGATTTGTTTTTTCGAAAGAGTTCTTGAATGACCCGATATCTAAACGCTCAGTCGAGCTCACACCTGTAGGCGCAATGGTTGTCCCCATGCCTAAACATCTTTTTCTTCCTTCTCTACCGACACACTTCCGAGGTCTGATTTCGTCAGAGAGATCCTCTAACCATCATCGTATCCGTATCCCTATCGTTCTTAACCTTTCAGCGGGCGCGTCAGAATCGCAACGTCAAGGGGCGCGCGCGGACTGTTAGTCCGCGCAAGCTTCTGCCTAATATTTTTCCGTTTTGATAATGTAATAGGAAGAATAAATAGCACCTCAACAGTTAAGAGAAAATGGATTCTATTGTCAGCATGTAAATATCAATCTTAGAGCAAAAAATATATCTGTGTCGAATAATATAAAATAATCTATTACATAAACATTTGAATGTATATTGAAAAATAGATACAATTCTGCGAGGTAAATAGCTATTCCCGTTCTAAACATTCAACGCAAAGAAAAGTGGCATGTTCGAGGCACATAAACTTGTGACACTTTTTACAGTAGTATCTAGATGAACGATTTTTCTTCCGGTCACAGTAAAAACATCTGCCTTTTTGTGGAAATTCTACCTTCTGTACTTTGTCTTCAGTTTTGTTTTCAGGTAAAACACATATCTCCTTTAGTCTCATTCTTAAGTTTCTTGGCATATTCGGAAATATTGCTCTCTCACGTAAGTAACTTTGTAGCAACGAGAAACCCAGCTCTTGTAAAAATTGTCAGCGTAACATATTTTCATGTGCAACATTATTTGCGTTGTAAATAACCTGGGAATTAATGCCAGCAATATTTAGACAAGAGTAAAAAATTACCATTGGCCATCTTCGTGTTATTCTAGCACAATTGTAAGTAGCACACAACTTACGACATCTACTCCTCCCTTTGTACGATTATATGTTGTCAATATTTCAGGTTTTTGTAAATCTCCACTTTCCGGATCTATAGCATCATCATTATGCATACTTGAAGCCAACAAAACTACTTTCTTCCTTTTAGGACAGTAAGATACAAGTGTACACTTATCTTTGAAGGCAAACATACTGGATCTCTCTGGACGATTTCCTTGTACTAACTCAGGTGGGATTTCTCTTTTATTTTTTCGCAGTGTTCCTACCGTGGTGAGTCCATAATTCTCTTGTAAATTATCAATCAAAGGAAAGCTCGTAAACCAATTGTCTAAAGTAACATTCCTTTCAGAATTCTTTAGCGGTTGGATCAGTCTCTCAACAATATGGTTTGGCGAATTACTTTGAAAAAATGGCCCCTCTGGCTGGCGTCCAACATACACTTCAAGGTTGGCAGTATAGTACATTGTCGCATCACAAAGTGCAAATATTTTTATACCGTATTTATTCGGTTTACTAGGGATATATTGGCGAAATGAGCATTTACCCCTAAAAGCTTCAAGTTTTTCAAGTAACAAATGCAGAGAGACTGTATCCATTTTTGCAGTTGGAAACAAACATATCAAAAAGATTTCGGATCGGTGCCAATTTATCTAACAGTTTTCTTTGTTCGCGGTCACCTTTTTCGTCAAATCGTAAACATCGTAAAAGAAACTTGAATCGTTTTATTGACATCGTAAGTCGGAATATCTCTGTACCTTTGCCGTTGCTTGCCCATAAATCTTCCAAATTGAGATGATTGGCTTTGTAGGTTCCGGCAATATATAGAAGTCCTATTACGGCGCAAATTTCGTTCAGGGTTGTAAGTCTAGGATCTCTCTCTCGAGTGTAATTGTCAGCTATATTTTCGATATATTTATTAGTGTTTTCGTTTGAAGGGTTGTGTTTGAAGCGGAAGGGGTTGAATTTGAAAAGAAGTAGACGGGGTTACTTGAGTTTGAAGGGGTTGAATTTGAAAAGAAGTAGACGGGGTTACTAAATTATTTTGAGTTCCTACAGTTTGAACCGACCGGTTGAATTTGAAAAGAAATATTCGGCGTTAGTAAATTATGAACTATAAAAAATATCACATTATTTCCTTTTAAAACTGGTTGAGCTTATAACTTTATTTATTTTATTAATTGATTATATAAAAAACGAAGACATATATAATATACGAATAAATTTCAATCATTAACACAAACGAACGTGTGTTTTGTTTCCAGGATTTGTTTTTATACAGGGTATTCGCTTCAGTAATTATTATTATTATTATTATAAATAACGAATAAATCAAGGTGTTTTTTTTTTATTTATTTTATTATAATAATTAAGCATAATTACATAAATTACAATTCATCTTACGGGGCGCTGGACCGTCTATTGCGTCGCTGAAATCCAATTGGAAACGATGGTGTTCACAAATTCTGAACATTTGTAGCTCAGCCTTCAAACGATCAGGAAGCTTATTGTAGAGAAATTTTAGATCAGTAGATGTGACCTTGTGAGCTAAATACCATTTGGGGAAGTCCTTGTCTGGTATATCGGTAAAAGAATGATCTGTTTCGTATTTCTTCATGACATCACCGACCTTTTCTACAGTGTGTTTTATAATTTGCTTGCAAAAAAGACGTCTCAGCGAATCCATCGCGAAGCTGAACTTTTCTTTCAATAACTAAGAACCAAAGTTCCCTCACAATATACCACAAATGCTTCTTGAAAAATTACGTTTTTGTAACTGGTTCATTACAAAATAATATAGATCATACACGTTGGTTAATGCGCACATACAAGTTCTTCTTAACCCTTCAGTGCTCGCGTGGATTACAATTGTAATCCAGGGTTTATATTTCGCGCATAAGTCAAATTCACTTTTATTTACGTAGGTGGCGCTTTCAGTAGCTGTCAATTACATGTTGAGTAAAGTTATGAGTAAGTTTTGTGATTATTAGATTAATACTTTTTCTATAAAACACTGTCAAGTTTGAGTGGAGTACAATTGTATGCCACGCGAGTATTCACGTAACTCATTTTGTCATATCTTCACGCGTTATTATAGTTGTTTCTTGTTGTTTATTTATGGGTTGGGGCATTCAGAGTAGCAAACAATTACGTGTATTCTGTAAGCACCAACTCATTTCAATTGATATCTAAACATAGTTGAAGAGAAACGAATTGATAGGTAACCATAGCAACCACACACATTGAAGAGAATATTGATTTCCTAAAAACCATATTCTCTTCAATTGATTGTTACGGCATATTGAAACGTCATTGGTGAATGTCTGTGGTTGCTATGGTTACCTATCAATTCGTTTCTCTTCAACTACTGCTGGATATCAGTTGAAATGAGTTGGTACTTACAGAATACATGTGAATATGTCAGGTACTAAAAGAAAGTATGTTCGCGTCGAAAAAACAAGAGATCCGAATATACTTTTACAGTGGTATAATGAAATTTCGAGCGGTGAAGAAGTTGCAAGTTCAGATGAAGACGAACAACTGTTTGAAACGGATCAAATACAAAACAGTGACCATAACTCCGAATCCGAACAAGAAATATCAGACAATCACTCAGATGAAGAAGAAGAACTTGATGATAATAATAATAATAATGACTTTATTCAACTATGCTACAATACTCACAAATACAAAAGAAAACTATAACCCTACCTACAATAGAGAAATCTAAAATAGAAATAAATAAATAAAGAACCATACGCATAAGCACAAGCAGGCATAGCTGAATCACAGGGCGAGCTTCAGATAATAGGAGGACCTACATCTGCTTTTCAAACTAACCCTAGTGAAGTAAATGAAATAATAAAAACAATAATTGCCTATAGTATAAAAACATTCTGCGATGAGGAAAATCATTACGCAACAAAACAATTAACAAGAGAAAAGAAAATAAAAAAAAAATAGAAAAAATAAATATATATTCATAACGATTAGTAACTACCGCTCACATCAACATTGCTCCAAAAATAGTTTATTATGAATCGCCTTTTTAAATCTCGCCAGGTTTAGAGATTTTACAGAATCACTTAATGCGTTATACAATTTACAAATTTGGTAACGAAACGAACGTTCGAAAAAAGTAGATTTATGCAAAGCAGGTGAAATTAGGCCTCTAAACCTGGTAGTAATGTTGTGGACATCACATCGAAACTTTATCTTATTATATAAATAAGGTGGTGTTTTAAGCAACATGACTTTCTGATAAAGCACAAGACATTGCAATTTTCTCCGGTTATACATGTTCAACCATTTAGCGTCTTTCAATTTGTGACTAATGTGATCATACTTTCTTAAGCCATAGATGTATCGCAAACATGAATTTTGAATCATTTGAATTCTATTGGAAGTGCAGAATGATAAATTTGAGCACAATAAGAAAAGTGAGCGAGCACAAAGACTTCACATAACTGCTTTTTTAAATTAATAGATAGTTCGCGTCTATGCGGGTAGAGTTTTTTAAGGTTCATATAAGCAAGTCGAATATAATTAGAAATTTGACCTCTAAAACGCAAGGTGTTTTCAAGAATTAATCCAAGACTTTTAGCGGATTGCACATGGGGAATATGAACATTATTAACAGTAATATTAAAGAGGGGTTGAATGGTTAGGCAAGCGGATTTATTACCAAACAGTAGGAGAGCCGACTTATCAGGATTCAGTTTCAGTAAATGATCAGTAGATGCTTGAGAGATATATTCCAGATCAGACACAATCTGCTCCGCTGCAGTTGCCCATTCAGAAGGTTTGAAAGATTTGTAAAGTTGCGTATCGTCAACGAACAAGTGTACATTACAAAACTGAAGATGCTTAACTATGTCACTAGTATAAATGGAGAACAGCAGCGGACCAAGAAAAGAGCCCTGTGGAACACCTCTCACCACTGGTAAACATCGCGAAGAATCGTCACCCAGTACCACACTCTGAGACCTATCAGTTAAGAACGATCTTAGCAGTACAACAGCATTGGTGCTTAAACCTATAAACTTCAAAATTGAACATAATACTTCACTACTGATCGTGTCAAACGCTTTAGTGTAATCCAATAGGACCAAAGCTGTAATTTTACCATCATCTGTTGCAGTAATAATGTCATCTAGCACGTTCAACAGAGCAGTAGTACAACTGAAATTCTTTCGAAAAGCAGACTGAACTGGTAGTAAAATGTTGTTGTCATTAATAAAAGTTAAAAGTTGATGTTGAATTACTTTTTCAAAGATTTTGGATAAAGCAGGCAAGATACTGATCGGGCGCAAATGCTTGTACTGAGAAGGTTGGGCAATCTTAGGTATGGGTGTTACAAGAGCATGCTTCCATTTGTTTCGCAATTTATTGAAAGAAATACAGGCATTGATTATATGCGTAATGAAAGGAACAATGTAGGGACAACACAGGTTTAACATGGTAATATTAATGCCATCATCTCCCATGGAGGAGGATTTAATCGACTTTAGAATATTAATGATGTGAGTAGGCTCGACAAAGCGAAACTCAAAATTATTGTTGTTTAGATATGGAGGTTCGTATTGACTTAAGGTGTGCTGACCCGAAAAGGAGGGAACAGATTTTATGAAAAAGTCATTTATATCATTTACGTTTGACAAGTGAGAAGGGATATTGACCGTACTTTTCTTACGCAAATTAAGGTGATCTAGATGTTTCCATAAGGACCTCGAATTTTTATTTCGTTCAATATATTGGAAATATGCTTTTTTCTCTCTTTGGAAAGTGGAGTTAGTCAAATTGCGCAAGGATTTGTAGTAGTTCCAATGATGTTGAAGTTTAGATTTCCGAAATATTGATTTTGCTTTGTCTCGAAGAGACATAAGCAACCGAAGATTAGGTGTCAGCCATGGCATATATCGTTTAATAAAGCGCTTGGTAATCAATGGGGCGTGTTTGTCAAACAAATTCAAAATTTGCGAATTAAAAAATAACAATTTATCTTCTACGGAATCCATGTGAAAAATATAATGAAAAGGAATGCGTTGTAGGTCAGTAAAAAATAAATCGTAGTTGATATTAGAAAACGACCTGAAAGTCCGATATTGAGCAGGCGATGGATTTTCACAGGCTACTGTGCAGAATACTACATCGTGATCAGAAAGATAACAATTAATAATACCACATTTTGAGACAACCACATCATCGGTACAAATGATTAAGTCAATGAGGGACATTGAAGTTTCAGTAATACGAGTGGGTTCATTAATTATTTGCTTAACACCTACTGTGTCTAAGAGATCAAAAAGGCAAACTGAATCGGGTTCATCTGTTTTTAGAATATCGATATTTAAATCTCCACAGCAAATAATCTGTACCAACATTGGAAAATACGCTGCTAGAGAAATTTCAAATTCACTAATAAAAAATTTGTAGCATTGTTGAGGAGGCCTATAAAGAGAGCCTACTACTATTTTCTCGTTGCGAATATGAACCACAGCCCAAATCTGCTCAATGGCATTTCTGGAATTTACGACGCTAAATTTGAAACGAGTATTTATATACATTGCGACACCTCCGCCCCGTGTAGGCCTGTCCCTTCTAATGAAATTGAAACCTTCAATAGATACAGATTCACTTGGAATCGAATCAGAAAGCCAAGTTTCGGATAAAGTTAATATATCTATTTTATTAATCCTTATGAAATTAGATAAATCGACGACTTTCGGTACTAAAGATCTAATGTTGATGTGTGCAATATTTAAACTAATATTCATAATTTATGATCAATCAATCATATGAGAACATAATCAAATTAGTAATTAACATGAAATAAACAAAATAATTGCGCTAGTTCAGACAAAATTAAATTAAAAAGCAAACTGGGAGTAATAAAAAGTTGCACGGTATGCGCTTTCTTGTCGATAACAAAACCAGGGGATTAGCATAAAAGGTGAGGCAATAGCGACACTAAGCATTAAATACTGACTTATAGCTGTTAAGCGACGAAATTTTGTGAATTTTGTTGTTAGTTTTAACAAATAGGTTACCATTGTTAGTGAAAACCTCACTGTTGCCATAATTTTTTGAAAATCCTTGAGTACAGCTGCACGTTGTTGTGTTAAGTCCTCTCTGATAACTATTCTCGTGCCTTTTAATTTACGTTTATTATGAAATACGAGGTTTCTGACAGATCTCCTGCAGAACTTGATGATTATTGGACGATGTAGCCCTTCTCTCGCGCGAAGTCTGTGGCAGCAGTCAATGTCGGTTTCGTTGACTTCGATTTGCATCTTGTTCCGGAATAGTTCAATAACCACCTTTTCAGCGTCCTCATTGGGAGATTCCGGCAAGTTGAATATTCGAATATTATTTCTTCGGGAATAGTTTTCTTGAACTTCGATGGAGCTTTCAAGATCCTTAATTTTATTTTTCAATGAGCTCACCTCCTCCAACATAGCATTGAATTTCACATCGACTAATTGGCACAGTTTATCATGAGCTCACCTCCTCCAACATAGCATTGAATTTCACATCGACTAATTGGCACAGTTTATCACTCAGGTTCTTAAAAAGTTTATCAAAAAAGACGGAATCCGTCAGAACTTTCTCGACAACTTTTTGAATAAGCACTTCGTCTTTTTCACTATCTGATCTTAACTGAGGCATTTTGTCTAATTCGTTAAATAAATTAAGTAAACAGCAAACGAAAATAGGTCGCACAGCCAAAACCCGTCTAACAAGCTACAATGCTCATCGCAGAATGAATAATATTATCAATGAAAGCTTTTTTATTGGAAAAGACAACACAAAGTGGAGTAAAATAAAGCCTTCTACACAAGTGCGGACTCGTGCACATAATATCGTATTGAATTTGTCCGGCACGAAAGGAAGCGATTACGGAAAATGATTGTTTACAATTATTTATCAATGGCACCGTTATTCGAAAAATCACAACATGTACCAATATTTATATTGAAAGTATTCGAGAGAAATTCGGTAGACAACGGGATGCACGATTCACGGATGAGACGGAGATAAAAGCTCTAATCGGATTTTTTTATTTGATTGGAGTTTTACATTGTTCTAGAAAAAATACTCTTCAGTTATGGGACAATTCAAGAGGAAACGGAATAGAGGCCTGTTATTTATCCATGAGCAGAAACAGATTTCAGTTTCTTATAAGGTCCTTGCGCTTCGACGATATCAGAGATAGGCAACAACGCAGAGAAATCGACAAATTTGCGCCTCTTAGGGAAATTTTCGAAGTTATGGTAGCTAATTTTCAAAATTATTACCTTCCATATGAATACCTAACGGTAGATGAACAGTTACTTGCATTCCGTGGACGCTGTTCATTCAAACAGTATATTCCAAGCAAGCCTGCAAAATACGGGCTCAAAATGTTTGCTCTTGTTGACGCCAAGACTGCGTACACATTGAATTTGGAACCATATGTGGGTATGCAGCCAGAAGGACCATTTAGAAAAAGTAATTCTGCCGAGGATATTGTTTGCAGGCTAGTAGCTCCAGTTGCCGGTACTAATAGAAATATTACCGGCGACAATTGGTTTACGAGTGTACCTTTAGTGAAAAAATTGCTACCAGAGAAAAATCTTACATATGTAGGCACAATTCGCAAGAACAAACGCGAAATACCAAAAGAGTTCCTTCCCAATAAATCAAAAGCGGTCAATTCATCTCTCTTTGGTTTTCAAAAAGAATGCACGCTGCTCTCATATACTCCGAAAAAAAATAAATCTGTGCTGCTCATTTCATCAATGCACCATGATAATACAATAGATGAAGGAACTGGTGACCAAAATAAACCCGAGACAGTTACCTTTTACAATATTACAAAAATCGGCGTAGATCTAGTGGACCAACTTTGTGAGAAATATGATGTTTCAAGAAACAGTAGACGCTGGCCTATGGTGGCGTTTTATGATCTTTTGAACATTGCCGCCATCAACGCCTTATTTATTTATAAGATCAATTAAAAAAATCCACCAGAAATTCTAAGAAGAAAATTTCTCGAAAGTGTTGCTTGGGAAATGATAAAGCCTCAAATAGAAAAAAGAACATCAATTCAGCAGATTCCATCCGAACTAAGAAGACATGGAAGGTTGCTATTAGGAATTACTGAACCAACGGCGCGGCACCTCCTAGAGAAGAGCGGGGTGGCTCTGTGGGTCGTTGTTACATGTGTGGTCGTACACGTAACAAATCTACTAGAAGGTGGTGTCAACATTGTGGCAAATGGACTTGCAAGGATCACTTGAGTGATATTTGTGCTAACTGTGTCAACAATAACTAAAAACAATTTCTTAGTATATTTATGATGTTTATTTCGATAATTAAAGTTTTTTTTTGCATTATTTTCAACACATAATTTTCCTACCTCATAACAACAAAAAAATAAAAATAATTACTTAGTTTATATTCAATGAAATAAATTGCCATATAATCTCTAATAACGGTTTATTTTTCACAAATTATTCTTATTTAACTTTATTTACACAAAGAAATTACTAAGAATTTTTCTAATCATTTTCCTAGAAGGTAGTTAATAACCACATCTGTTTGATTCACTGAATAAATTGAAAACACCATGATATCAATAATAATTAATTTGGACTACAGTTGTAATCCACGCGAGTAACGGCGTTAGATTTTGGTACGCGAGCACTGAAGGGTTAAATGAAACGGACACTTGGCTTCGGACTGTTGTAATTTTTGCACATTTCTGTAAATTTCACTCAAATCCATTACAGGTATTACACATGTACGTCCTGTAAGAATTCCACGTAGAAACCGAGTCTTCTCCGTTCCTTTAACGTATACAACTTTGGCTGTACAACACAAAGAATTGATAATTGCATCAAAATCCGATAACGGAACGAATCCGGTATTCCAGTTAATGCAATGGTGGTTAGTCATTAACCAGTTTGCAACATTCTGATATTTTGTGGATACTAATGACAAACTGGTGTGAGGTTGAAACATAAAATGACTTTCTTTATTTTCACTATCGTAAGAAGCCAACCCTTTCAGTATAAATTTATTATCTTCCACTTCAAATCCTTGGATATCAATGATAATAAACTCTTTCTTGGTTCCGTTGATGTTGCTTCTTACAAAATCAAATTACGTTTAACTCATACCCTCACTTTTAACAATGTTATTACCCTTCAACGTTTACATCAACTGACGTACGATTTTTGTGAGAGGTAAATAAGAGAATGCTTTATCGTGCAGAATTAAAAGTATGCGATAGTATCTGCCTTGATATTTTCTTTAGTTGTAAACTCAATTCTGATTTCTACTGCACTTTTTGCATCGTATCTTTTTGAAACGTGCAGTCAATTCCTATTAAAGGACATCGAGCTAATTCCTTTGGATTGAACCAAGGTTGGCTACTTTCACGATGGTAATATTTTTCTTAAAATCTAGAATACATATCGTATAGGATGGCGTATTTATTATATCAATGTCGATGTCTAAATTATCATACGGATATCGTTCACCATTTAGAAATACTGCTAAAGATTTTAACTGAGCATCATCAAACAGACTCATGTTAGCATCGACAACACCCTTTCTCTTAGTCTGAAAAGCAATAATTATATATCTTGGCGTTTCTAACTGTGGAACAGTTTTTACTGTCCATGAATGATTTGTAGTAGTTGGAAGGGAAGGGTACTCGTGTAATTCCCAGCTCCTAAAAGGGACCTGTATTTCAACATCTCTATCTGTTATCCTCGTTAAAACCAATTGCTCTCGCAATCCTAATGATACATGCGGCATCCTCCATACAATTTTATCAATTGTTAATTTGATTTTTTCAGCCGTATTACTTTCAAAAATTGCATCACCGTCATCATTCGTTCTGATCAACACCAGTTCCTGCCTCATATTCAAGATTATCTTTCTATAATTTTCCCTAAAACCTAACACTGTCGCTTGCTGCGAAATTTGGACATAATTATGCACAATTTTGTGAATTCGATTTTTGATATCTTTCATAATTATAATTAATAACGCCTAATCCGTTTGACAAAAAATATTTTCCACTGGAGGTCGTAGATCTCCATAACTATCAAAAAATACTTTACAGTTCTACCTCTTTTGTAATATGCTACCCAATGCGTTCCTTCACCAGAATTGTCATCTAAATTTATAATTCCACTTTCATGTTCCCAATTTTTTTTAGGTAATGTATCTCCCATAAACACTCCTCGCCAAATGGTAATTTTAATATTTTAGCATGTTTTAGTATGTCAATGTTACTCAATGGTCGCCGAGGCAAATATTTCAGTTTTTTGAATTAGATCGTAAATATAATCCACATTCTGATTTGTAAGGTTTAATGTAGAATCCACTTCCCACTGCTTTTGTTTCCATAGCCCTATTATGTCGTTCTGCCTCTTTCAATCGTTCTTTCGCAGCCTTTGCATCGTTTACCGCCTTAGAAAATGCAGCTGTACCGCCGCCGAGTGATCCTATTGCTCCCAAAGCTGCAAATAATGGAATTAAAGATAAAAATTCTCCTCTCTTGGGAATTGGAATCACTCTTTGACGTGGAAGTCTTATTTTTTTGTGCTTTTTCTTTAAAACTGACTGCGCCAATTTAACATTTTCTAACGGGCTCTTGTTACCGCTGCGTGAAATGGCATGTCGAGCTTTCTTGACAGCTTCCCGAAATGATAATTCACCACCGCGCTTCCTCCGCTTAATCGCACGCTTTCTCTTCCCACTGTTCCCCATTCCGAGCTTAGTCTTAGCTCCCATTATGGCGGCTACAGATAATGCCCTCTCTCCAAGTCCCGCTTCTGAACTTTTAACTCTTTTAACTTTTAACTGCCGCTTGATACAATTTTCTATCTGCTTCGTGACGCTTATCTAAATCGTCACTTAACGAATATGCAATGTCGTGTTGCTTACACGCTTCGTCCAATACATTAACACCTCTGTCTCCTCTTTTAAGTCGAGTTTCTAATTTTGTGCCTGGACCGCAGTAGTTGTAACCTGGTATATGTAACTCTATTGGCAGTTTATTAATCAACGAATTAAGTAAACCACGACCTTTTCGTTTTACACTACTTCTCAAAATGTGGTCTCTTTTGACGCGACGCCTTATTTATGGCTTTTGTTTCTAACAGTTGACGATGATAATGTGTACTACTCTGACACTCTTGTCGCTAAACATTATATATCTAAAGTCATTAGGTGAGTAAATGATAAAACAATGTCATAAAATTTTATTTTTAATTTCATATGTTTACAATTTTACAGTAATATGTACATAATGAATCAAAACATTTACATAGTAACGGCTTTATGCATACTTATGTCACACATTAATTTATTAATTCCGAACATTATTAATTCATTTGTAATCGCCCCTTTCTCAGATATTTCATTATTGAGAAATACTTTGAGAGTTAGCTTCACGTCACCATCCATAATACTCACGCATGGAAACATGTTGGAGTAGAATGTTTTATAATTCAATTGCTTCAAAACCTCCAAACGATATGATATAATATCACACAATTTCCATAATTCCAATAAACCCTTATAAGATATATACTCGTGTCTCGTTACCTCTTTCTAATTTCAATATTTTCGTATCGAAGGATACGTTCGAAAGATGCCTTTAGCGAACTAATTTTCATTACCGGATAAACAGTGTTTTTCTCGGTGAAATAGGATTTCAATGTGTAGTTATAAGAACAAAATCGTTTCCATTCCTCTTCTAAAAACGATATGCTCTGCCTCTTAGTACCCATAATGCGTATTACTGGATCAAAAAAAATTTTTCGGCACACAGTCCCACGCAAACCCACTTCGTGCGGCTCTTATTTAAAAAATATACACTCTGAGCTAACAATGGTAATTGGTCCACATCATCCACTTCCCTTACTTCTGATATCTCTGAAGGTTCTTTCTCGCTAACATCATACTGACGAAAATCTTGTGATTCCGTGAAAATCCGTGAAAAAAGTTGAGACAATACTTCAAATTGAAACTCGTTTCAAACTTAGGACATATTCAAATCTTGGTCATCCTGTTCTTTTGGTTTATCAACGTTTTGAGTGAGAAATCTTTTCTCCTGTACATCATCACCTTGATCATCCACGTGTCTTTTCTTCTGCTTCAGGAAAAATTCCACTTGTTTAGACGTCACTATTAAATACATAAAAAAATATAAGAATTGTATATGATTAGAAAAAATATAATAAACTTACTTTTATATAGATCGATGATACACTATTAACTTTGTATAACACGACTCACAGTTCTGCAACAACTGAATCAATTCACAAATTAACGGCCTTATATAACAAGATTTTAGGTGGGGGTAATACTAATTTACATCCTCACCTCCTCCAACCACCAAGTCACTAAGCAGAAATCAACACTAGAACCTCCTCTGACCTCAACACCATTTCAAGGTTATCTGACTCTGGAACCTCCTCCGCGTCAAGGTCAGGGGTAGGTCGATTCTGGAGCTTCCTCCGACCTTGGCCTTGAATCTAGAACCTCCTCCATGTCAAGGTTATGGTGAAGGTCACGTCTGAGATAGGGCGATTCTGGAACCTCCTTCGACTTTGACCTTGAATTTTTCAGTCAAGGTCGGAGGAGTTTCCAGAATCGGCCTATCCCTACTACTAAAGACTAAAGAAAGAAAGGCCTGTTGAGTTTTAAAAAGTGCGGTGCGCCAAATAATTAATTTTCAATTAAATTTAGAAAAATGTTTTTGAAAATTTTTAGTTTAGGAATTTTTGTTATGTTAATTTTAAGGTTTATAGCGAAGAGTACTTACGTTGGAGAATATCGTTGGAAATATGAAAATGATTAAGTAAAATTAAGATACTTACCGATAAAGTTTATATGAAAAATAGATAAGATTTTCCAAATTTTCATAGCGCGTAATTAAAAACACATGATAGGCAGTCAGGCCATCGTAAGTATATCAACAGCTCTAAACAAGGGCCAGTAACCAAAAATTTTGTTACCAGAATTTTATAACGCGGCGCACGCGTAGTTGCTTTAAAACGTGTCTGGACAAGATTGGAACAAATCAGGGGGAAATAAAAGTTTTCGCGCGAGGGAACGAAATTCATTCACTGCTTGAGCTTGACGAGCACCACGCGTGAAAATTCTGAAAACAAAATTTATTCAAATTTGTTATATCTATAAAAATTGATTCAAATGTTTCGTATAATTATAAAACAAATTATTTAAAATCAATAGAAAATTATTTTAGTTTTAAAATTCTTTATTATTTAACAAAAATATAAAAAATTAAAGAAACAACTTAAATAGACAAAATAATTTACATTGGCTTGAATGCAATTTCGCCAATAGTTAAATTATTTAAACAGAGAAAGCAAGAGGATAATTAAAAACATTTTTAAACAAACGGAAAGCAAAAGAGTGCAAATAAGATTGACTTTCCACTAAGCGAGAGCATTGGTTTGTTTCAACCATAGGAGAAATTGATTTCTACTTGCGCAAGCACAGGAAAATAAAACAAATAAAAATTTAATTAATAAAATTAGATCAAAAATTTTGAATTAAGAAAAGTAAAATTTTACCGGGTTTTAAAACAAAAACAAAAATTCATTAACTATTGCTTTTTCAAAAATACGAACCCAAGCCTTGTTAAGAAGAGCAAAATTATAGAGAATTGAGCTAACACAGGTAAAGATAATTGTTGGATAGCTCGTAAAGAAAACTAAGAAATAACCCGGACTCAGCTCCTCAAATACACAGCAATGTGTTAAAACTTGCACATCCGTATTACTTCTCAATACTTCTGTTTTTCTTCTCTTGCTTATGATGTTTAATTCCTCAAATGTTTTAGGTAGTCGACCGGACCGTTTCGTTATTTCCCAAGCAACATTCAATAGTTGAATAAACGTATAAAATTTGTCCACACCAGGAGTATAATTATGGTTGACAGTCAACTTCACATAAACGATAAAATGTCCGCGAGATAGTTATTGAAATAAAGTGTTCCATATACTAAATAATAAGGTTTATGATATACGTGAAATAGTATTGGGCATAATACGTGTATACTTGGTGCAAATTATACGTATATTAAATGGATGAACGATGAATTAAATGAACGAACGTAGAATAGACATTTATGATCTTTTATTTTATACACTATAATTAGGAAAAAGATATTTAATAAAATTTCCGAAAAAAAATCTTTATTCATTTTAATATGAATAGCATGTTAACATTTCCACAAAATGCCACCTACCTGGAGAAATCTATCACATAATTTAATTAAAATATATATTACATTATAATAACTACAATCTGGCATATTGAAATCTGTGCTTAGATTATTTAAGCCAGTTTTGGCAGGCTTGGCCAATTGCCTTGTCCGCCCTCTCTCCCACAGATATCTTCATTTCACAGGTTTGAAGTGAAATCTTGATAGCCTTTGTAAAGTTAATACAAATTAATACTATTGCTGAAAGTACAATAATATTTGATAAAAATACATAATATGTGCTCACTAAATAACTCCGCAATAAAATAAATTTTATAATTACTAATAAAAATTGTAAAATCCAGCCAACTGTTCACGCATACCATGTTTGAATATCACACATTTCTTTCCTGATTCTCTTTCACGACTTAGCAACAGTCTTTAATTTTATCTAGCAAAATAAGATTAGAATATTGCACTGTACTGAGCAGTTATGCTGACGTGCTATTGTAAGAACCGCGATACCGGAAAGGGTGGTTTATGTTTTGATAAAATGGCTTTTTAACATATAACCAAATTTTTATGATAAATATATTTTACATGTAAACTTCGAGAATTAGGATGTCTCAACTTTGACTTTTCACTATATTCTGAAAACGAACATCCCTTTTTAAACCTTTACCACCCTTTGTTACCCAAAACTTTTACAAACCGAATCGAGACGCAAAAGGCGACTCCTTTATCAGTAGCGTTTCTGGAATTAGCTAAAAAGTAGCCAGGAATCGTTCCGTCCGCTCTCTTCAGACTCGGTATGAATTTTGGCCCTTGCGACCCTCGGACTTACTGTTTTGGAATTGTTGAATCTTTCTCCTCTCCTTGTTCGATTTACCACTTAATAAAAAAGATTTCCTAATTTCTACTTTGAATAATAAATAAAATTCGCAAAGTTTATCAAATAAAATTATATTGAAGAAAATTAAAGATAACAGAATTTTACATGCGTGAAAATTTAGAAAATTTTTCGTATCATAAAACCAAAGAAAGAATTTTATAACAAAATTAATAAAACAGAAAAAAATAGAAAATGCAAAATATCCTGAAAAATATAACAAACAAAACAAACTTCGACAAGAAAGGAGAATGGTGTAATAACATTTAGAAAAATGCCTTTTGGTTAATAATTATCTAACCTTTTAAGCGACAAATACATTGAGCTTACCGGGGACGAATCTTAAATGATTTTTCTCGTATCCGTATTTTAGGAAAACACTATCGATTTAGATTTACGAGAATTGTTCGTTAGCGAGCGAATTTATTTTAAAATAACTGACACAAAATAAAAACTACACGGAAAAAAAGCTTGTGCCTTTTCTACCCGAAACCGATAACGACGAGAATTAACGCGGACAAAAACTAAGGAAACCGGGAACTATCGTTTTTTCGCTCGCGTCGTCTACTTAAGCCTTCGCTACCACCCTAGAAGATCAAAAGGGGGATTTTTTGCAAGAACAGCAAGTTTCCGCGAATTTCCGATTTCGTCCTGAGATCAAGTAGAGTTTTAAGAAAATAATAATAATAATAATAATAATTTTGAAATTCCTTTACGCATTTTTCGGGTCCTTACATCATGTTTTTGAAATTTTTAGGGCGCCTTTACACACACCGTCAAAACCAAAACTGGTGACTGCGCCAGTACTGGATGTAATCAAATTATCTGCCAGGTTATGTATGAAAATGCTCTAATATGTTTATTTTGTGTCAATTAATTGTAGGTACAGCGGGAACACTCTGTACCTCAAAATTAGAACATCGGTAGGATTGCTACCTTTTTATACTGAGAGAGCATATGATGCAGACATGTCTATTATTTACTTCACACACTCTGTCATAATATAAAGGAGAGGATGTTTGTAACGAGCACCCCTACCTGTGTTCTAATATAGATGCTCTCTTAAATAAGCAATTACTTATCATTAATTACTTTGTAGGTCTGTGTTTCCTTGAAAGCATACTTCTTTCTATGGTTAGGTGTTCTAGGAGCACTACCTGCCCAATTAAATACCATTCCCAATCGATTGGACATAATAAATTTTATCATGTTCATTACGGCACTTCTAACAGTGGTTCCTTCTATAGATGCCAAACGAGTCCTCTAAGTGTTTTAATTGGTTCATAATAAACTTAATTTTTTGCCAATAATATATAAATATTACCATATTATTGCTGATCTTCTAGCCACTTTTCGAAATTTCCAAACTTCTTTGATCGATCAATAGGTAAATCAGGTACATCTGGAGAGCGCTGTAATATTTGAAGATTTTTAACTTGCATTGCTTGCCAAATTTGCGACAAAAGTGTTGACGGTTGGTCTTGAACCGCCTTAATTCTTTCCAGATCCTGAACAATTTGCTGTTGAATAACCTGGTTTGTAGCAAAATCACTCCTTAGAGATTGCACTGAAGATGAGCTATTCTTTGAAAATGGCGTGAGTATTTCTAAACCCCTCAAATTATCAGTTTGACTTGCAGAACAATGTCCACTAAAATGCAGTAGAGTGCAGTGGATACGTTTCACAGAAATCTTGGAACCTAACTCTAACTTGCAGCAATATAACTTTTTAAAGATACTGATGGAGAACTATTTCTTGTCGATAATGTTGAAGTGGATGTTCTTGAAACTCTTGAATTTTCGATTCGAGTTCTAGAATAATGCCCACTTATATCAAAGGCTGTTTTAGACCAAAGTTAGTATATGGGAAGTTGTCTCATGCGCTCGAATTTACATGCTAAGGCCTGTGTGACACTATGATATTTCTTGTGCAAGATTTGTTACGAAGTGAGCGAGAAGTGCCAATTCAACCAATCAGAATTCACTATGGTAGCTCATCTCCCTCACTGTAACAAAAATGTTATCAAATCTTGCATGGTGTCACACGGGCTTAAAAGCCGAACGCCAATTTTTGGTGGTGGGGGCGAGGACTGACGTCACGAGAGTCCGCCCAATGCATTCGTACGATCTTTCCGTTTCAGTAAAGGGCATTTACAATGGAAACGGAATTGCACGTAGCGCCTTTAATATGAAAGATAACTCGGAAAGAAAATAAAGTACGGTTACCGCCGAAAAAACTGGTACAAGGTTTAAAATTCATAAAACGTAATCCATGAATAAACATTTTGAAGTGCGTTTTCTGTAAATCATTGGAAAATTCATTCAGCCTTTACTTGACGGGTATCTCGCATACGTCACTCCGCCGAAAGGTGTCGAATCCGCCCGATGTTGCATGAGGCAACTTCCCATATACTAACTTTTGGTTTTAGACTAATCAATTTCTTGTACAAGTACGATCGGACTTCTAGTCGATATTCATTTTATCCTTTAAAATGTTGCGCAATTTATCCTCCAGGTTTTCATTAAGCTTCTTGCGGGATTCCGAAAATGCGGACGCAGTTGCGTCGAGAATATCGATTGCAGTTTTCATCTCTTCAATATTGGTTTTCAACTTATGTATATCCTTCTCGTATTTGTTTTTCTCTCGCAATGTGTCAAGACCACTTCATTGAACTACTTTTTCAGCAATTCGTGATACGTATGTATCGTCTAGCAGAACTTCGCTTATGGTTTTCTTAATCATTGCTTTGATTTCAGATATCTGTTCTCTGGTATAAGTAGGCATCTTATTTTGATTTTATACCGGAAGCAGCTTATATTCAATATGTCACTTTGATGTTAGAAAAATAATAGCACTAAGAATAACACAATAAAACAAGGTTTAAGTGGAGCGATACGAACATGTGCTCTACACTCGGTGCATGCTCACAACTTATATTCTTCAGCAATTGCCGACTCTTTTGTCATTGCAATCTGATTAAGAGTTATTTTAGAAGAAGTCGCAATTTTTTGTCGAAGATGACGTTTTGAAATTAGTTTTGGCATTGTAGGAGAAAGTAAATACTAATAGTTAGTAATGTAATACGCTTAGTGCTTATGACCATGAATATACTGTAAGGATAAAAATACATTTAACAAGGACTTATAATAAGCTTAAGTATCAACTACATCTGTACCAATCATTCTCTTAGAATTAAAAATAAATAAAATCAGAATAAATAAAATAATGGCTGCAAGTGGCAGTTTTTAGATAAAATGTTAAATATCTGACAAGTCTTTGATTTAGGACCCCGTTGGGCAACCACCACAGATAAAAAAAATCTCAAGAAAGGTTAGATTTAGGTATACATAATGGTATACAGAAAATGTGTAGAATTTTATGAGCGATCCGGATTTGGCATCATATATGTGTGCCATTTTGTTTTGATTCACTTTGTAAAGATGAAAATAATTTTATCTTGACTTCTAAAATAAAAAAAATACTGTGTTGAAACTTTTTTGTATCTTCAGTAGTTATCGAAATATTGCCCGAGAACACACTGTTGGGACATTCTGTATAATAAAACGCTACTGAAAAATTGTTAGGTGATTTCTACTTAAAAATCCTTAAGAACTAAAAATCCATAAGACTAAATTTTCTTTTCTTTTTTGTAAATAATTGAAATAATAAAAAGGAGTTAACAAAACTAAGCCTGTACAGTAACAGACAATAAAATTCGGGCAAGGATAATCATTTAAAATAGTTACAAGCTAAGGCATGAAGATGAAATTTTGCACACGGCACCACTATACTGGGTGCTTAAAAAATAGCGAAACAGTGCCACTGTGCACTATTCAAGGACACCCTCTGAGCATGGGAAAAAATCTCGTGATTCCTTAAAGATATGGAGGTCATAAGATTGGAATATGGCATTTTTATTATTTACCAATTCTGAATATTTCAACAATTTTTGTAGTGAAAGACATATTTAAACTGACATATTTAAAACGATATTCAACAATAATTTTTATTTAAAATCAAAAAATAGTACGTTTGTATGTTTCTTTTTTCATGTTTTGCACAAAAATCATCCTAAAAATGATCTGGCAACCAAGTTATTAATTTGGCAATTAATTGCAAATTAATTTACTTTGATTGAATATGTATTGTTTAATGTCAATTAACAGAAACATAAACATAAGGTAGAACTTTTTTAACATTTTTCCCATGCTCAGAGGGTTTTTCTGAATAGTGCAGAATGGCGCTGTTTCGCCTATTTTGAAGCAGCTTGTATACTATTGTTACGATAATATTTGAATTAAGGTAAATGAGGGACATAGCTTTATAAAACAATAAATATATTAATTACTTACATTATTAATTACTTACATTATTAATATACACCACAAGAGTTGTTCACTCTAAACACAAAGTCAATCTAATACTACTCTTTGTAATATGAGTTACCATTATATATAGGGGAAGAACTATTTTTAGTTAGTGTGGGTCGCGATATATGATTCATTGACAGATTGTTGATGCATTGCGCTTATATGGTAGCGTCAACGTTGCCTTTCTATATTTATTTCTGTTTTTCGCGGAACCCTGATGAATCGTTTTATGCAAGTTCCATCTCGAAAGTTATGCACTGGAAGCTTCCTTTGTTACACTATGTTGTCTCGTGTTGCACCACAGTATACCTTTATAGTGATCACAGCGCCACCTGCGGCACATCTCTGTACTAATGCCACGCACCAAACGAGCGTCTACAGACAGGGTTGATCTCTCCAATCAAGGCGAAGTATTTGTTGTCCAATAAGAATTAAGCTAACATATTAAAAGAAACGCGCAAAATTCGAAATGTTGTATACCAAGGTTAGTATATGGTTGTATACCACATTAGTAATGTGACATTACACATTACTTTCGAGAGTTCTTTTCAACTACCTACTTGGTTAAACTGCATAAGAAGATTATACAGGCTGTTTCAAATTCGACCCTCACCATTGGGATCTCGTTTATTTGAAGAGATAGACGGTAGGTTTAAATTTGGCAAAGTTGCTAAATGTTATGAGCATTAATAATCCGCAGAGAAATAACTTCTATGTTAACTCTTATTCGAAATAATTGTAAAAAATCAAAAATTGTCATTTTCTTATTTCTCCTCTATCTTCTTTATTTGAAGAGATATCAAAAAAATAAAAGAACTGTGCGTGTTTCTGTTAAACGTAATCATGACAGTATCTATAGATTGAAACAGAAAAAATATAATAAGATAATTAATAAATTCAACGCAAAAATAAATAATTTGGAGAATGAACTGAACTGTTAATTATAAAAAACAAATTAAGTGAATTACTTTGAAACAAAATCTGAATTTTTAAGTGAAACAATGTGTAAGAAAGTACATTACAAATATCTAAATGAGTGCAACGTTGACAAAGAAAAAGGACATTCATTGACAGCAGATAAAAGCAAAATTCTTTTATTAGCGGACAGTCATGGGCGTTTTATGAGTAAAATTTTGAATGATAAACTTCCAAATTATAAAACACAGTGCATTTTCAAACCAAACGCATCACACAGTGCGGTAACTGAAAATATCTCAAGCTTAAGCAAAGATTATGATAAAAGTGATTGTGTCATTATCTGGGCAGGGACAAATGACGCATTACGTGGACATAAACTGAAAAATCAGTATCTAACAGATTTATGCGAAAAACTAATTCATACAAATGTTATTATTCTTACCAGTCCGTACTGGTTAGATCGGCCAGTTTTAAATGAATTTCTAACCGATATTAACAAGAACATTAGTAAACTACCTGACCAAAATTTTCACCACGTTTCAGTAATTGACGTTAACAAATTTATTAACTCCAAGGACTATCTTAAATATGGGCTACACTTAAAAGTCCAAGCCAAGCATCGAATCTGTAAGAACATTATTGAAATGATAAATATAAATATTAATAGTTACAATAATCCAGTCACATTAAAATATATAAATTTCAATAATCTAATTGATGTCCTGAAGACCACAAAAACCTCGCGAGACATGGAAGTTAAGCAGTATAATCCAGATGAACGTAAGCAGACAGTTCCAGAACCCTCCTCGCGTGAAGTCAGTCCACATGTGGATCCGTTCCTCTCTCAGAATGCTGCATTAAATAACTCCGAAGACCTTTTTGGGCGCTAATCGACCTCATGGACTTAATGTGTTGCATTTGAATATTCAGAGCATAACTAGCAAACTGTTATTGCTTGAAACGTTTTTAGAATCTCATAATATAGATGTAGCTTGTGTCGATGAACATTGGCTTAATCATGATCAAATATCTAGCATAACAATGTCGAACTACTACGTAAGTTGCTTCTTCTGCAGAGCGAATTCCATTCATGGAGGTACTATGATTTTTGTAAGAAAAAATTTAAGTGCTGAAAACATAACACTTCATCATCTGGTAAGTGATTTTAACTTTGAGTATTGTGGTATTAAAATATGTAAACCCCCACTCACCATTCTCTCTTTTTATAAACCACCTAGTGCTAATATTAATATATTTTTTGAAAACCTAGGTGTTGTTTTAGACTATCACAGTCGTTGTCAGAATTTCATTGTCTGCGGCGATTTCAACATAAATATTCTTGAGAAAAATAATAATAATACGAAAGCTTTTCTTAAAATTATGGCGTCTTATAACCTTTATCCAACAGTTATGACTCCCACTCGAATACATAACAAATCAAAAACCTGCATCGATAATATTTACATTAAAAGCCTTTTCAAATATGTCACTATAAATGAAAGTATCGACTTGTCTGATCATAATTATCAACTCATTCACTGTGAATGTATAAAACCCAGCACAATTGTTTATGACACTAGGAGAATATTTTCAAAAAAAAAATAACATCAAGTTTATAAATAGTATTAAAAACATAAATTGGAATCATATATATACTGAAACAAATCCAAACAATAAATTGTTATGTTTTTATCAATCACTTCAAACAAATTTTGAAAAATATTATCCTTTAAAAACTCGCCAAATTAATAGTACTAAATGTTGGATAACCAGCGGAATTCGCAAATCCTGTCGCACAAAAAGACAATTGTTTCAGTTAACTAAAATGTTTCCGGTCGACAGTGTCATCAGCTATTATGAAAAATATGCATCAATATTAAAACAAGTAATTGAAGCGGCGAAACAAATATCTGTCAACAAAACAATTTTCAGTACAAAAAATATTGTCAAAAATACCTGGCGAATTATCAAATCCGAAACACAACCCAACAATTTTAGGAATATAGAATTAAAAGATAAATCCCCAGGTATAATTTACGATCCCTCTACAATAAGTAATACTCTGAATAATTATTTTGTTAATTTGCCATTAGCTATGTTACAAAATATAAATAGCACTAACATCAATAGCAACCTTAGTAAACTTAAAATAAATACATCCAGTTCTTTATATATGCGACCAGTTTGTAAGGAAGAATATTGTCTATTATAAAAAAATTGAACAACACATGCAACAGGAGATGATGGAATTCCCATAAAAATAATTAAAATGATAAGTGAATACATTAGTTTACCTATCTCACACATCATTAATTCATTTTTGGAGAACTCTTGATTAAATATATTTAAAATATATTTAAAATATATTTAAAACTTCTAAAATCATTCCAATTTTTAAAAAGGGTGACAGATTCTCTGTCAATAATTACAGACCTATCGCGATATTGCCGGCAATGTCAAAAATTTTTGAAGTTGTTCTCAAAGATCAATTATTAAATTACTTTATAAAAAATAATTATATCAGTCAACATCAACATGGCTTCTTAAATAACAAATCTACTCAGACTGCTTTAACACAGATTACCGATGAAATTTTAGCTAACTTAAATAAATCAAAACTAATTGGATGTATTAACTGTGATCTTTCAAAGGCGTTCGATCTGGTCGATCATAACATATTAATAAATAAGCTGGAATACTATGGTGTTAGAGGGAATGCTTTAAATATCTTTAAATCATACATCACCGGCATATAAAATATAGATGATAAGATATCATTCTTAAAGGAACAAATTAACCTCTTATTTGACTTTCATGCTCCATTTGTAACTAAGAGATTTACCAAATCTCCGTCACCGTGGTTAACTAATAACATAAAAATTATGATGAACTTAAGAGATGAAGCGTACAAAAAATTAAAAAAAACTAAAAGCGTAGAACAGTGGAATTATTACAAAAGTTTAAGGAATCTGACAACTAATTCCGTACGCAGAGAGAAAAAGGCTTTTTATGAATATAAATTTAAAAGTAGCAACTCCAAAGAGTTGTGGAAATCTTTAAAATATATAAACATAACGCGCGGACCTATCTCTCGCATACCAACCGAGTTACAGGACCCTGACAAATTTAATGAACACTTTATAAATTCGATTCCGAATGATCACTTTGATACTCATGATATTATATAATATTATCTCAATCATACGAAGTTTAACATAGACTCTAAATTTACATTTTCCCTGGTAGATACCTACACTGTTCATAAGATAATTTCGGAAATCAAAACATTGGCTACTGGTTCTGATGGCATTAACGCAAGAATGTTGAAATTATGTTGCCCTTTGATCATTCCTTTTGTTACTCATATCATCAATTCTTGTTTGCTGGAAAATTATTTTCCACGCGTATGGAAACAAGCCATAGTTATACCTGTTGCCAAAATTTCACAGCCGTCTAACATAAACCACTTTCGTCCCATCAGTATTTTACCTACGTTGTCAAAAGTCCTAGAGAAAATAGTAGACTCTCAGTTGCGTAAATATTGCAATGAATATAACGTCTTTCCTACACGTCAGTCCGGTTTTAGGCCTTCTCATAGCTGTACTACAGCATTACTGGATGTAAGTGATAATATCCTCGGTGCTGCTGATAAGGGTTTAGATAGTGTTTTAATTCTTTTGGATTATAGTAAAGCGTTCGACACCTTAAATCATGAAGTTTTATTGGCAATTTTACATTTTATTGGGCTCAATGGTGAAATTATCTCATTTTTTAAAAGCTACCTAACTGATCGGGTACAAAAAACTCTTGTCAATAATAATGAATCAACATTATTAAGAAAACCTCAAGGTGTCCCGCAAGGCTCCATTCTAGGACCTCTGCTTTATGCACTATATACATGTAATTTCGAAAAATACATTACGAACTGTATGTACCACATGTACGCGGATGATATTCAACTTCTATATTCTTTTAATCGAAATGATTGTGCTTCTGCCACAAATATCATTAATAAAGAATCTGATAAATAATCTGATAAATGCATCTAGAAAACATAACCTTCATATTAACGTTAACAAAACTGTTGTTATTTTATTTAGTAAGTCATTACTTCATGAAGATATGCCTTTATGTATTGACACCCCACTAAATTTTGTTAATGAAGCTAGAAACTTAGGTTTAATAATAGATAATAAATTAAGATTTAAAAGCCATATTTCTAAATGTATACGTAGTGCTTACCACAATCTAAAACTAATATTTAGCAACAGACATAGTTTATCCCGCATGTTAAAAACTATATTATGTGATTCTCTGGTTCTCTCTCATTTTAATCATTGTGACGTGGTTTATGGATCATGTATAGACTCGGTTTCTCGCAAAAGGATCCAATTGGTTCAAAATTCATGTTTACGGCTTATCCATGGAATCAGAAAATATCAGAGAATATCTTATAAACTGGCTGAAACGGGTTGGTTGAATATGTACTACAGAAGAACTTTACACTCTGCTTGTCTGTTTCATAAGGTGATCAAAAGTAAAAGTCCGATTTATTTATTTAACAAAATTTCTTTTAGAACTGATGTACATCATATAAACATAAGAAACCGGGGGTTGTTGACTCCACCAATTCATAAAACAAGCCTATTTGAACGGTCATTCTCATACAATATAGCAAAAACCTATAACAATATCCCCCCACATTTTAAATCTATGTCAAACTCCAGCTTCAGAAAACACATGTAGTTGTATTTACGTAGGTAATATGTTCAGATACTGGATGTATATTTCAAGGATTGTATTATTTAAATAATTCGCTTGCCCAAAGTAAATTAAACTCAGTTGTGTCTTGTTATGGGGTTGGGTGTAAGAGCAGATTTGTACTTAACTATTGTACAAATTCTGAACTCCGCCCCTAGATTTCTCTCTTGAACTCTAATATTAATATTGATTCATCGTTTTTATTTAATTAATTTTATTTGTTTCATTGTTATCTCTCACAATACTGTATAACCTAGAGAGGAATAAAGTCTTTATTATTATTATTATTAAGAGAACATTCGACCACTTAGTTGGTTTTTATTTTTTTGGTAAATCATTCAGAAAAAAATACATTACTTTTCATACCATTGAGAGTAATGTACTTTATTCAATATATTTGAAAATTGGTTTATGTCAAATCTTATATTTTGTCAGTTGTATATTGGTTTGTAATACTAGCTGCAAAGTGGTCGAATCTACCCCACTGCACAAGTTTTCTTTTTATGGGGTTATCTAAAAGGTCGAGTTTACGTGAACAGACCTCAAAATGTGGAAGACTTACAAAACAAAATTAGGACGGAAATAAATAACATTAGCTGTGAAACCATCGCAAGACTCATTAACAGCGGTTACACACGAGCTGGACACTGTCAAGTGGTTGGTGGAGAACATTTTCAGCATTTATTGTAATTTTATTAAGTTGTTTTGTTATGTTTTTACAAGAAAGTATTATTTTTGGTTGAAATTTTATTAACATTAAAAATCACATTTCCATTTTTCAATAATTTTTTTCTTCAAAATTTTCTTATGCAACTAGTGGTTCATTAACATTTTTGTACTCAGAAAAATGGATGTTTTCAAATGACATTTTCAAAAAAATAGGTTGTCATTTAAAAAAGTGTCGATGACGTCACAGCGCAAAAGTGGTAATTGTCATAAAATTAGAATTGGTTGTAAAAGATGTCTTTTTTAAAAATAAAATCGACCTGTTCGAGCATTTTTCGAAAAAGTCAACGCTAAGGATGTTTTTTCGCTTGGTGCGTTACTTTATCACCACACTATATATGTATGAATTAACTTCTAAATTACTAACTTGCATTAGCTGTGTTGCTATTGAATTTTTAGCAGTTGCAGATAATAATGTATGTGACATTTTAATATGATACAAAAGCAATAAATAGTATTTTGTTTAGCTCCATAATGCTTCACCAGAAAATTTGGTTCGAACCTCCACCGCTTCTTTCCGTTTATGAAATTCTATAAACCAAATTTTAAGTTTTATACTATCAATACTTGTAACAGCAAACCTTGCATATCAGTAAAGTGTAATTCTTCTACTTCTTGCTGAATTTGATGTATACTCTGTAAATGATTCCGTAAATCAGTTACCTTCAAACACGTATAATTACAATTTGGCTGTAAGCATTGAACATTACAACCGATGCTCTGTTTTTCGGTGATATTATGTTTGTCTTTTAAATGTCTTTTAAAGTTACTTGAAGTTGATCTGAATTCTTTACCAAATACATAAACTATTAGTTTATTTTTGTCATCCATTGTAATTGTAAAAAAGCAATGACTGATGCAAAAAATAAAATTTAAGAATAATCAGTAATCACTGTCAATATCTGAAATTTAACGATTTATCGTCCAAATACCCGAAATGACCGATCACGCCGAAATCAGATAGCGACAGCCGATAGCTAACTCGATATCGAGTGAGTTGCGATTCTATAACGTGATCGAGTTGTTAATCTAGGGACCCCAGTTTATGCCACGTTTATGCCTAATTTAACCTTAAATTATTTTCGAAGTTTGTAATCTTTAATTATTGTATTCTTTAATTATTCATTAACTTGATAATTTATATTGTAAGTAGCACAATTAGTTTCTCATTTTGTGCTATTATGCATTTTTGTAGTAAATATAATTACCTAATGGGCAAATACATTTTTAGCATTAAAATGCTGCCCATTTTTTATTTACATTTACGCCAGCAAGCTCAAAATGAAGCATCAAGGCAGTTAAGGATTCATAACCGCAATTTAAGATTTAATAGCGAACCATTTGCATTACCGGATGCTAGATTTATTGAATTAATCATAATCTAATAACGATCCTAAGGCCACATTTAAATGCTCCAATACATAATACTGGTATTGCAATAGAAACTAAGGTTTTCACTGCTCTGCGTTTTTATGCTACAGGCTGTTATCAGTGTTGGTGAAGATTACCATTTAGGATTAAGTCAGACAACTATGGATAGGTATTGTATTTTTTTCTTCTATCATTAAAGGCCCCAAGCGGGGAGGTACGTTTGGCTGATAACTAATATTAAGAAGTTATTTCAATGAATAGTTTAATTAATTTAAAAATTATTTTTAAGGTGTATTCATGAAGTCACAACTGTAATTCAGGAATAATTAGTTGGAATAGATATAAATTTTCCCAGCAACAGGGTTGCAATCAATAGGAATAAGCAAGAATTTATGGCAAAGTATAATTTTCCCGGTATTATAGGAGCGATTGATGTTGCCATCTTAAAGCCTGTAGATGCAGAACACAACTTTATAAATAGGAAAGGGTAGCATTCATTGAATATTCAGATTATTTGCGACAGTAATTTAAAAATTCTAAATGTCAATGCTAATTTTGGAGGTGCTACACATGATTCATTTATATGGCGACAGTCGGTAATTAGAGACTATTTAAATGACATTTTAAAATTATTTTCAACTATATAGGCTGTTCCAGAAAATAGTGGTGCAGACAAAGCGATTTTTTTTAATGGAACCCCTGTACATTCTTATAAATTTGGATGTCCCGCGGAGAGATGATTACAACAATATAAAGTTATATTAATTTCGCTTAGCTATTTTCGTAAGAAAAATTTTTTTCTTCGAAAATTCCTTAAAAATTTTATAAGTTAAATAATATAAGTTATTTTGAACTTATGTTTCTGTCTATGGAGATGACACAGACTTACGAAAATATAACAAAATATTCTTAAGACTTTGGACTTTATGATAATATGAGAATAGTTAAAACATCTTTTAGCATTATACAGGGCAAACAGTACTTGCGAAGCACTCAGTATCTCATTTTTTTTAAATGGAATGACCTATTTTTTATATCAGAAATAGATACTACTTAAGCTTAGCTTTATAATGATATCAGGTTATATACCTTTATTTCTAATATTTGTTTTACTAGAAATATTGTTTTTACTACCATTAGATTTTTTTGGTTTTTAACCTTTTATTTTTGGAAACAAATTATAACCATAAATTTGAAAGTTCCTAGAGCTTCCAAAACTCAAAATGCAGATATCAAAATTCGAATACCACTGGTCACATACCGAGGAAATAAAAATAATTGAAGTGGACATAAGAGTAAAGTACCTTTATTTTCCAAGATACGCGAAAATATTATTTGAAAAAGTTATTCAGAATTGTTATAAGATCTCAAATATGAAATGATGAAATTTTTTTTTCACATATTTACCTGTTTTTTTTTAAAGAAAAACGAAAATTATAAAAATTCTTCTAAATTAAAAAACTCACTTCTTAATTCTTCAACCCCAATTTACCCCATAGAAAGCTTCAAACTTCTGCCTGTCGAAAAGAAATTCCGACTGCGAAATCTGCGTCATTAACCCTGTGATTGCATTATGGTAAGCTAATAAAGCGTCGCCGAAATCCGACGACGAAACAGTTGCCCCTGATGCCTTAGCATCCTTGGAATGATCACGCATCGTCAAAGACGTACGTAGTTGTTGTAGTTTCCTTATCGTGAGCTTCACAAATGTAAAGCCCAGTTTGTACAAACCTTGTCTCTTGCCCAAAAGGGGCTTCGTCAGATAAGTCAGATAAGATAAAGTCATTATTGCCTGTTGTCGATGTTCCACTACTCCAAAATTTAGTTTGCGGATTGCCCGCAAACTTTGCATCAATTGTTGTACGTTATACCAAGGCATCATTGAATGCACAACTACACTCCCTATCCAATTTTGATACATTGCTGGTAACAAAGGTTGCGGTACCGGTGGTTCTAACATCAATACGTCACGCTGGTGAAGACGTATCACTCCTATCTGTTGAAAATACACCACTCTCTTCCACTACCGGTCGTTTACGCTTGGACTTATGTTTCACTGGAGACATTTATATATTTACAAACTTAATCGTTCGTGAGTTGGACATTATCCAGAGAAACAAATCTTCCCTCGACTATTCATAATTGATACGACACTTTCTTTAGCCCGCCTTTTAAATTTCTTAATCCATTGTGCTTTATCAATGTGGGAGTAAGATTTAATTACGTTGTAAGCACATTCCATTTCCTTGTAGTCGCACTTATACATAGAAGCGTTGCATGCAATGACTTGCATTTCCCCGTATGACGTAATTTTATCCACCCAATCACGAAGAGCGCATTGGTATTCACACCAGTGTCAATAATCTTTAAAACGGTGTGCAGAAATTTTGTTCAACTTACGCGGAATAGAAGGAAAAAGAAAACCGTCCTGATAAACCAACCCGCAAAACTCGGCCCCTGCACCAATTGAAACTCGAAGACCCAACCCACAAGCTGCATCAATTTCTGCTTTATATTCTGCATCTATTACCAAATTTAACTGTCTTTTAAAGTCATCCGGTCCGTCGCCGCCACATACTATATAATTGGAAATAATTTTACCCAACCCAACCCAACCCACAAGCTGCATCAATTTCTGCTTTATATTCTGCATCTATTACCAAATTTAACTGTCTTTTAAAGTCATCCGGTCCGTCGCCGCCACATACTATATAATTGGAAATAATTTTACTAACAACACCATTATTGACTAAAGTACCCGGTTCCCCACTAGTCTTCTGCGTACCGGCAAAACCCATCGCGATAGTCGACACAACTTTGTAGTTCTTCCTGAAACTATAATAATGTTCTAAAAATTCTTCAGCCACTCCGTAACGCCTCCAATACTCCTATTCAATTTCTTGCGTAAAACTGTTTTGATTCGCATCAAATGTTATCCCATCGGTAGTGGCATTTAAAGCCATGTACGATACCTTTTGAAACTCTGTGTTTACCCTCTGAACAAACTCCTTTTCATCGATGTAAGCGTCGGTAACTACATGTGCTTGTTCGGTGTGTTCAACTAATCTAGTAAGCAAACGGAAAACTGAACAAAACATAGGGCACGCATCGGTACTCCACGCACTTATACCCTGTCCCGCCTTGTACACATCCGGTTCCCAAAATTTCGGTTTAAAAATGCCCTTTAATTGAAATCTAACTATACGGCCCTGATGACTGCCCAAACCTCCGTTCCCTTTAAAAGCTCACTGGTAGTTACGTTGCGTAATGTGTTGCATAAACCCATCAACCACTTCCTGAATTTCAGTGTCTTCAAATAAATTCGATTTATACCCAGGTTCTACATGTTCTTTGAAAAGAACATGTCCACTACCTTCCCGACCAACTTCTTTTCGTCGTTGCCGAACCTATAATACGGTTGCTTAAGGAAATAACGGTCGGCTAATACCTGTAAAGTTTGAACTGGTTTCTTAGACGAAAAATGATTACCAACGCCGCTACTAATTGCATGAAAATATTCGACCTGTTTGATTGGATGGTTGCGTTTATTGGTTGGCATAAGAATTAAGTCAGGATGTGTAGCACCAATGAACCACCACCAACCACCAACCATGAATATTCATCAAAGTAACCTGGTCATCCAAAGCCGCAGTAGGTATAAAAGTTTTAATTAGTTCATACGAGTCTTTCGGTGGTTGTACAGCTTTGGTAACAAAGTCTATGCAAATATCAGAACGCGTCACTGGTTTTACATCCTCTCCAGGAAAAGTAAGCCAAGTTTGTAAATGATCATAAAAATCAGAGTCCAAAGCCAATTTTTGTTGCAATTTCTGCGCCTCATCACAACTATCCGTAACTATATTTTATAGTATATAATATAATATATATTTTTCACGTATCAATGTGAGTATTGTAAAACGTTAAATGTGTAGATCTGGACGTTTCTTCAGGTGTGATATAAATACACTCTGGGATTTACTTTTTGCTCATTTACTATACAAAATTTATAAATGGAAGGCTAAATTGTTCAAATAGTAGGTTTCTAATGAAAGAAATGCTAGAAATGTAGGTATATATCCTAGGTATATATCCTGGTATCAGTAGAAAGCTAAGTTTAAGAACTACCCTTTTCTGAAATAAAAAATAGGTCGTTCCATTTAAAAAAAATGAGATACTGAGAGCTTCGCAAGTACTATTTGCCATGTATAATACTAAAAGATATATTTAACTTTTTTCATATTTTCAAAAAGCCCAAAGTCCTAAGAATATTTTGTTATATTTTCGGAAGTCTATGTCATCTCCATAGTCAGCAACATAAGTTTAAAATTTGTAAATTTTTAAGGAATTTTCGAAGAAAAATTTTTTTCTTACGAAAATAGCTGAGCGAAATTAATATAATTTTATATTATTGTAATCATCTCTCCGCGGGACATCCAAATTTATAAGAATGTACAGGGGGTTCCATTAAAAAAAATCGTTTTGTATGCACCACTATTTTCTGGAAGACCCTGTATAGTTGAAAATAATTTTAAAATGTGCCACGTGATGTCTAGTATAACTTTCTTAATCTTTTTTTCTCTACTTGTTATTTCTATAGGCAGCACAGAGGAAATACACACCGTTGGGACACCCGGTACAACAATAGACACAGGGGATTTTGGCGAATAGGCGATTCTGGTTACCCCTTAGAACCATGGCTTATGATACCTTTCCTAAATGCTGCTGAAGATTCACCCGAAGCTGCATTTAATAATCGACTAAGTTCTGCAAGAAATTGTGTCGAAAGGTGTATTGGTCTTTTGAAAGCCCGTTCCAGATTTACTTTAAAAGAAAGAGTTGCACGTTATTCTCCACAATGTGTAGGTACATTGTTTAATACTTGTGCCATACTACATAATATTTGCGTGGAAAATTATATACCAGAAATAGGTGACCCAATATATGAAGATGTTGACAATATAATTATAAATGCAGGTCAACATCAACAGTAAAATTATTTGTTGGACAGGGCGTAAGACAGAACATTATCAACAGACCTTTTGTATAGTTTTAAATGTGTAAAAAGATAATTTATTATACAACAGTATTAACTGTTTATTTTTATATGTCTGCATTATTTGAAGTATGTTGTATAACAGCAGCAGCAGAATGAGCAATGTCTGCTGCAGCAGAAGCTATTACAGCTGCTGCCTTTCCAATTTCAGTTGCATCACTTTTGTTACCCAAAAAATTTGAAATATCTTTCAGTGTAACATCAATATTACTTAATCTAATTTCTAATGTTTGATGAATTTTTTCTAGAATAAATAATGTTTTTTCATACATATTATCTACATCTATATTTTGTTTTTTTAATTTTGGTGTAGCACTAACTAAATAGTCATGGTCCACTATGCCTTGCACTGTTTGGTTGTTTGTTTTTGGTGATTGCATCTGTAATACAATTCAAAAGTTAATCTTTGTACAATGTAATTATTTTATTATTCTTACCATATTTATGTTTTCCTTTTCAAGGGGCCGTTTTTTTTATAGATTCATCTGTTTCCATGCACTGACTCTGTAATAAATAATTAAAGAAATCATTTAAATTACTATAATTTTGGTTTTTAAGTTACCGTTCCACTTAATAAAATTGTTTTTGATGTTGATGGTTCACAGCCGAAGTTTAAATATTGTACCTGTAATAAATAATTTGAAAGGTACCTATGTGTATTTTAATTTTTTATATAATTTAGATTAATTTACACCCAATTCCTTCACACCACATCCCTCATAAAATGAATTTCCCTTCATAGCTAACATTTTCTTTTCCACAGATGTAAATTTTTTATCAATGCCTGGACCGCCTCCCGTTGCAAGCTGAGACTTTTTTATTTCTGCAGCTTTTTTCTTGAGGGAGCACTTGAAATCACTCCATGTCTAAAAATTAAACAGTACTTGAAAAAAGAGTGGTTTATATGGTTGCAAGTTGATTTAAATGCTAATTGACCTAAGTTATAAGAAAAGGTTACTGAAGTAATTATTTCGGGATAACAATAGTCTATATCTGGATTCTAAAATTTTAATATAACTTATTAATTATACCATTAATTATACCATCTATAGTTAAATGCAATTTTAAAAATAGTAATTCTAAAAAGAAGATTAGAAAACATTCATATTTTATATATTTTTCTTGGAAAATGTTATTTCCAAAATATTCTAACAGTGATTTATAGAATTTAAAAATTGAAGAAGTAATAATCACCTTCTCCCACTTTTCCACCGATTTTTCTCCAAGACCAGCTGAATTTAAATTGTGGGTTAATTCAATCCACAATTTTTTATAACATTCTTTGCCATTTATAGCTGAAATCCTTCCAGTAATCAAGTCAGGATTTTCTTCAAAAAATTTAGTAAATATTTCCCAGTGCGCTTCCGTTACTTTCATATTCTTTGCCCTACAGATTTTTAATTTACAAAGTTAATTATTCGTCCATAACAAATGAATCCATGTATGTAAATGTCTATGTATATACTTACACTGTGAACATTTTAACAGCAAAAACAAGTACCTATACTTATGAAAGTTCCACAACTTCTGCAGAAATGTTGTAAAATACGAAATCATAAAAGTGCAGCATGTGTTTGTCATTACAAATTTTGTGCGCCAATATAAAAGAAAAAGATGATGCTATACGAGTAAGTGAGATGAATATATCGAGTGGCCGTACTCGGCACCTCTGCAGCTACCTACTGAAAATTGGACGACAACTCGATAGCGACTCGATCCGATACCCTTACAGAATCGCATTTTCATCGAAAAATGGCGGACTCAATTCGAATCGAGCTTACAGAATCCGCATGCTGCAGGCGGATTCCGTAACATCGATACGAAACAAGTACTCGATACGATCCACTACTCGAAATCGAGTGAAAGAGCGATTCTGTAAATCTTTCGTGTAGAGAATCGGGTAATGTCGGCTGTAAGTGTGCATTGGGACTAATATTAAATGTTTTGGATCAAATGGCATAAAATTGAACTTGTCAGTTCTGTGGCACATGTTTAAAATTTGACAGTTAAATGAGTTAACTTTTATCCTTTCGTTTTTTTTAGCGTTTATAAAGTATATAAGTACAATGTTACCTATTTTCCATAATATCTTGCTTGAAGCTAATGCGGAAAATAACCGTGAACTAATCTTATATAGAAAGCAATTGCGAGACAATAGCGATCCCTTTAGGATGCCCGAGAAAAGATTTGTGGAATTATTTCGATTAACGAAAGCATTAGTTAATTTACTGATAAATGTGCTAACACCTCATTTAGCGGCAAGCATTAGATCAACCAGAGTACCTACAGAAATAAGAGTGTTAGTATCCCTACGATATTATGCGACCGGAGGTTATCAGAGAAGCATTGGAGAAGATTTTAATTTCGGAATCAGTCAAACATCAGCACACAGATGTATTCATGAAGTTGCAACTGCAATATACATAAAGTTCCCACAAACTCCGCTGAAACGTAATGCTGTTCGAGTGAATTTCATGAATCAATTTCATTTTCCTGGTGCTATTGGTAATAATGTTTTTATATCGGAAAGTACGAATAAAATTAAATCTTAATAACAATTTGTAGGTGCAATTGATATGGAACTCATATATCTATTTTAAAGCCTGTTGAAGAAGAACACAATTTTATAAATAGAAAAGGTTATCATTCTGTAAATGTGTAGATTATTTGTGATTCCCAGTTAAAAATTTTAAACATAAATGCTAACTTCGGAGGCTCAACTCATGTTTCGTTCATATGGCGTCATTCTGCTATACAAAGATATATGCAGCAGTTACATCAGAATGGGGAAACATGCTGGCTTATAGGAGATTCTGGCTATCCATTACAGCCGTATTTACTTACTCCTGTGCCAAATGTTTTACCTGGTACTCCAGAAGCTAATTATAATGCGGCACATGCTTCAGCAAGAAATACAGTTGAGAGAACTATTGGACTTTTAAAAATGCGTTTCCGTTGCTTAATGAAGGAACGTACTGCAAGATATGATCCAAGGCATGTATTTGATTTACTTTTGATATTCTTTACTTTTTCATTGCTATGAAATTGTAAATTTGACGTCACTATTTATTTTGTAGGTTTGTGGGTAACTTAGTTACAGCATGTGCCGTACTGCATAATCTTTGTGTTGGTCGCAACGTACCATTCAACCAACAATTTGAAAATATTGAAGAGCCAGGGCAAGAATTTCAAAATAATTTAGACATAGAAAACAATCATAATTTATTGAACGAAGGAAGACAAACAAGACAGAACTTAATAAATAGATATTTCCAATAATGTTTCAATAATTCAATAAAAAAAATATTTATTAATACTTTTATTTTAAATTTAACTGCAAATATGAAATAAATTATAGCAATTCATTAATATTTTCTTTCATCTGGACAAGTGTTACATCGCATCGCATCGCATCGATACAGTGCGTACCGACCTTGAAGTTTGATTCGATCAGAATCCACTTTTTACACGGTACATGGTAGAGGGATCGTATTCAAATCGATTTCAATTCGACATGTGAACAAGGTAAATGCCTGGTGCGGAATTTTAAACGATAAGCTCATTGGTTATTGGACCCTTATTTTTTAACGAAACGTTAAGCAATCAAAGATATTTAAATTTATTACAAACTGATTTTGAAGATAAACTTGATAATTTACCATTTATTGAAATTATCAATATTTAAATTTATTACAAACTGATTTTGAAGATAAACTTGAAAATTTACCATTTATTGAAATTATCAATATTTGGTTTCAACAAGATAATTCTAACATAATTAGGGAATATCTCAATAACCAGTTCCCTAATTCGTGGATTGGTAATAGTGGACCTGTAAATGCTGGCTGCGAGTCGTCAGGATCGCAATGGGGCCCCCGAGCATATTCTGTATAGCTATTTCGACCCTAATTGGGGCCTCATCATCAGAACAGTAGCTCGAGAACTCCACTGCAACCCCGACGACCAACAAGATATACGCACGCTTAGCGCGTGAATGCAAACATGTGAAATAATTGCACCGCAGCACAATTATTTGCTGTTCTGCTGATGAGGCCCCAATTAGGGCCGAAATAGCTATACAGAATATGCTCGGGGGCCCCATTGCGATCCTGACGACTCGCAGCCAACATTTACATGTTTGCGATGACACGTTTTGTCCGCTTCGACTGCCATCTCGTGCGTGTTAGCTTATGAGGCAGCGGCATTGTTGCTATTTGCTTTCACGACACGAATTGTAAGTCGGAAAATAATTGTGCTGCGGCGCAATTATTTCACAATAGTGGACCTATTTTATGGCCTCCACGGTCTCCGGATTTAACGCCTTTGGACTTTTTTGTTTGGGGTTACGTTAAAAATAAAGTTTATGTTCAAGTATTTGCAAATATTGAAGCTCTTCGTGAATCTGTGCTTGCAGCATTTCGCAGTATTTCGTGTCGTAATTTACATAATGCATTAAGAGCAACAATTCACAGGTCACAAACATGTTTAGAACGCAATGGTCAATCGTTCGAACATCTTTTATAAATAGTTTAGTACATACTTTCCAATTCAACTACGTATTATTTGTTATTAACTAATAATTAAGTTTTTGTTTCTTGTGACTCTTTCTTATTTTATTTTATTCATTTGTTTGAAAATTTGTTTATTTTTTAGTTTTTGCATTAAACAAAGCATACGTTCGTCGCCGTCGAGAAAATGTATTTTTTAAATTTTCTTCGTTATCTGTCAAAATAAAGATTACATGTGTTATATCATTGTAAAGAGGAAAAAAGAGGGCATTCAATTCTTCCAAAGCCTACTTGACGGTCCATAAGAAAAACTGAAGTTGGGGGTGAGAACTCGAAAACGGAAAATGAAAGCAAAAATCTAAAAGCAAATTTGAATTCTGCATGAAAAAGTGCCTTAAGAAAGTACAAATCACAAAAACATATCGTTTACAATAAAGAAGTTATTACAAAAAAATGAAATTAGAAAATTTTGGTTTTCTGGCTATAAGTCCTGAACCACATGGAATTTTTGAAGTTTCAAAATAGTTTGTGACTACCCTAATGCTTAGGAATAATTCGTTACATTTAACCGAATTCGTATCTCTTATAATAAGCGAGATCCCCATGCTGGAAAAGTTATCTGGGACATCGTGAGGACTCAAAGCGATTTTTTGCTGTGTAACTGTATGGACGTGGTGTTTTTCTGAACGTATTAAATTTTGATCTAAACATTTTTCTACGGAATTTTGCAAACATTCTAAATAATCCTTGAAAGTAATTTTGTTCTGAATAACATTTCGTTTAACACCTTTAGCTTTCTTGTCTTTATCCTCACCCTCCACCCTGTATGCATAACTTTTCAATCGCAAACCAATAAATTCCGTCATAATTTTACCGTTCAGCTCATCCTTCATCAGACCTGGAACCTTTTTATTTACACCAGGAATACCATACCGATTGTTTTCCTGATAGGGCTGGTATCAAAATGTTCATAACAGTCACGCTGAATTACTTCATATACATCATTACACTCAATTTCATAAATTAAAGAGTCTGTATCCGTATAACAAACGTTATATTTATCACCAAATTGTGATTGCATATATCCATAATGAAATTCATAAAGTTTCACCTTCGAAATATCGACTACACACATGCCAACATATATGGGCTTATTAAATAGAATTTCCGTTTTATTTAATTCTATTGCAACTAAATTTTCATTAAATGTTGTGCAGTACTTGAATTCTGGTTTCGCAATTAATTTACCTGCACCAAATCTTCCCTCCCATTTAGATATTAATTTTACATTACTACGTTTCCTGATATTCTCCATCGTTTTGCCAAAAGCTGCATTATTTAATAATTTATGAAGATCCTTTTCGAAATCATTCTTTGCAGCAGTTCTCAGACGGGTGTTTAAATCAATGTAAGGTTTTAACCATGCCGCCTGCTTAAATTTCAATGCGCGATGAATTTTAACTAATTTTAAACCATATGCCAAAGCTTGCTGTAAATATCTATAGTGAATGATGTAACGCTTTTTGTTATTCAATGTAGCCATTAATTTTTGTTCTTTAGATTTTGGTGCGCTGACGTGTTCTGGACAAAATGGTAAATCTGAGTAAGCATAATGCACCTCAGCAGGATCAAATCAAATTCCAAAATATACCCTACGGGGCTGTTGTTTGAAATATTAAAATTTACGTTTTCTACATCATCCACCCACTCAAACCCTCCTTAGGGTAAAGGTTGTGACATTGCATGCCCATAAAGATTGTTAACATCAGAATAAAGTAAATATCTTGATAGTTGGGTGGGATCATAGTCGGTCATGTACTTGTTGTTAGCTTTGGCATAACGTTTCGAACACTGACTCAGTCTCCCTCGAACACCTCGCTCAATAAACATGAGCATATCAATAATAATAATATTAATAATAATATTAATAATTGAATATTAATAATTCAAGCTCCACTTTAGTATACTTTAGCATAGCATCCCAAGTATATCCTGGAGCAGAAAAATAATGAGCAGGATCGAGCCCATGTGAATTCAGTAAGGTTAAACGAAACTGCTCGAATACATCAGCTAACGCCTGAACGGTCCAGTGGTAAGAGGACCGGCCTTGCAATCGCATGGTCGGGATTGTTCTCGGGGGTGGTCGATATCGACTTTAGGCACCCTAAAAATGTTGGGGATAAAATTCGACACTGCTTCCCGCTACTCTCTCGCAGATATAAACAGAAAGATGAACAAATTTATTTACTACCCAAATTTATAGATTTCAATATAAATGAATCAACCAATCACATTCGAGGATTTCTGTATCATTTATAAATTAGTGTTCGTTTTTAGAAGTTTTTAAATTTAATACAATGCTTCGCAGCATTAATTTCACGTTCAGTTTGAAACCAAGGTTTCTGCATCCTCACGTTTTATCTCACATATTATTGTTTATTTTGACCCATTGCGTATGAATCACCATACTTTGTTGTATGAACGTTTCAAGTTACGTAAGACAAAGCGCTTAATCACGCACGCTTCGAACTTGATTCATCCTCTTCTTCTTCCACTTTAGCACGCGGAAATGCGCGAGTTGAAATTGTATTTATGGTCGCGACTAAATCGGCTAGAATGAAAATTTGCTTGTATCTGCTATAATATTGAGAGCAAAGTTTTTTGTTTTCATTAAGATTTAAAATTTGATACTTTTAATTTCATTACACACACACATGATGCGTACTGTAACGTTTGCACATTTAAAACGTTAGCGCTGTCTGCTGCTTCCTCGCGCTTAAAACTTCATTGAATCTATTTCTAATTTCATTCTTACTTAATCGAGCTTATCAAATTCTTGTTTTAAAACTGCGAGGGAATTTTGAATCCTATTCTTCAGCTTTGGCATGCGGAAGTGCGCGAGGTGAAATTGTAATTAAGGTTGCGGCGGTATTTAATGCATAAGATGTAATAAATCAATTTACTAAACTGAAAACGTATGTGGAGTTTAAAAAAAATTGTACCAAGGTCGCGAGTGTCGCTATCCGCTGACGTGTCTCAACAAGTATTAACATTCCAGAAATATCTCACGCAAAAGAAAAACGTATGTCAAAGAGATAAGAAACCATGAGCGCTGTACAAGCACGCCCACGATACAGACTTTCGATGATATCGTTTTGCTTTATTTTAAACCGAACTAAGGTGGATATGTGAAACGATGCCTGCTCGCGCGCGTCATTTAGAAATATCTTGAAATAAACATCTATTAACGCTGGTCATAACTCGACGCGCTATTTAATACATAAGATGGGGTTAAGAAAAAAAATCACAAATTAAGGTAGAATTCGCGAAAAACCACTCCGTTTCCAAAAACCGCTGTGTCTATGCCCCAAAAATGTATTAAGGTCGCCAGCCTAGATATCTACTGCCGCGTCACCCCCTCCCGCTCCGGCTTGGCCGCTCACGCTTCTGCTGCTGCTTGCGCGCGACCCCGCTCCCCCTTCTTACCGCGCCCCGCTGAATTGCAATTTCGACTTAAGGAATATCGACCGTTAGTTGATTATACTATTCTATAATTAAACGGGTAAGCGGTCTTCTAATAAACTTTTTATTGTTATCTGCTAAGCTTTCGGTAATTTTTTGTTACCTTCCTCAGAGCAACTAAAAACGTAAGGTTACATGTAATTATACAAAATTACAATAAAATCACTTAACTTACATAATTCTAGTTATATTCTAAATACAAATTTTATCAATTAATGTCCAAAATATTAAAATTTAGTTTGATAGAAGACCGAAATAAATATATTACTAAAAGTAACCTGATTAGGGAATCCAATCCCGGGATCCCGAGATCGGAAATCCCGGGATTTGATTTCGGGATCCCGAAATCCCGAAAAAATCCCGAAATAATCTCGACTTATTAGCATTGTGTTCAAATGGTTTATATGCAGTATGTAGTTTTGAAATTCTTTCAAATCAAACGATTTTAGGTACATAAATGCATGATCCAATCGTTACTCTTTATAAAGTATTAATTTATAAAGTATACACGTATAGGTTTTCTCCAACATGAGTTTTGCAATATAAACGAACGATTTAGAGGAATCTGATCTGTCAGATCTAATAAATCTGTAATAAACGAACGCGCGTACCATATGAACTTTAAATTTTATTTTTTAGTCGATTGACATGAAATTCCAAATATGTCATTTGATAAGTATGTTTTCCATCACATTGAAAAAGAACGTTTTTGTTTTTCAACCATGATTCATGTAATGAACGCTGTAATGCGATGGAATAAATCGATAAAATAATTATTTTGCTTTTTAACATATTTACAGCATTTCAAATTTCATCAGGACGTAACTCATTTCTTTTCATGGAACCTCATGTGTTTCCTGGTCTAGCTCAATTTTCTCCCGAGTACACTAACAATAATAATAAATATTGCACTCTTTTTATTAAATCATTTAAAATAAATGTTTTATTTTTTCGTGCTCGTTTAATTATGTTTCAAATATATTTTCCGTTGTCATGGAAAGCAAAATTAACAAATGATGTATATTCGGACTCGCAACGATCAGTAGATTCAAAACATGTAAAAATATATAGGATACTTATTCTATTTAAAATAAGAAAGTTGATATTACTTCCGGCGAAACCCGAAGTCCTATGATGATCAATGGAACGTTAGAAAATTCATTATTACGTATAATTTATATTTCTAAATTTCATTTCAATCTATTAAACACAGACGGTGTGAGACATGCGGTATTTGTTATTATTTTGTTAATAAATATCGATTAATTTTACTACATACATATTTGCAATATATTTTGTAAAAATATGAAACTGTTCGGAGGAACACTGAATCCCGGGATTTATTTCGGGATCCCGGGATTATCAGTTTCGGGATCCCGATCTCGAAACGAGATCCCGATCCCGAAAATTGGATTCCCTAAACCTGATTTAGAAAGTTATTTCAAAAATCTTATTTACCTTGGATTCTGTGCGGAGCCACGTTTAAATCTTATGGAAAATTGGCGCAGAACGTACATAGCCTATCTACTCTCTTAATAGCATACAAATTCAATCGAAATATGGTACATATATCATGTATTTCGTTTGCAGTTTTACTCTACACAAAGTATAGTCCGTCTAGAAAGTATCCGGAAAAAAGAAAATAACAACTTCCAGTTTTTGAATTTATGAACGAAACGATTACAATAAAGGAAGACAATTCCAGTTTTTTATTTATGTAATTTCAGTTTAATCCTGAACATTATATTAGACGCTCAGGGAACCTGAAATCAAACCAACTGCATCCTGAATAGATTTGGTGTTTTATGCATGTAAAATTTATGCTGTTATTTTATTTTTTTCTTACATATTTTGATGTAAGCAGTTTTACAAATCATTTTTCTTTAATTACGCACCCCTTTGTTGAAAATATGTTCCCTCAGTTTTCCTTTTCTCAAATTTGATACAATTACTCAAATTTTTCTGTTTGTTTAAAAGTGTTAACATTAAACATCTGTGGTAACTTTTTTTTTGTTAGATTCTTAGAAAAATATGATTTTGACAAAATACTGCGCTCCTAAAAATATCGTAAATGCAATATAATATTTATAATAAGCAATATATTGACAGAAATTTCAAAATTCCGGATACTTTCTAGACGGTCTATATTTTTAACTACATTACTGTCGTGTAAATCGTACTCTACAGTTTCATAATTTTGCAGTGTAGAAATTTTACTCTAAAACAATTGGACCTATATAGCATGTATTTAGTGTAAAATATTTACTCTAATTTTTTGCTGTGTACTATCTACAGAGAGTCAAATCACGCACTAAGTTTATTGTGATAGATTCTTGTTTATAATATATATATATAGTTCTTGTCAATCAAACCAATTTTGTTTGTTTTACACCTGGCCTACTAGATATTGTGTTCATTTCTTGAATTTTACTATTAAAACTTTGAGACTGTTTTTCCTGAATTTTTTGTGATGTAATCGATCCAAAATTTCATATCGTTGAAAACAGGCCAAAAAATCCCACCGAAAACAAAAATTAAAAATATAGATTGTCATTAAAAGAAATTGATGACGGCATAACTTAAAAAGACGATGAAAATATCTGAAAATGACTTCTTCATTTGTGTATAATTTGAATCGCTATAGCTACCTACCTCTTTTAGATTTTTGTTCTGTCATACTCATTAACGGAGTTATGGATTTTATCCGCTACTTACTTTCCACGTTGTATTTTAGTCATGCTGGAGATTATTCATAAGATTATATTCAAGAAAGCCTCATTGTTAATTTTAACCTACACTTTTTAAGAAGCTCTTTAAAATCTCACTTTTTAAGAAGCTTAAAAGTGTAGGTTAAAATTAACAATGAGATGTTTTTGAATATAATCTTTTGAATAATTGAAATTTATCTCTGCCCACAATAATTTTATATCCGTAGATACGTATTTCGGCAGCTAAGCTGCCATCTTCAGTACAATTTAAACTCATTCATTCATTCAAACTCATTAAGGCGGTATCAAATAATAGGGAATTAAATGCTTACGAAAGTATTTTTATTCAAAAAAATAAAAACAATTTAATGAATTCAGATAATGGACCAATACCTAGTTCCGCATTGTTTGATTTACTCTAATTTTGTAGGTTTTATATACGGATTTATTATTATTATTATTATTATTATTATTATTATTATTTTTTTATGTATATATATATATGTATGTGTATGTGTGTGTGTTTGAGTCAGATATCGACCACAAGATGTCGCTTTTGTTAGGTCAAAAATCAGCCACCAGATGTCGCGACCTAAATTTTATATAAAGGGGTGTTAGAGACAGTTAAGCGCATTTGCACTGGATATGTGATAAGGAGAGGATTCTCCGAGATAAATATCGTGAAGTGCTCTTAACTTGTGGTGTGTGGGTGTGACCTGCTTTTATCTGTAGCTTGTTTTTTGGCGATTTGTGCATATATATATTTTTATTTATGTGTTTGTGTATATATATATATGTGTTTTAGTCAGGAATCGGCCGCCAGATGTCGTTTTTGTTAAGTCAAAAGTCAGCCGCAAGAGGTCGCGACTTAAATTTTATATAAAGGGGTGTTAGAGACAGTTAAGCGCATTTGCACTCGATATGTGATAAGGAGAGGATTCTCCGAGATAAATATCGTAAAGTGCTCTTAACTTGTGGTGTGTGGGTGTAATCTGCTCTAATCTGTAGGTTGCTTTTTGGCGATTTGTGCATATATATATATATAGGTGCATACATATACATATATAGGTATATAATTTCTTTTCAGGGATAAATTCAAGCGGTATCAAATAACAGGGAATTAAATGCTTACAGAAGTTCTTTATTCGGGAGAATAAGAACCGTTTTCGGTTATTAGACCAATACTCATTTCCGTTTTATTTGATTTGCATTTTTGGTAGGTTTTGACTGTTAATATTATTGTGGGCGGAGATAATTTTCAATTATTTCTTAAACCATAGTCTCTCTTTTACTAATTTTTAGTGTTAATTTTGTTATTTTTAGATAGTTTTAGTAGTATAGATAATATGATCAGGTAGGTAGGTAGGTAGCTGTTAGATTTCAATGTAGTTTTTTATAAATATTAAATTGTACTGAAGATGGCAGCTTAGCTGCCGAAATACGTATCTACGGATATAAAATTATTGTGGGCAGAGATAAATTTCAATTATTCCTTAAACCACAGTCTCCTTTACTATTTTTAGTTTTTAGATAATCTTTTGAATAATCTCTAGCAAGACTAAAAGAAGATCACAGCCGGAAATAATTTCCCTAAGGGAGTTATTTATGAAATATAAACATGCACTAATAAATAATAATAAGATTGTGGGAAAGAGTGGCAACGTGTGGAGAGAAATGTCTGCAGAATTGGACACAGTAACTCCATTATGTTTATATACAATAAAAAAAAATATTTTGACGTTCATTCAGTACTCGATTTTAATCAGAAGAATGATTTTGAAAACTTTTACGAATCGAACAGTGCTACACTCGATCTAAATGAATCAATAAATTTAAATATATCCGATTATCTTGCAAGCAGTGACGAATCGGTAGTGTTTTGTGAATGATGCATAGAGTTTTTGTTTCGAAGTTAATTTATCCTACGAAGATTTTATAAAAATGTCTCCTCATTGGGTAGGCTATAAGAGAAATTACCACAATGAACAAATGAGAAAAAAAAGTAAAAGAGATTACTTTATTTTGAGACAAAAGCAATGGAGCCATTGAGCGTTTTCACACTTGACGACACTGCAACGACACCAGCAACGACACTTTACCTTTGTCGGTGCCTGTAACGACATGTCGTCAAGTGTGAAAGCGGTTCCATAAGATTACTTGAAATTTCGCGCCCTCCAGCATCGTTGCTGGTGTGGTGTCGTTGCGGTGTCGTTGCAGTGTCGTCAAGTGTGAAAACGCTCATTTGTTGCATAAAAATATTGTAGATGTTTTAAGGCCACATAATATTCGTTGTGTTTATGTTTAAGCGGTATAAATTATATTCGCAGAGTTCAACTAAGTTTGCAAAATTTGAAGGTAAATGTAAGATATGCGAAGCAACGTTATGTGGAGTAATGGACGAATGCCCAACAAGTGAAAAAAATGGAGTTATTAAATTTAAATGTATTGGAAATTTTAGATCTCTTCACAACGATAAAATCAAAAGACCACTTAGCGGAGAAATTAGAAACGAACTTACTCGTTATTTAATTGAAACAAATATTGCTCCTTCAGATTATCGCAAGAGAAAAGCTTCTAAATATATGGAGTTTGGAAATGAAGAACCTCCATCACTGCCACATCTTAAAACAATAAATGTCGCAAAACACAATGCTATAAAACTTGAAAGATTAGACAATGATCCAATACTTGCTGTTAGTAAAATGAAAGCAAATCCGAATATGAAAGGCGCTATCAGAAATATTGGTATAGATCCTTTTTTTATATATTATTGGACGAATACACAAATACATGTATATAACAGATATTGCAAAACCGAATACTCAAGATTATGTATAGGCGCTACTGGAGGTTTAGTTAAAAAGATTCATGGAGTATCTGAAGAAAAATCACGTCACAATTTTTTATATGAGTGTGCAATTAAGTGTGAATCATTTAATGATGATAATATGTACTGTGTTGCGAATATGTTGTCAGAAAGTCATAACAATTTGAGTATATACACATGGTTAGCAACATGGATACATTCAGGAGCAGAGAAACCCAATGAGATAGTTACTGATATGTCGTTAGGTCTTATTTATGCATGCGTTTCAACATTTACTAAATTTAAAACACTTCAAGATTATATTATAACGCCATTTTTAACGACGAACCATTTGTAGAAATTTGTTATATCAGAAATGACGTAGCACATGTAATGAAACAAATAGGACACTTTTCAGAATGAACCGGTTATTCCACCGGTAGACATTTTAAAATTCTAAAATCCACTGTAAAGCTATAATATGTTATTATAGCTATAATAAGTATATAATATTAATACAGTTATAATAAGTTAATAACTTATTATAGGTAAAATAACATACTATAGCTTTACAGTGGATTTTAGAATTTTAAAATGTCTACCGGTGGAGTAACCGGTTAATTCTGAAAAGTGCCCATAGCTAGTTACCCAAGTCTCAAAAATCAACATCGTTTAACAACAAAGTTTTACCTACGAGTTATGGGGCAAGTAATTCAATGCAGCAATATTACAGACTTACGCAATTTACTAATAGCAACGTTTACTGTTGCATATAGTGACACAGAAGGCAACAGTACTATAAGTGGTAATCCTACTAGTTGTGAAAAGTATAAAAAATGGCTAATTAGAAGAGCTGGCACTGGAGAAGTTCAGCATATAGATATGTGTGACAAGTCCTCTTATATCAACGAAGATTTAGAGGAGAATGAGAATTCAAAAAAAGACATTTTATGAAATGGCCAGAAGGCATTGCAAATGAATGTCAGAATCAGGTCAACACAGGTGAAGAAATTGGGGATCGCGGCAATCAGCAACATTTGCCTTCATTCATAGCAGATTTTATGAGAATATGATACAATTGTGGACAGCTGTTATGCAGATTTTTTTCCCGCGATCCCCAGTTATCAGCAGTTCGGCTGTTTTGGAAAGCAGTTTTAACAATTTAAAAAACCGAACTTTCAGAAATAAAAAATTGCCACTTCGACTAGATGAATTTTTGGAAATTCATTTACTTTCTACCGACGGTGCAACAAAATTAGCTTATAATTCTTTGCAAAATGAAGATAGAAAAATTGTAAGTTAATAAAAAATTTATTTTGATAATTCTTATTAACTTTATTTTTCAGGAATGTGATTTTAAATATTATTATTATTAAAGATATTACGAGTACAAAACTGTGTAAGTAGTTTAATTTAAAATAATAATAATTCCTATCTCACTAACAGTAAATTCAAAATATTTATTTATATACATACTTGTACATACAGTACATACAAAGAGTTCGAATTATATGATTTAATAATTAATATTGTTAGAGAAGAAATTTCAAAGAAGAGTTATCGCGCGCGTGCAAATATTTTATATTCTATTTTTAAGTCAAATACTCATCCTCAGAATATAGTACATATTGCGATGTTTTTGCGAGTTAAATGAAATTTGTCTGTTAATTTTTAGGATTAGAATTTAATTAACTCAAATGACAAAGTCACGCATAAATATTTAACATAAGACTCTTTTCGTTATTAAATTGTTTATTGATATAATATCTCAGGGTACCAAATTGTATTGCAAAACAAATTTGCTTGAACTGGGTTCCGAAGTGCATTTGTCCTAATGGTGGTGATTTTAAAATGTCGGTTATTTTTGTCACGCTACGTGAAGTTTATGTAGGTAAGTAAAAATCGATTTTAAAGATTGACATCCAAATTATTTATTGATAATAAATTTGTTGTTTATTAACATTTTTAAATACGCATAAGTACATAAGTAAAATTGGTTCAATGTAATTGTTAGTACATTTAGAGGATTAGTGTAAATGCACATCAATTTTGTTTGGCATAAATTGAGTTGTCATCCACTTCGTCGTAGGTACATGGGAATTTTAATCAAAATTTTAATTAAAAATGCGATTATAGTCTCCTTTATCAAGAGTGCCCTATGTTTGAAATATGCTTACAGCCGTTAGTAAGTATTTACAAATTATTTTGAACAAGCATTTTTAATTAACCATATTAATAAATGGAATATTCTTACATGTTCTGGTCACTACTTTCGATTACAAAAAGTTGCTCTGAAGGAGCTTAAAATTGATTACAAACTGTTAATTGTTAATACTAAACTGTTCAATGCTAAATGCAGAGTATGAATGTTGACTAAGAGAGTGAATCAGTGTTGAACTGCTCAAGGCCTATGTTGAATTGCATGAATTACCCAGAAATCTCCAGAAAACTTGTCACGCCTGGATAATCTTGAAACGTCTTAGATGATCTTGAAACGTCTTCCACGATGACATGATCGGCTCGTCCTGGAATTTCGACTTCGGAGGACAGCACTTCATCCTTGGACTCATGTTGTGTGAGATTGTCGTCCCAATGTTCCTGATCATCCTGGAGCACTTCGTGGAATCTCTGGTTGAACCAGCTTTTCGTTGTTGGCGAAAGCGTAACGTCAAGTATGACAATTGACATTTTCTAAATCGGACAGAAAAGTTTTTTTTTCTTTAATCTGTGGTGGTTTCCCAACGGGGTCCTAAGTCAAAGACTTGTCAGGACCTCAGGAGCGGAAATGTATTTGAATGTGTGTTAAGTGTTCCATGGCTTTGTTACTTCCAACCTTCTCGCCGTTTAAGGGGAAGCAGTGTCGAATTTTATCCCCAACACTGAAGGGTGCCTAAAGTCGATACCGACCACCCCCGAGAAAAATCCCGGTTCGAACCGACGACCTTGCGATTGCAAGGCCGGTCCTCTTACCACTGGACCGTTCAGTGTTTTAGTTATTTGTGTAAAATAAAAATTTCACCAGTGTTCTGGAACACACTAAGGTAAAGTACAGTTATTATACAGGATTAAAATTTTAAAATATCAAAATAACATAGCAATACTAACGCCAAAACGCAAATTAATACGTTAATTAAGAAACTTTCCCTTCCATATTGCGTTGTAGAAAGACTTCAATGTAATGCATGTTCGTATTTTGAGGAAAAATTATTATCTTCAATTGAAGTTGAAATAATCTCACCTACTCTATTACAAAGTTCAACAGAGTTAGCATTAGAGTTCCATAATTTTAATAAAAAATGTAGTGCGTATAATTGCTTTGGTAACTTAATTAGAGTGAATTATCCAAGTGCAACACATATTCTTGTCGAACCTATTGATAAAAATGACAAAATGTACGAACTGCGATTAAAATTACGGGATCGGCCACCAAAAATTACATTAAAATCAGATCAATATACTTTACCAGGTGTAGTCGGTTATGTTGGTCCTGATGATGCATTAGGGCATCTCATATGTTACTGTTTCCGACAAAACCAAATTTGGGAAATGTATGATGACAGAAGTAAAAAGTCAGAAGTTTGCTCGGCATCCAAAATGATAAGAATTCAAGTAATATTATATATTATAAATATGTCGATACCTATACTTGCCCGCTAAACGAAAAAAACGTACCTGACTGTTTTATTTTCTAGATGAGAACAAGTCACTATAGCTATATCCTTCTAATTTTTGTGAAAAGGCCTTGCAACTTTTGTCATGTCATATCATTTTGTCGTATATTTTCTTAACTCAGGTCTATACGATCGGCACATAAATAAAAAATAAACATTACACATTTAGACTCGATTTTACAATCGTCGGATAAGCATAATTCTTAGAATAAGTGACGTAGGTGTGACGTAGATATGGAGGAATATTAAAGAATATTCGTCGAATAGTTATTCTGTCCTTATTCCACGATTGCAAAATTGGGCCTTAAAGTATAATAAATACTATGTGATCCAATATTTTTTAGATAAGGGGAGGCTATGAAAAATCAGAGTCTTAGCGTAATTGATACAATTACGCTCGGTTTTTTCATCTCTACTTAACTTTATCTGACGGTTTATTCCCATAGTAATAATTCTGATCACAATCGTTACTGTGGGAACTAATCTCCAAAAGCCGCAAGGCTGTTTCACGAAAATTAGAAGGAGGTAGCTAAAGTTCTTTGACTTATTAATTGATTGATCGGCATATAGTAAAAAAATAAAGTGTACATATAATTTTAAAGAAATATCATTACAATATACAGTGACCGCCAGATAAATTGGGCTATATGGGTTTTCTTTTTATTAGTAGCAGTAGGAAGATTTTGGTATTCAGTAAATACGTGGCATCATCTCAAACTAAAACTACACTGTGAAAGTTGGAACAATGTCCAAAGGTATACGTTGGAAAGTGCTAAAAATGTAGTTCGGACAAGAGTAAAGTGGTTTTACTGGTTTTATTTTAAAAGATACAGGAAAAAATTATTAGGAGAAGTCTTACATGGTAGTCAAATTATTAACAAACAACATTAATTTGCTGTGAAATGTTGCAAGAGTTTTTCATGATAGAACCATATTTCTGTATCGATCAAGAAGGGCACCACACTGAAATTTATTTTTTTAAATTAATGTTATTCGTTAATAATTTTACTACCACATAAGGCTTTTCCTAATAACTCTTTCCTGTATCTTTTAAAATAAAGCCAATATAGCTACTTTACTCTTGTCCGAACTTCATTTTTAGCACATCCCCTGTATACCTTAAACATTGTTCCAAATTTCATAGTGTAATTTTAGTTTGAGATGATGCCACGTATTTATAGAATACCAAAATCTTCCTACTGCTACTAATAGAAAAAAATATATCCCGACTTATCTGGCGATCACTGTAGTTTACTATTCAGTGTTTCCAGAAAACATAAGGCACTACAAAAATATGAAATTTACAAAAAAAACTAAAAAAGTAATAAAAATATAATAAAATTTTGATTATTCTTTCTCTCTCCTTTTGTTTCTTCTAGAGTTTTATTACTTCTTACCTACAATCACCATAAACCGTACCTACACATGATCCCGTGTCAGTTGTTGATGCACGACGAAATAACGCGCACAACAAGAAGAGTACACAACAGGTGCAATAAGAAACAATCAAAAAATTGAATAGGGGTACTTAAGCTTCTATTTTATTTTTTTTCTCAGTTATTTGAGCGGTACAAAACATGAACATCTTTCTTGGACCTATTCACAAGTTAATTTCACTCATTCTCGATGACAGACACGTTCCCAGTAAATTAAAGCAATCAATTGTAATGCCAATTTACAAAAAGGGCTCCCATAACTGTTTTAATAATTATCGTCCCATCTCGATTTTGCCAGCAATTGACAAAATAATGGAAAGATATATATGTGATAATCTCTTGGCCTACCTGGAAAAATTCAAAATCATTAACAAATGGCAATACGGTTTCCAAAAATCTAAAAGTACCGTCAGTCTACTAAACGACTTTGCAGACCTGATAAATCAGAAATTAAACAACAATATGCACGTACTGGTACTTTTTATAGATTTTAGTAAAGCTTTTGATTGTATCAATCATAAACTCCTGTTGAACTACCTGGAAAAAAATAGGTATCAGAGGGCCGATTCTTGACTGGTTCTCCGACTATTTAAAGGATAGAAAATTCTGTGTGAAAATCTCTGATACCTTTAGTAGCAATACCGACATCTCGCGTGGAGTCCCTCAGGGGAGCATACTTGGCCCCATTCTCTATCTTCTGTATGTGAATGACATAAAAAAACTGCTTTACCAAATGCTACCATTTACTTTACGCTGATGATACAGCAATCATTTCTACTCACAGAGACCTGGAAATCGCCAAAGAGTTTCTTCAGAGGGAGTTTAATCAATTTCAAAGATGGGCTCACGATAAAGAACTAGTCATCAATCCTACCAAGTCGAAGCTCATGTATATAGCATCTCCTCACCTAAAAAAGGAAATAAGCATCAAAATCAAACATCATTCTGCATCATGCTTACACAACAACCAAACTGATTGCAAATGCTTGCAATTTATTGAAAAAGTTAATACATACTCATACCTGGGAATTATAATAGATGATCGTTTTCTGTGGAAAGAACACATTGACCAACTATGTAAAAGATTAAGAATAATTGCATCCCGCCTTTGAAAACGTTTCTACCTCAACAAACACTCTTTACAATTTATTTCTCATTGGTAGAATCAATAATAAGATATGGTATCACGGTCTGGGGTTGGGCTTCCGATTATCACATAAACCGTCTTCAAGCTCTGCAGAATCGTATAGTTAAACAATTATTCCCATATACTCCACAAACGTATTAAACCCATACGAAGCAGGAAACATACTACAAATCAAAAAGTTACTAATCTACATAACTATAGTAAACAACTATTACTCACCAAATTATAAAAACATTAATGAACATAGTTATTACACTAAGTGTCGCAATGCAGGATCGTTAACTATTCCTCATACGTGTAATAAATATGGTGATCGGACTCTTGCTGTGACAATCCCTCGAATTTTCAATATGTTACCTGGAACTCTGCAACACCTAAAAACTATTAGTGAAGTGAAGAAGAAAGTTAAAATGTGGTTACTGGGTGCGTGAGAGTGAACTTTTCTTTAAAAATATCTATAATGAATTTATGTCGTGTAGAAAGCCTGAAGTTGTGTAAAACAATATCATATTCTATGATTTGCTTGCAATCATTTCTATCCGTACCATTTTTTTAACTAGTGACATCTAGTAGCAATAAAATGAAAGTCCGCCAATAACGGCCATATTGACTCTGAAAACGGTAGTATGAAGTATGAACATCAAAGGTGCCGACACGAGCTGTCCCTATTGATTGATAAGTATACTGTAGAACAACTGTCGCAATGACAACCAATTTGTTCAAGGTCAAGTAGCCACTGTCAGTGGTCGCGTTCACCAGAACAAATCAGCTTGTGATGCGTTTCTGATACGTTTGCTGTTGACTGTCTGGTGAATGATTACTTTGAATTGTGATTTGTTTACGTGTTACCTTCTAATAATTTATGCATATCTTCCATTTCGGTTAGTAGTAGGGATAGGCCGATTCTGGAACCTCCTCCGACCTTGACGGAAAAATTCAAGGTCAAGGTCGGAGGAGGTTCCAGAATCGGCCTATCCCTGACGTGACCTTCGCCATAACCTTGTCATGGAGGAGGTTCCACTTTCAAGGTCAAGGTCGGAGGAGGTTTCAGAATCGGCCTACCTCTGACCTTCACCATAACCTTGACGTGGAGGAGGTTAGTCGGAGGAGGTTCCAGAATCGTTCTTGAGGTGACCTTGAAATGACCTTGAGGTAACCTTGAAATGACCTCGAGGTAACCTTGAAATGACCTTGAGGTAACCTTGAAATGACCTTGAAACGACATTGAGGTGACCTCTGAACGACCTTGAGGTGACCTCGAAATAACCTTCAGGTAACCTTGATATGACTTTGAATGTAACCTCTTGAGGTAACCTTGAAATGACCTTGATGTGACCTTGAAATGACCTTCTGGTAACCTTGAAATGACCTCGAGGTAACCTTGAAATGACCTTGAGGTGACCTCTGAACGACCTTGAGGTGACCTTGATGTGACCTCGAAATAACCTTGAGGTAACCTGATATGACTTTGAATGTAACCTCTTGAGGTAACCTTGAAATGACCTTGATGTGACCTTGAAATGACCTTGATGTGACCTTGAAACGACCTTGAGGTGACCTCGGAATGATCTTGAGGTGACCTCGAAACAACCTTGATGTAACCTCGAAGTAACCTTAACATGATCTTCAAACCACTTTAACCTTAAAGTATGTAGCATACATAAGGAGGTGTATAATTTCGTACCTACAGATGAAGCGTGACACTCACGTTGAGTTAACCTATTGTATTGAACGTGATCGAAGTAACAGTTCTAAAAACATGTTTGAGTGTAATCAGTGCGGAAAAGAATTTACGAGAATTGATAATAAGAATCGACACATGCGTACAGCATGTCACGGTAAACGTTTGAAATTAAATGAAGCCGGTCCATCCAAAGTTCTTGACCCCGTGAACGTTGTGAAATGTGATGTGTGCGAAATATACGTTAACAGAAAGTGTTTGTCGGCATACCTACGTAGTAATTCACATAAAAGCAATGCTTTTGTAATTGTTGATAATGGTGTAGAAAAGATAGCGGGTGCATTCGGTGATAAAATTGTTTCGTATCGTATCACCGAACCCTACAACTATGTGGACGTTGACGACTTTACGTATAATATTCAAGAAAAAGTATTAACTTTGGTTCATAGTATATTGGATATTCATAAAGCGTTAAAATGGAATGTGGAAATTTTCGGAGTGTATTTCTTGGATTCTAAACAAAGTACCGAGATAAAATCTTTCAATACCAAAAATAAAATAACTTGTTTTGGAACGGATATATATAATATATATCGGGACTTCGTGAATGAAATTCATGCTAAAATGTCAGAATTTCAGGAGCGAGATTCAGGTAAAGAAAGTAATTAATATATTCTTTTGGAATAATGTATAATGTTGTAAATATTGTTGCAGGGTGGACTTTGTGCAGAATTTTGTATATGGAAGTCAACATTAATAAATATAATCCGTTGAAAGCATCCAGCTTCATGTCATTACCGGCTTCAATAAGTGCGAAAAAAGCAGTGATAAACGTTAGAAATAATGACAACGCTTGTTTTGCCTGGGCGATAACATCAGCGATGTGTCAACCGACAGGTCTTCCTCAAAGGATATCTTCGTATCCCCATTATGACACGGTAGCAGATTTCACAGATTTAGAATTTCCATTGAAAGTTTGTGATGTAAAAAAATTTGAAAGTCAGAACAATATTTCTATAAATGTTTATGGACTTGCTTCCCATTATAACGGTAACGTTATAGTCTATGAAGTTGTAGGACCGTTACATTTTACTAAAAATCGAAAAGATATTCATATAAATTTGTTATTGGTTGATGACGGTAACGAAAATACTCACTATTGTTGGATTAAAAATTTATCGCGTTTAGTGTCAAAACAGACGTCACACCACGGTCACGAGAAATATATTTGTGAAGGATGTTTAATATACTTTCCATGTGTAGAAAAATTGCAACGACACGGAAGAGAAGATTGTAAAATTATCAAAACAATTTTACCATCAGCAGAGTTAAAAATAAATAAATATGGTGAATCTATCCCAGAAAATATATTACAATTTGAAAATTTTGAGAAGCAATTGAAACTGCCCTTTGTTGTGTACGCTGATTTCGAGGCTTTACTAAAACCATTAGATAGAGTTGAACCAACTCCAGATAAGTCTTTCACAGTTAAATGTTATGAACACGAACCTCATTCTTTTGCGTATTATATTAAGTGTAGCTTTAATAACAATTTGTCAACATTAAAGTTATATCGCGGACAAAATGCCGCTACTGAGTTTATAAAATCGTTAGAAAAACATATTAAAGAGATTTATGATAAATATTTAAGTAAAATTAAACCAATGCTTGATTTAACACGAGAAGAAAAAGAGGCCTACGACAGCGCAACGATGTGTCATATTTGTGAAAGACCAATATTGGATGTTAAGGAAAAAGTCCGTGACCATGAACATTTCACTGGAGCGTTTAGAGGAGCTGCTCATTCGGTGTGTAATGTTAATTTTAAAATACTGTGACAAGACAGAAGTAAATTAAAATATTAGATTCATTTAGCGAACTTAAGATAAGAGGAAATGTAATTCGTCAACGTAAACAACGGAACACCTGCATGAAAAAACCTTGAACAAGTTAAAACGGATGTAAGTTACCTCGCGTTCTGTCGAATCTTTCCGCTCTCGTAACAGCTCGGAATTGCTCGGGTCGCACTTCCTTTAAAAACCCCGCGATCAGCACATAAAGATAAGATCATTATCAGCTGTCAGTACAGCATGTAACTTCTCGTACTTTGATTTGTGTTGTGAATTAAGGATGTGAGAATTTAAGTTATATTTGTATAATTAATGTTTGTCTAGTCATATTTCTAATATAATATTTAAGCTATGCCCCTTGTTTCGATTTATACCGTAACATATTTGGTGGAGGCGCCTAAAAGTCCTAAAACTAAAATGTCTTAAATTTTTTTTAATTGAATTTCCCAAATTTAAAAAAAAAATTATTTTTTTTACACAATGCAACCTTTGTCAAAATTCGTTTCTTACTTATTATTCAAACTTAAAGTGTTAATAATCGGTATTTTAGTCGCATTATTAAATACGTGTCTTGCTCTTACACATGAAGTAATAATAAATGAAATAAATGGTGATCGAATTCATCCCCAAATTCTTCGTTCCTATAGACGTGTACGTATACAAAATACGTAAATTATTATAAATTAAATAAATTTTAAATATTTTTTAAAATAAATTCAAAAAATTTTTTTTTTAATCAGAATTTTGAATTAGCATGAAAATGACAGAAAATCAAGATTTAAACGTTACAATTAATATTGCCAGCCAAGCAAACAAAAGCCCTCGCTTTCCTAAATTTACAAACCCTGAAATTTTTATTCCTGCAACCTCGAATACAATACAATTTTTGAAAAATTTTGAATTATGTGCCAGCACTAACAATTGGACCAATGAACATAAAATAAATTTTTTCGGAACTTTCCTTCACGGAGCTGCAAACACCTGGTATACATCCTATTTATCCGCAGTCGAAAATAGCAACAACACATGGGACGACATCGTCCGTGATTTTAAAGATGAATTTGGTGCAATTTCTTTTATACGCGATTTAAAACTTCGTTTACTAAAACGTACTCAACGAGAAGATGAGGATATTTTGAAATATATGTATGATGTTCTAGAAATGTGCCATGATTTAAATCCAGACATGCCTACAGAACAAATTTTCGATTATTTTGAAAACGGGTTACATCCGATTTATATTACTCAGTTTTCACTGCTTTCCACTCCTAATATGACTATAAATGATTTAAAGACTATTGTAAATAAATTAAGTGACACACGAAAACGAACTGTAGAGTCACAGTTAAGAAACCCCGAGTTATTTCTTCAAAGTACACTCGCACAAAATGCATCGTTGGCAGATAAACAACTTGCATTCGCGACTCGATCTAATCTAAATAACCGCGCGCGCAAAATCAAGGTCACCTGTTTCATTTGTAATAAGCCCGGTCATCTTTCTTACACGTGTTATTATAAACAATCGAATGAGATAAATAAAAATTCACGGAAATTCAATCATAACCGGGAACAACCTAAACAGTTTGTTAGGGAACAAACTTTTTCCCCGCAACACTTTCGATCAAATAAAAAGCAAAATCAAAATACGGCGTCACTAAAATCAAATCAACGTATTACGGTAAAACCTAAATTCGCTTCGAAAAATAAAGAAAAGAATTTGTACTCTTTCTCTTCATCTGGAATAGTCACAATCCCAGCAACCTTAGAAAACCAATTCTTAAAAGTTATAATTGATACTGGCGCTCTACATAATGTAATTAATTCTCAATACGTTTCCAAATATATTCCTTTACAAAGACCCTTAAATATACTTACAGCTGGAAACGAACCAATAAAAGTAATCGGTAAAACTTTCGTTAAATTACGAATTTCTAAAGCACTTTTTCCTATAGAAGTCCTTGTAGTAAACGATCTACCAAGGCCCTTAATACTAGGAACCTCTTTTCTTCGGAAATCAAAGGCAATTATTAATTTCCCTCAAAATTATTTAGAACTCTGTGGTAATATACAAGTTCCATTCTGTAAAGATGTTACTAAATTCGATAATTTCTTTTTACATTCCAAGAAAAATAGAAATAACAAAAATGTTCAAAACGAAACCAACGACACTAAAATCACCCTTAAAACAGACGTTCTCCTTCATCCTAATAAATCTCAGTTTATTGAAGTTGTTTCAAACAACAAATTAAGTACCACACCTATTAAGAATAATTTTGTTCCTCGAGACGATTTCCTGCTTTCAAAAAATTTAACAATTACAAAAAACCCATTTCAAACAAAAAATTGTTTTATGATAGAATTAACAAATTTGGGGAAATTGCCGCAAAAATTATTTGCTAATACAACCATCGGATACCTTGAAAAATTACCAAATTCTACAAAAAATAATTCTGATCTTTTCCACCAAGTAACCACAAGCAAGAGTATAAAACCTTTATTTGAGCGTCAACTTGACACATTATTATCTAAATTCACAGATATTTTTGCATCAGACATGTCACAAATTGGCCTAACCACGATACTCAAACATCACATTGACGTGGGGGAAACGAGTCCGGTATCTAGTAGACCATACAGAGTGTCTCATAAGGAAAGAGAAATTATTAGCGAGCAAGTAAAGGAAATGCTAAGTAATAAAATTATTAGGCCTAGTCAGTCACCTTGGTCATCTCCTGTTGTTTTAGTACGAAAACCTAACAATACTTACCGATTTTGTGTTGATTATCGTAAATTAAATAACGTAACTCGTCAAAAGAATCTTTATCCGTTACCTTTAATTGAAGATTGTTTAAATTGTTTACAAGGAGCTAAATATTTTTCATCATTAGATTTATTCAGCGGATATTATCAAGTAGGATTAACGGAAGCAAGTAAAGAAAAAACCGCTTTCATAACAACAGACGGTTTGTACGAATTTAACGTCCTCCCTTTTGGCCTTTGTAATGCCCCAGCAACTTTTCAAAATTTAGCTGACAAAGTTTTTGAAGGAATGAAATGGAAAGAAGTCTTAATTTATTTAGATGACATTATAATTTTTTCGGACACTCTTGAAGAACACATGAAAAGATTACAAAAAGTGTTCCAACGACTCCGCAAAGCCGGCTTAACCTTAAACCCAGATAAATGCAAATTTTTACAGACAAATATAAAAATGCTTGGGCATGAAATAGATGAGAACGGCATACGTCCTAATGAGTCAAAAATAAAAGCAGTAAAAAATTTCAAAGAGCCTAAAACCGTAAAACAACTCCAACGTTTTCTAGGCCTCTGTAATTTCTACAGAAAATTCGTACCAAATTTCGCAAAAATTGCTTTTCCACTCTATAATTTATTAAAGAAAGATGAAAAATTTACTTGGAATGAGGAAAAACAACAATCATTTGATTTATTAAAACAAAAACTTATTGAAGCTCCCGTTTTAGCTCATTACGATCCAAAATTAAAAACTGAACTCAGAGTAGATGCCTCATCGCAAGGAATTGGAGCTGTTTTGTTACAAAATTTTAGCGGAGAATCACATCCTATTGCCTATATTTCTCGAACGTTAACAAAAGCAGAAAAAAATTATTCAGTGTTACACTTAGAAGGTTTAGCTATCATTTGGAGTCTCAAAACACTCAGACATCTAATTTATGGGAAACCCGTAGAAATTATAACTGACCATCACGCATTATGTTTTTTAAAATCTTTAAAAAATCCTAAAGGTAGAACAGCACGGTGGATACTTATATTGTCCGAATATGATTATAAGATAATTCATAAAAAAGGACGGTTAAATCAAGATAGTGATTGCTTAAGTCATTGCCCTGTAAATGAAGCATCTTTAGAAGATGAACAAGTTGACCAAGATTTACCCATTTTACTTTCAATTCCTGATGATTTTGTCACCTCACAGAATTCTGACACCTTTATTGCTGAAATTAAAAATGCCTTGCGAAACCCAGATCAAGACTTAACCGCTATTATGAGAAGAAAAATTAAAAATTTTGTTTTAATTGACGACGTTTTATATAAGAAAAATCCAAATGCAACGGGTTCAGAAAATTTATTAGTAATTCCGGAGACATTAAAAGAAGAAATTTTATTTTCCAATCATAACGAACCGTTAGCAGGTCATTTAGGATTTGCTAAAACTTACCACCGTATAAAAAATCGTTATTTTTGGATAGGCATGTTAAAAGACATTAAAACATATGTCCGTGGATGTCCAGATTGCCAAGCACGCAAAGATTATACTAATAAACCTCCTACTGGATTATTACAACCAATTCAAGTAGGCCTCCCTTTCCAAAAAATCGGAATTGATTTATTAGGTCCCTTTCACCGAAGTTCTAAAGGTAATACAATGATAATAGTAGCAACCGATTACGCCACACGATGGGTCGAAACACGAGCTTTACGTGACGGAAAAGCGAATTCTGTCGCAAAATTTTTATTTGAAAATATAATAAGTAGGCATGGTTGCCCAAAAGAAATTTTAAGTGACCGCGGTAAAGTTTTTCAGTCACAATTTATAGCTGAACTTTTAAAAATAATGGGCGTAAATAGTCAATTTACAACAAGCTATCGACCACAATGTAACGGACTGACAGAAAGGTTTAATAAAACCCTAGCTGATATGCTCAGTTTGTATACTAATTCTCAACAAACTGATTGGGATTTTTATCTGCCACATGTAACTTTTGCTTACAATACTGCAGTCCAAGAGACCACGCGAATGTCGCCTTTCAGTCTTATCTATGGCCGTGAGCCTAGGCTTCCATCTGAAGCTACATTAACACAAGACGTTGAAGCGACAGATATTAAGAATTTACGTGACCGCATTTTAGCCATTCGGAACACTGCTTCCGAAAATATTAAACAATCTCAAAATAAGGCTAAAATACGATACGATGATTCCCATCGTCATATTGAATTTCAGGAAGGTGATACAGTGAAAGTTTTCACCCCCATACGCAAAATAGGTAAAAGTGAAAAATTACTTTTACGTTGGTTTGGACCGTATTATATTGTTAAAAAACATACGGATGTAGATTATATTGTTCAGAAAGGTCCAAACAAAAATTCAAAAACAGATGTAATACACGTAAGCAGGATAAGACCGTATTATGAAGCATGGCAGCCTCCACAAAATTAAAACTAATTGCTTTTAATTTTATGTATAAATAAGTAAATATATGTATAAACATGAAATATTGTTTCTGTTTCAGAAATTTCCGTGTACTCGTTGGTTTATTGATGCAGTTATGCAGACCCGGCCTACGTTTATTTGAATTTTTTTTTTATGTTGATGATTTCAGATCTCACTGTGCACACATTTTATCACCATTAATAATTACTTCGCGAAGTCCTACGTATACACACGACGAACTAAATTTTGTCCCCAATACCATTTTCAAATAAACTCATGCAAAACACATGAGTAGGCCACAATTGCAATCTTATACTGCCCAGCGAGCTTACTCGCATTGAAATTTCTATTTACCAAATCCTGCTTATTTCCAGAGAAAAATGAGTGTAATTTAAAACGATGGTTTTTATTACTAACAAAGTTAAATATATTATGATATGAAATGCATTTCATGGAGAGTAAACTTTTTCAAAGAATTTTAAGTTTCAACTACCCCCTGTACATACATCTTTACGCTTATAAGACAATGAAAAAATTACAAAGTATTTTGATTGTTTATTAACTTTATTACTTATATCTTAGTAGACTCTTAAGTTAATTTTTAGTATTATTAAAAGCATTATATGGTATTTTAATGAACATATACACCTCTTTATGTCACTACGGGTGTAAATAGGCCTTATACACCGCGTACTGAGATAATCTCGTGTTACTGTTATTAAATATCGCATTTCAGACTCTGCGCAGAAATCATCCAAACACGAACAATGAATCTCATTCACCGTAATTATTTTTGTAAACATAGAATTAAGATAAGATTATCTTAAAGCGAAATGCAACTTCCCGTCTACCCTGCTATTTTTGATTGTATAATATTCTCCATTCAGTGTTTAGTATTCGAGGTTAGAATTATTGCAGGATGTTGATATGTTACACTTTTTCAGAATGGGTATTCGTGGTGGAGTGAGCATGTGCACTAAAAGAATTGAAAACGCTAATAATAAATTTTTACAGAGCTTTGATTCAAGCAAGGCAACTAATTATTTACTTTATCTTGATGCTACAAATCTCTAAGGGCATGCGATGTGTTCGAGATTTCCATGGGGAGAATGTACTTGGTTAAGCAGAGAAGAAATTAACAATCTTAACATTTCAGAATTAGAAGAAAATTCAGATGTTGGATACGTATTCGAAGTAGATTTGGAATATCCGACTTATTTACATGAAAAGCACAACGATTTACCGTTTTGTCCGGAAAACATAATTCCACCAAAATCAAAATATAGTAAACTTATTCCAAATCTCTGTAACAAAACCAAATACATAATTCACTATTTAAATCTATAGCAATGTTTGGAACATGGTTTAACATTAATTCAAATCCACAGGGCAATTAAATTTAAACAGTCTCGTTGGTTAAAAATATATATAGACTTTAATTCGCAGAAACGAGCTGAAGCGAAAAACGAATTTGAAAAAAATTTTTACAAGTTAAATAATAATAGTGTCTTCTGTAAGACCATGGAAAATGTTGAGAATCGCGTCGACATTAAATTAGCTACCAAGTGGGAAAGTCATAATCGGAGACCGGGAGCTGAATCATTGATTGCTAAACCGAACTACAAATCGAGTAAAATTTTTAGTGATCACCTGACCGCAATAGAATTAACCAAAGTACAAGTAAATTATAACAAACCTTTATACGTAGGATTTTGTGTTTTGGAAATATCGAAAACAGTAATGTACGAGTTTTATTATAATTTCATAAAACGAAAATATAACAATCATGCAGCTCTATTATATACCGATACGGACAGTTTAATATTATCCGTTAATACTGGTAATGTGTACGAAGACATAAAGCAAAATTTAGATAAATTTGATACTTCAAATTACCCAACAAATAACATTCATGAAATGCCTCAAACTGAATCAATTATTGGAAGATTCAAAGATGAATACGCCGGACAAGTAATAGAATCGTTCGTTGGTACAGGTGCGAAAGCCTATTGTGTAAAGCTTACTTCAAAATGTACTAAGAAAGCGAAAGGTGTTAAAAAATATGTTATAGATAAATATTTAACTGTGGATGACTACAAAGAAATTATTGAACGAGATGGTTTCATTTTCAAAAAAATGTACGTGTTTCATTCAGATTTTCATACGGTGTACACAGAGTTGAAAAATAAAGTTGCATTATCATCGAAAGATGATAAACGTTATATTTTGGATGACAAGATTCATACTCTCGCATGGGGTCATTATAAAATTGCTGATATAGAAAGAGATAGAAAACTGAAAGAATTAATTGAAGAATTAGAAAAGGAATTAGAAAAAAGTAATACAAATAGTAAATAGATTAAATATGTTTCATTTATAATAATATACTACAAAGTAAATATGTTATTTCGTAAAATATATTTATTGTAAATAATGTATGTTTCTAATTATAGGTAATAAAAAGTTATTATAAAACATTGCGTTTTGATATCCAAGCATTAGAACTTAATCCTAAATAACTAACTAGTGCTTTATTACCTTTTTTTCTCAACACATTAATTAAATATACATCAGGATGTTTCACTTTTTGTAATTCGTACTCATAAAACCCACCAAGTATAGCTTCACCGTCAGCGTCTTTAATTAGGTATGTTCGGGGATTAGTATTCTGCACTGATGAAATTGTAAATATTTCGTTAGACCAATTTGGAGTGTACATTTTCGCAAATGCTTGTCGATATTTGCTGATGCGCACATGATCTCCAACTTTAAATTTTGCACTTCTTGGATCCACAATTTTAATATTGCTGTAGACCGACTGTAAAATAGTTTTCGCATTTCTTTGATTTATCTTACTAGGTTTGTAACCCGTCGTACTGTGAACTGTGTTGTTGTATTCTTCGATTAGTTGTGGTAATAACTTGAACCAGCTGAAATTTCCTTGCATGCTAAATTCTTTCCACATTTTGTGTTTTAATGTTCTATTAAAGCGTTCAACTATCGAACTTTTTAAATTAGAATATGTGCTGTAGTGATTAATTTTATACTTCTTCATTAAATCTTGAAAGTCTGCATTGTAAAATTCCTTTCCGTTATCTGTTTGCAGATTTCTCGGTATAGAATTTCTACCTTCAGATAAGATTGTTTGAAAAGCCTTGGTTACTTCTTTACCTGTCTTGTTTTTTAATGCTATTCCCCAAGCAAATTTAGAAAATGTGTTGATCACAGCCAGAATGTACTTGTATCCTTTGTTTATCTTTGAATAAGGAAGCATTTCAATTAAATCTGCTTGGAAGAGATCTCTGAGACCTTTTATTATAACTCGACGACGGCGAAAGTTTTTCCTTGCTGGTTTGTGCAGGTCATCGACAACATCACGTTTTACAGTCGATGATAGATTAGACATTTTCAGTTAGAACTCGTTTCCTTATAATGAATTCAACAAATAATGTAGCTCCACAAACTATAGCTGTGCAAGAAAACGAGATTTTATCTCCCACATTCAACGTTCTTCCAATTAAAGTATCAGTACAATTTATACCGTTGATAAATACTTCCCTGTTCCAAGGTTTATGAAAAATTGCTTTTTTAACCACGCAAGTTTCTTGAATCGTATACGTCGTTTGATTACCTCTATTTGAAAGAAGAAATTCGCCTTGGTCATTTATCTGGTCACTTTGAAAATCTAATAATGTTTCGTAAAATAATTGTCTAGAAACAATATGTTTGAGAACTGTATGTTTAGTAATGTGCCTTCCAAACTTATCAATGGTCATTGTGAACTGACCAACAAAGATGTGAAACTGAAGAATGACCTCGATATCAACCAGCTAAATACTTAAAATTTACGAAATAATTTTGGCTTCTTTCAATTCTTCGATAATAGCTATAATCTCATTGGTATGTCCTGTATGACCTGCAGATTCTGATGCTTTCAATAAACGTAATCGTTCTACTAATTCATTAGTATTATCCCAGTATTGATACTGTGTACAACTGTTAGGTATAAGTTCTTTTTCTAAAGCTCCACCTGTTTTCCAGCTTCGAGCCCACCAAACGTTTGGTGGTTTTCCCTGCATTATTGGTTTTATAATATGTGTATACTTATATCCTTTACTTGCAGATATTCGGCCAGAAGGATTATAATTTACTTTAAATGCATGAGTTCTTCTCAATATATCTCTATAGTCACGTACATCGTGAAATGTAAATTTCTCAGGAGCTTTCTTAAAAATCAGTTCATATAAACCTTTTGTACCTTTATATGTTAAGTCTCCTATTACAAGATCACGACCATCAAACGCAACTTCCGCGGCACCAATAAACAATTTCTCATCATGTTTTCTTACACCGTATTTGGTGTCAAATTCATTTTCCACATCAACATTAAATCGTGTAATATAATCACGTGGTAACGGATCAATTTGTTGTAAAGCAGCCTGTACCTCTGGTGATTGTAATTTAGATTGTAGTATTGATTTCCGTTCTTGTAAAAGAGTACGAGCATGAGCTTCGGATTCGTCTAAAGGGACACTACTGCTATCTGTATGAAACTCTTCAGCTTCTTCATAAGCAGATTTTGATGGTGGAGATTCAGGTTCTCCATGAGATGTCGTGAATTTCTTCTTCTTCTAAGATGGAAGGTTGTTTCTTTCCAATTTCACGACCAACTGGTGTTGAAGTACTCACATCATGCTTTTCTGACCATGTAATTTGTGATGAAGGATCAGATTTTAATTTATAAAGAGGTCTTTTTCGTATGAAAGAACTTTTCGGGTCGCCTTTAAAGCCTTTTTCACTGGCTTCGTACGATTGTTGCTCTTCTTTTGTAGGTAAAATACTGCGAACAACATCTAGCTTATTGACAATATCTCTTAGTGGTTCCACAATAGGTGAATAAGTCGCCTGGAGGTATTTTTTTGATTGCTCAATATGATGTTTTGATCGTTCGATATCGGACTTAAGTGTTTTTAATTTAGTACGCAAACTTTCACGTGCAGTAGCTAATTCAGCTTTAAGTTTATTACTCATAGCGCATCCGTTTCCTTTAACGCCTTTTACAACACTGAAGAACAATGTTAAAATGTAGTGGTTTTAAAGGTTTATATAATTGTCGAATCCTTTACGATATCTACCTCCGTTGATAGTACAGTCAGTATCAATAACTAAAAAACCAAACGGTTTTGTCATGGTCATGTCTCCATACACATGATCATCAAAAACATGTTTTAGATTTGTAGAATCTTGCCGAAATAACACTAAGAAATTACAATTATCACGAATCATTTGTTTTGGAATTGCACTATAAGTTTGACTTAAATAAAAACAATCGACATTTTTATGGCGTCCAAAAGAGAAGTATTCTTTAATTACATTTTGTGTAGTACATTGAACGTCATCAAAAACAACAACTGAATATTCTTTTACATTTGCATGGGATACCATCTCATCAGTATCAGAAATTTCAAAGTAACCTATCTCCGGCACTGTAGGCAGCAAATGTCTAAGAAATTTATACTTTTCTTGAGATAAGGTCTTACAACAAATGTATAAATTTTTGAAACGCAACCCATTAGCGTTTACCAACAAAGACACTATCAAATTACTTTTACCACTTCCACTTTTACCACTGATTATGGCACGTTTAGTTGATCCTCCGAAAAGAGCGCTGTGACGTTTAAAGGTTTCGTTTATGATTGCATCATCAAAATTTTGTATAGGTAACTTTAGAGACTGTTGTGTAAACTTCATATTTCTAAAACAGTACTTTTCTGAAACGGTACTTTCACTCTTTACCAATTGCGACACTCTATTATTATGTTGTAGTTATTAATATCATCTGCTATTTATAGTAAAAATGCGTGTTGTAAATATTTTTAATATTATATTTTTAATTTATAAATAAGTAAAACTAAACAACTAAAAACTAATAAGAAATTATAAATTATTTATAACTACTAAAAACTATAAAAACTAGTAATCTTCTTCACCTGTTCACTGTAAAAGTAATGTTATTAAAAATTTGAATGTAATAATAAAAAAAATTTGAATGTAGTAATAAAAAAACGAATGTAATAATAAAAAAACAAACCCATGACTCATCCATCTCGGTGGATGATGGAGCAGCCTCCACTTCCACCTGCACCTGCACAGTCTTGCTGCACGCTGGTGCAGGGAAGAGTGGTTGACATTGTTGCCCCAACACAGGCGGTGCAAACACACCACGTTTGACTCGCCTCAACCGAATACGTTGAGGCGCCGCCGCCGCCACTTGATGCTCCGGCGATCGCCGACGTTGAGGCGCCGCCACTTGCTGCTCTGGCGGTCGCCGTTCCGGCGTCGCCGTCAGCGTTGGTGTTGGGGTGTATGTCGGTGATATTGGTGATGGTGAGCTAGGTGCGGAAACTTGCGGAAACCCATTCGACCAATAATTAATGGTCGCGGTTTCCGCATTTAATAGAGTTCCATCTGTTAACTGGATGAGTACAAAAATAATATACCTGTAAACTGTAAAACTAAAAATAATTGACTCACTTTCAATTCCACCTGCTCTAGCACAATGGATTTTATTGCACCTAGATTTCCATTGGTTGAAGACATCTGTAAATTGAATAACTTTAATAATACAGATGTCTCATTAGGTATACTTTATACCTAATCTCTTGGGAACAACTTCATTTGAAGAACAAACCATTGAACAACAATAACACAGACATATCTACCTTAAGAATTCTATCATAAAGTAGATATGTCTGCGGCAAGATTATGAAATAATTCTTGGATTTGCCTCAGACGGTCCTGTACAAGCGAAATCTTATCGTATTGTTCGCTCAAAGCCCGGTCAGTCGGAGACCTTAGGCGAACTATACGCATGATTTCGCCACATGTTTCTAACTCGTCCGTGACTTTTCTAAGATTCTCTCACCCTGTAAACAATAATTCCTAACTTCAGGCATTATTCCATCATAATAATTTTGGACAACTGTTGAGATAACTCTAGATAAATTGGAAAAGGGTTCTTGTAAAGGAATAAAGGGTAAGGGTTCTTGTAAAGGAATAGAGGGTAAGGGTTCTTGTAAAGGAATAGAGGGTGCTAAGGGTTCTTGTGAAGGAATAGAGGGTGCCGGTGCTTGTGAAGGAACTGGTTGTGAAGAAACGAGTGGTTCTGAAGAAACGATAGGTGTCGACATTCGGGGCTGCAGTGGTTGTGAAGAAACGACCTGAGGTGCTGGAATTTGAGGTTCTGGGGATGGTTGAATCTGAATATTGGAAATAATGTTAACTCTGTTAACATTATCCCCAATAGGTGATTGAGCTGGTGATAATTGAGATATCTCCATTGATCGCTCTGATATATTAATTATCTCAGAATCACCAGATTCATTAGGATTTAGCGGGATATTATCTGCAACAACTCGAAGTTGGGACTGACCTAACAACTCCGCACTAGACTTTTGCTTAGACAAAAACATTGAGTCTGAGTCATTTTGCGGCGAACGTAAAGATGAAAGGAGAGCTGCTCTTCGATTAACAATCCTATTCATCCTTTGTTGACGCCTAAATAACGCATACTCACGTTTAGGCAACCACAAACTTTCAGCGGTCCTTAGATGAGAATATTGACTACCTCGCCGCGTACATCTACCCCGCGTACATCTGGATTCACGAGAAAGAACGTCATAAAGTTCAGAAATAGAAGGAGGTGCAAGTGTAGAAATAGGAACAGATTTAGCAGCAGCATGTTTAGAACCGATAGATTTTGCGGTGGAAACGGTTGCGGTGGAAACGGTGGAAGTAACGATAGGAGTAACTATTGATTGTTGGGAAACTAGTGAAAGGGATTGAGTGGGCTTAAGAACGAATTGGAGTGGCTTTGAAGGAATAATGGCTATAAATTGAGGAATTTGAGTTTGAAGGGGGGGTTGTGTTTGAAGCAGGGGTTGCGTTTGCGGAAGGGGTTGAATTTGAAAAGAAGTAGACGGGGTTAGTAAATTTTATTGAACCGGTTGAATTTGAAAAGAAATATTCGGCGTTAGTAAATTATTTTGACTTAAACGATCTATCTCGTCACCAAGTACGGTCAAGGCAGAATCAACTGCACCTTCCTGGAGGAAGTAGCCATTGTCAATGTCATTCCACCAGGATGGCACAGCATTTGCCTGAGTGGTAACTGCACTCTGAGAAGTTTCTGGGAGTGCAGAAACCATGCTAGTAGTAATTGAAGTTGAAGGATTAGTATCCTGCAAATATTGTTGTAAAATTGAACGTTCTTCATTTCCACCGCCAATATTGGACATTACTGTTATGTAAAAACACGGGATGCATTAAAACATATCATTTTAGTAATCGTATATAAAAAAAATAAAAATACAAAAAATACTCACTATTAGATTGTAGATTGATTTATTAAATCAAATGTTAGATCTGCAAGGAACAAGGAACAAAAACAGTATTAAATTGTATTATCTTCAAATGTATTATCTTCATTAATAAAGAATGAACAGCATTATATTATGATAAGTAATAAAGAATTAAAAGAGGACTTACCAGTACTGTTGTAGAAAGCACTTATGATGTTAACTGAACGGAAAACTTCTTATATACTCAAAAAGTGAACGTTAAACCTTCAGAAATAATGTAATGGGGATTGCAATAGGAAATTTCTATCATGTATTTCAATAACATCTAAAGGTTACATACCTGACGCGTGTGGAATTTTTATAACATCCTGTTTTCCAAGACAAAATGGAAGGAGACTGGACAAGGTAAAATGGGAGGTCACTGGACAAGGTAAAATGGGAGGTCACTGGGCAAGGTAAAATGGGAGGAGACTGGACAAGGCAAAATGGGAGGTCACTGGACAAGGTAAAATGGGAGGTCACTGGACAAGGTAAAATGGGAGGAGACTGGACAAGGTAAAATGGGAGGTCACTAGACAAGGTAAAATGGGAGGTCACTGAGCAAGGTAAAATGGGAGGAGGATGATCAAGGTTTAGTGGGCGTTATTACCCTTCAACGTTTACATCAACTGACGTACGATTTTTGTGAGAGGTAAATAAGAGAATGCTTTGTCGTGCAGAATTAAACAGTATGCGATAGTATCTGCCTTGATATTTTCTTTAGTTGTAAACTCAATTCTGATTTCTACTGCACTTTTATGCATCGTGTCTTTTTGAAACGTGCAGTCAATTCCTATTAAGGGACATCGAGCTAATTCTTTTGGATTAAACCAAGGTTGGCTACTTTCACGATGGTAATATTTTTCTTGGAATCTAGAATACATATCGTATAGGATGGCGTATTTATTATTCTCAATGTCGATGTCTAAATTATCATATGGATATCATTCACCATTTAGAAATACTGTTAAAGATTTTAACTTAACATCATTAAACAGACTCATGTTAGCATCGACAACACCCTTCCTCTTAGTCTGAAAAGCAATAATTATATATCTTGGCGTTTCTAACTGTGGAGCAGTTTTTACTGTCCATGAATAATTTGTAGTAGTTGGAAGGGAAGGGTACTCGTGTAATTCCCAGCTCCTAAAAGGGACCTGTATTTCAACATCTCTATCTGTTATTCTCGTTAAAACCAATTGCTCTCGCAATCCTACTGATACATGCGGCATCCTCCATACAATTTTATCAATTGTTAATTTGATTTTTTCAGCCGTATTACTTTCAAAAATTGCATCACCGTCATCATTCGTTCTAATCAACACCAGTTCCTGCCTCATATTCAAGATTATCTTTCTATAATCTTCCCCAAAACCTAACAATGTCTTTAAAGGTACGCTTGCTGCGAAATTTCCCTTAACGTCGAGTACATTGCTTATTCTTGTTTTCTCCTGAAGCCATCCTGCATTTTCCAATTTTATTGTTTCGTTGGGAGTAAAAGAAAAGTAACCTTTCATCGTGGACGTTACCCCAACATTTCTTACCGAATCCACCTGCACTCCATTCAGAAGATATCTAATCTCGCTAAACATATAAGCCACTGGATTATTTATCAACTGTGCTGTAGGACTATGCTTGGTATTATCGCTAGCCAAACGAAGTCTTCCCTCTACATACAAATAACTTTCACATGGTAAAGTGTAATTGTCAATTTCCGGAACTGTTATTCGAACTTCATCGTTATTACCAAATGATGAACCGAATGGTAAGTGTGAATGATACTCAACGTTAGTTATTGAAGTATCCATTTTAATTTTATCAGTCACTCCCAAAATATCCATTTTGTTAAGGTAATAATTGATTTACGTACAATGTTGGTGCTCACCCTTTGACGGTTATGTCACTTCTACAGAATAATTCTCTTTAAGAGTTTTTAAATGGTACTGTTCTCTTTCTCTAAATTAACACATTATAACCTAAACTCTTTAAATACTTTTTATTTTCTCGTGTCAATTTCAATTTTTTTTGTCGACAACAATTCAGTATATATTTTCGTGGCTTAAATAATATATTACGTCTTATTCTATCCCACTTCTTTTGTTTCGGATAACCACTGTCGTAGATAATCATTGTGTAAACCTCTTCAAATGAAGTCTTATAGTAACTACTTCGTTTCTAAAGTTAACCAAACGATTCTCTTGATCTAAGAGTCGAACGACTAATCTCGTAATTACCTTCACGGTCACTGGCAGATAAATAGCTTGAAGAGGGGATTCTATTATTTTAAATCCCGGTGGTACGTTTGGAAAGAAATGATACAACACATGACCAGGTTCTCCGTTATTATAAGACCCACCGGTCAAATTACACTCTATTCTTATAGCATTGACTTTGTTTATATCGACTGGAAAATCACCGATGTTGTTGTCGTTTTCCTTCAATATTCTCGGTTCAAATCCCAACAATCTTCCCAATGAATTTGGTTGACTAAAATCGAGCTTAACCGAACTGTTTATGGTTGCCTTTAAAGTATTATTATTTCCATGAATGTTTATATAATCAAGAATATTGTTATTTTGAAAATAATCTTTCAGAAATTTATTAATATCATCGAGTTCATATGTGCCTGTAGGTATATCGATAGTTTTCCAAGCAGACTTTTTTCCTCTTTCTTCATAATGTATTAAATTATTACTTTCATCTATGTTAGGTATTGCGTTAAACGTCTCAAAATTTAACATACACATTTCATAGGTTGCGTCTTCGCTCAGGTATATTGGTGGATTAAACTCACAAACTAAAACCGATTCATTTCCCGTTAGAGTAAATGTACACGAAATCGGTGAAGATTCTATGTTGACCATCTTTCAAGAACTAAATCCTTACTTAACTTGTAAGGCTATTAAAAACTGTAGACATAATTGTCCACAATTTTGTGAATTCGATTTTTGATATCTTTCATAATTATAATTAATAACGCCTACTCCGTTTGACAAAAGATATTTTTCCACTTCCAATGGAGGTCGTAGATCTCCATAACTATCAAAATACTTTACAGTTCTACCTCTTTTGTAATATGCTACCCAATGCGTTCCTTCACCAGAATTGTCATCTAAATTTATAATTCCACTTTCATGTTCCCATATTTTTTTAGGTAATGTATCTCTCATAAACACTCCTCGAAAAAATGGTAATTTTAATATTTTAGCATATTTTAGTATGTCAATGTTACTCAATGGTCGCCGAGGCAAATATTTCAGTTTTTTGAATTAGATGGTAAATATAATCCACATCCTGTTTTGTAAGGTTTAATGTAGAATCCACTTCCCACTGCTTTAGTTTCCATAGCCCTATTATGTCGTTCTGCCTCTTTCAATTGTTCTTTCGCAGCCTTTGCATCGTTTACCGCCTTAGCAATTGCAGCTGCACCGCCGCCGAGTGATCCTATTGCTCCCAAAGCTGCAAATAATGGAATTAAAGGTAAAAATCCTCCTCTCTTGGGAATTGGAATCACTCTTTGACGTGGAGGTCTTATTTTTTTGTGGTTTTTCTTTAAAACTGACTGTGCCAATTTAACATTTTCTAAGAGGCTCTTGTTACCACTGCGCGAAATGGCATGTCGAGCTTTCTTGACAGCTTCCCGAAATGATAATTCACCACCCCGCTTCCTCCGCTTAATCGCACGCTTTTTCTTCCCACTGTTCCCCATTCCGAACTTAGTCTTAGCTCGCATTATGGCGGCTACAGATAATGCTGATGCCCTCTCTCCAAGTCCCGCTTCTGAACTTTTAACTCTTTGTACTGCCGCTTGATACAATTTTCTATCTGCTTCGTGACGCTTATCTAAATCGTCACTTAACGAATATGCAATGTCGTGTTGCTTACACGCTTCATCCAATACATTAACACCTCTATCTCCTCTTTTAAGTCGAGTATCTAATTTTGTACCTGGACCGCAGTAGTTGTAACCTGGTATATGTAACTCTATTGGCAGTTTATTAATTAACGTATTAAGTAAACCACGACCTTTTCGTTTTACACTACTTCTCAAAATGTGGTCTCTCTTGACGCGACGCCGCATTTATGGCTTTTGTTTCTAACAGTTGACGATGATAATGTGTACTACTCTGATACTCTTGTCGCTAAACATTATATATCAAAAGTTATTAGATGAGTAAATGATAAAACTATTGTCAGATAATTTTATTTTATTTTACAGTAATATGTACATAATGAATCAAAACAAAACGGCTTTATGCATACTTATGTCACACATTAATTTATTAATTCCGAACATTATTAATTCATTTGTAATCGCCCCTTTCTCAGATATTTCATTATTGAGAAATGCTTTGACAGTTAGCTTCACGTCACCATCCATAACACTCACGCATGGAATCATGTTGGAGTAGAATGTTTTATAATTCAGTTGCTTCAAAACCTCCAAACGATATGATATAATATCACACAATTTCCATAATTCCAATAAACCCTTATAAGATATATACAGTGTCTCGTCACCTCTTTCTAATTTCAATATTTTTGTTCCTTCGATACGTTCGAAAGATTACCGAAGCAATTTTCATTACCGGATAAACAGTTTTTTTCTCAGTAAAATATGATTTTAATGTGTAGTTATAAGAACAGAATTGTTTCCATTCCTCTTCTAAAAACGATATGCTCTGTCTTTTAGTACCCATAATGCGTATTACAGGATCAAAAAATGTTTCGGCACACAGTCCCACACAAACCCACTTCGTGCGGCTCTTATTTAAAAAATATACACTTTGAGCTAACAATGGTAATTGGTCCACATCAGCCACTTCCCTTACTTCTGATATCTCTGAAGGTGCTTTCTCGCTAACATCATACTGACGCAAATCTTCATCCGTGAAAAAAGGTTGAGACAATACTTCAAATTGAAACTCGTTTCGAAATGAGGACATATTCAAATCTTGGTCATCCTGTTCTTTTGGTTTATCAACGTTTTGAGTGAGAAATCTTTTCTTCTGTACATCATCACCTTGATCATCCACGTGTCTTTTCTTCTGCTTCAGGAAATATTCCACTTGTTTAGACGTCACTATTAAATACATAAAAAATATAAGAATTATATATGATTAGAAAAATATAATAAACTTACTTTTATATAGATCGATGATACACTATTAACTTTATATAACACGACTCACAGTTCTGCAACAACTGAATCAATTCACAAATTAACGGCCTTATATAACAAGATTTTAGGTGGGGGTAATACTAATTTAAATCCTCACCTTCTCCAACCACAAGGTCACTAAGCAGAAATCAACACTAGAACCTCCTCTGACCTCAACACCATTTTAAGGTTATCTGACTCTGGAACCTCCTCCACGTCAAGGTTATGGTGAAGGTCAGGGGTAGGTCGATTCTGGAACCTCCTCCGACCTTGACCTTGAAATTGGAACCTCCTCCATGTCAAGGTTATGGCGAAGGTCACGTCAGGGATAGGCCGATTCTGGAACCTCCTCCGACCTTGACCTTGAATTCTTCCGTCAAGGTCGGAGGAAGTTCCAGAATCGGCCTATCCCTACTACTTCGGTTGTTAATAAATTAGGTTATTGTACAATTGCGGACAGAAAATTTCGGATGTCAGTGTCACTCATCTGACGTATACATATAGGAATTTCTTAACTTTTACGTCAGTGAATGACACTGACATCCGAAATTTTCTGTCCGCAACTGTACAAATAAGACCGTGTATCTGCAATGATGTCACGTTTGACGTTTTCAACACGTTTGCTGCTGGCAGCGCTAATTCAGCGATAAAATTTTACGCTTAAAAAAATGGCGTCTGATACCAATCATACACTAAACATAATTGCAATATAAACACCCGTTCATCAGAAAAATTGCCAACAGCTGGCCAACCGCTTGCAAGCAATTACTTCTGGTGAACGCGACCAGTGTCAAAAATATATGATAGCAGTACCTGTGTCCACAGCACAGAATATACTTAAAAAAGAAGCGACATCCAATGTTATGAAAGTGCAAGTGAATTAATTGCGCCGTCTATCAATGGTTGCGCAAACTAATCGATTAAACGCGCCAGATTTGAATTTATTTACAGTTTACTATGGTAATGTTAAATGAGCGAAAGATATAATATTAACGGACTTTACATTTCTCAGCTTATTTGGTAGTTTTATGAGAAAGTGAACGATAATATTCGATAATAAATTCAACAAACGTTGAAATGCCAAGCGTGTTAAAATTATATAGACTCATGCATTTTTAATTAGAAAATTTTTTAATTGTGGATTATTTATAATTTCCACCCACAATGCACCCTTTTTTATATTTCTTGGAAATAAGAAATACTGCACATTTGAATTGTTTGTATATTTGTTGGGGCAAGATCGTACTGCACATTTTTTTTATACATATAAAACTACCCTCGGTGAAAAGGTTTTATCCCGTAATTTATGAAGTCCTCAATTATTACAACTAATTAACACTGCATTTAAGTGATAAATTATAAATGCATTAAATGATAAAAATTCCTTACCATTATTAAGATATCGAATTATTTAACTTATTCTCAAAACGTCAGAAATGCACGTCAATCATAGAACACACCAAGCTATAGAACGCTCACTTCTATATACGCTACATACATTTTAAGGATGCCATCTAGTTTGAGGAGCGCAACTATTTATATTAAAAAAAATGGCGCGAAATTCAAAATGTTGATAGTCACATATACCATTATTAAAACGTATTTTTCCGAACTGATTTAAGTGAACTAATTGAACATAATGAACCTTGTGCATAGAACAAGTAAAATTCATTACATTCAGTTCATTCAGCTCGAAAGATTACGCTTTTATATGAAGAGTTCATCAGTAAGTTAGCTTTGTACCTGAAATTTTCCTTTAATTTACATACAGTTGTACATTCAGAACTTGAGGAATTACTTTATGTAATCAATAGAATACTCTGTCAACTCTGTGTAAAACATGATGTACTGAGTACTGCTACACAGTAAAAAATTAGTGAAAAATTTAAACACTAAAACCGGTGTGTTTAAGTCCAATCAGTTTAGAGTTAAATATTTACTCGGTGCAATTTATGAAATCGTAGAGTTCGTTTTAATAACCGTAGTGTACAATTTCAGCTCTTGTTTAGTGTAAATGTTACATCTGAAATATTAAAGTTTCACACAGTAGAGTGAATTTATTATAGTATCCTAGTAATTTTTTTCACGTATTTAGTGTAGACAAACTCTATATTGGTATAAAATCCTTTCTTTGAGAGTATAAATTTTACTTAGTTATGAGTGAATTTATTATATTCACCGGGTAAAATTTGCCTTGCATTTAGTGTAGATATACCAGAGAATAAATTCTTCTCTATTTAGAGTAAAAACATTACAACGTTTCAGAAAATTATGTATCTATTTAGATAGGAAACATAAGAAATAAAATACCGGCTTAGAAGAAAAACTATTTATTTAACATTAAACAATTTAACATTAAACATAAGAACATTTATAGTCAATAATAATAATCATTAATCTCCAATAGTAATAATAATAATAACAAAACAAATACAAACAGATACAACAACAAATAAACAAATACCTTAAAGCATTCCAGATTAACATATTTAATGAACAAAATAATATTTAGGCACTAAAAAAGAATTTGTTCCATTATGAGTTTGATGTGTATTAAAAGATTCCTTGTAAATGAGGTCACTATATCGTAATGCGTTTTAACATTGATCATTAGGTATTATGCATTTTATTATGAATTGTATTATGAATTTAAGTTTGCTACAAACTCTGTAGTTTTCATTTGTTTGTTATAAAAAAAATATTATTCTCAATTATTACTATGTCAATAATTACTTCAAATTGTGGCAGCGATAAATTCGTCACGCCAGAGTAAAGTACAAAATTATTTTTATAAATATATCCATGTTTAACCCATTTAGTAATTTTTATTATCAAGTCATTTGGAAATTGTTCTATATTTCTTTCAATAACATCCTTAAATGAGTAAGTTCCAAAATTTGTAGTTTTGAACGGTCCAAACTTAATGTTCATTTCAAGTTTATTCTCAAATATAGATAGCTGTTGAATATTTACTGCAATTGTTTCAGCTACATTTTTAAAATTATTACATTTTGTAACTTTTTTCAACTGGAAATGTTTAGTTTCATATCGCATGCACCACAGAGAAATGAGAGGGCCCATGCGTATAATTACTGTACCATAATGAATCATATAGTGTAATTTTGGTGTTATTGAACTTTCAAATGCAATTTTGAAGAGGGTGTGATGCTTTTCGACGAGTTTTTCAAGTTGATTAACCATATTTTCCGTAATGCGGGGTGAAAATATAATTTACATAATCTGTAGTAAAAGAAGAATAACGTCAAATTGAAGTTTCAAATTAGTGGGTAAAGTAAGGTCATCAATGACGAGAGGAAAATATTGTTACGACTTCGGGTTCACAAATTTAAACGTTATTTATTTATTTTAAAACACTTTAATGTCTACGATCATTACACACAATACAAGTACAATAATATCGAGCTGTACACTTATCTGACAAAATAACACTTAAACGTTATTAAATTCGCTTGCTACACATCGCTTCCTAAATAAGACTGATTTAAAAACCGCGCTCCGGCTCCTCTTTATAGCAGTCAGCCCTCTTCGAGAACAACTTCGAAAGACTTGCTAGATTTTTCCAGTAAATTCGGTGCGTGTCTAGAATAGATTAGAATCCTGTCTGCGGCATAGGTGGCGCTACCAGTATATAAAAATATAGTCTGCTTCTCATAATGTAACACTGCCCCCTCCTTAATTCTGTTCGTCCCGAGCAGAATATGGAGCCAAACGGTCTATGTGGATCACTTTCATCTTCCCACGGGGTAGCTTCCGTATTCTGTATACCACGTCATTAATTCTCTTGATTACTTCGTAAGGTCCGTCCCAAGGCGCCTGTAGTTTAGGGCATAGTCCACGAGTCCTTTTGGGGTTGTACAGCCAGACCTGGTTCCCTGGTTGGAATCCCATTTGATTGGCTCGTCTATCATACCGAGTCTTCATTTTGTCGGTGACCAGATTGATGTTTCGTCGCACATATTGATGAGTGCTCGCCAATCGATTCTCGAAGTCCTGCAGATATTCGTTCAATTCAGACTTTCTAGCTTCTGGAAGTCCAAACTTCAGGTCACATGGCAAACGCATTTCTCCTCCAAACAAAACTCGATACGGCGATTGCTTAGTAGTGTCATGTATTGCGGAACGATATGCCATTAGAAAAATGGGCAAATGTTGATCCCAGTCGCGTTGGTTTGTGGAGACCACTTTTGCTAAATGTCTCTCTAGAGTTCTGTTGAATCGCTCTACCATGCCGTCTGATTGCGGATGTAACGGGATAGTGTGCGTTTTAAAAATGCCAAGCATCCGGCTCAATTCTTGAAAGACGCTTCCTTCGAAATTTCTACCTTGGTCGGAATGAAGCTCCATTGGCACCCCAAATCTTGTCATCCAATTCTCTATGAGGGCAGTGGCGACAGTTGTTGCTTCCTGATTAGGCAACGCGTAACCTTCTGGCCATTTAGTGAAGTAATCGGTTACCACCATGATGTACTTATTTCCGCGATAGGTTTCTGGAAACGGGCCGGCTATGTCAATGGCAATCCTCTCGAAGGGTGCACCGACGTTATACAGATGTAGTCTTCCTCGAGTCTTTTTCGCAGGTCCAGACACTGCCTTGCAGGTAATACACCTGGCACACCAATTCTCTACATCGGTTCTACATTTCACCCAATAAAACCTTTCTCGGACTTTTGCTAATGTTTTATTGATGCCCAAATGTCCACCTGACGTACCACCATGTATTTCTTCCAAAACTTCGGCAATTCTTACTTTTGGAAGGACTAGCTGCTCTTTAATTTCGCTGCCATCAGGTGACTCCCATTCTCTTTTCAGAATTCCATTCTCTAACTTTAGAGAGTCCCATTGTGCCCAGTAGCTTTTGAAAATCGGGCTTTTGTTCGATATTTCGGCCCAAGTTGGACGTTGTCCTTTTTCCTTCCAAGAGATTATATCCCTTATGTCTTCCTCTTGGCGTTGCTCTTGGCTTATAACTTCTGGTTGCCACTGGTTGTTTATGACACGTGTTCTTTTGATAGGAATTATTCCTTCTTTGTCCTCCAATTTCAAGCAGTGCCGACAAACTTCAGGACACGGTCTTCTGGATAGTGCATCTGCATTATTATGGATACGACCTGGGCGATGTTCGATTGTAAAATCATACTCCTGCAGTCTTTCTATCCATCTGGCAAGCTGGCCTTCTATATTTTTGAACTGGAGCAACCACTTCAATGCTGCATGGTCTGATCGAAGATGAAACTGTCGACCATAAAGGTATTTGTGAAAATGTTCCAATGTTTTCACCACAGCAAAAAGCTCCTTCCTGGTTACACAATAATTTCTTTCAGCTTTGGATAAAACTTTACTGAAATAACCTATGACACGTTCTTCCCCGTCCTGCACTTGTGATAACACGCCCCCAATTCCGTGATTGCTCGCATCTGCGTCAATGATGAACTGGCCCTCTAGTCGTGGATAGGACAGTATCGGTGCAGACATTAGAAGATCCTTCAGATTTTCAAAAGCTTCTTGGCAGTCTTCACTCCAAAAGAATGTTGTTTTTCCTTCGGTCAGCGAATGCAGAAGCTTGGCTGTCTTTGCAAAGTCTTTCACAAATCGTCTGTAATATGTGCATAATCCCAGGAAACTTCGCAACTCATGCACATTTTTTGGTGGTGGCCAATCCTTAACGGCTGTAATTTTGTCTGGATCCGTTGCGACTCCTGCTTCTGATATGACGTGTCCAAGATATTTAACTTCCTTTTGGAAGAATTCGCATTTGGCAGGATTCAGTTTCAATTTCGCCTCTTTTATTCTCTGAAAGACGTCTGTTAAGTTTGCAAGATGTTCTTTAAAAGTTCTTCCAACAACAATCACATCGTCTAAGTATACGAGGCAAGTTTTCCAGCTAAGTCCGCGCAATACCAATTCCATGAGTCGTTCAAAAGTAGCTGGGGCGTTGCAAAGACCAAAAGGCATCACTTTGAATTGCCATAAGCCATTTCCAGCAGTAAAGGCCGTCTTTTCCTTGTCTTCGGGATGCATACCAACTTGCCAATAGCCACTTTTCAAGTCTAAGGTCGAAAACCATTTCGCACCGGATAAGGTATCTATTGTGTCATCGATCCTGGGCAAGGGGTAACAGTCCTTTTTCGTGACATCATTTAATCGTCTATAGTCCACACAAAAACGCGTGCTGCCATCCTTCTTAGTCACCAGTACAACGGGAGATGCCCATGGACTTTGCGACGGTTCTATAACGTCTTGGTCTTGCATCTTCCTAATTAAATTTTCGGCTCCCTCTCTTTTTGCCAACGGCAGTCGACGCGCGGGTTGTCGAATTGGATTCGAGTCGCCAGTGTTTATTCTATGATGTACAATGTCTGTCCGGGTTAAGTCATCATCAGTATAAGCAAAGATTCCTTTAAATTTTCGAAACAGCTCTCGTACGTCTTCTGTTTCTTTGGGTTTCAGCAATGTTGATGTACCAGCCAGCAATTTCTCTAGTAGTGGTGGTAGCATGTCAGACTGATGCCGAGCGGATGCATCGTTCACTTCAATATGGTTTACAGAAACAATTGCTTCACACTTGCCCACTACAGTTCCGCCGGGTATGGTAACTGGGTAACTGTTGACATTTGCAAGACGGATAGGAACTGTTTCTTGAATCTTCACCAGAGTTCCAGCCAGTAAAATTCCCTTCTTGGCGCAGTTAGTTTCAATTGGTTCTATGATCCCAGTAGGATAGCTACCAAGATTGCCTTCCATTTTTGCCAAGATTATGTTGTCGGTTAAGGCGGGAATGTTCACACTTTCTTTCAGTTTTATTCTCAATACAGTAGGTGAATTTCCAGGGATATGGAGAGGTATCTCTTCTGTTCCAATGCGTAGAACTTTATCCTTTAGATCTACAACCAAGCCGTTTTTCTTCATGAAATCCACTCCAAGTATGAAATCATCAACGATATCAGCCACTAAAACCCTGTGACTAAATTTCATACTTCCAATCTTCAATTCAATTTCGGCTTCCCCACAAACAGGAGTAACCTCTCCAGTAGCTGTCTGGATGTGATACCTTCTTCCAGTATTTATTAGTTTCCATTTTGGTAAAAGATCTGTTCTTACTATGCACGCATTTGCACCAGTATCGATTGTGAATTGGAAGGATCTCTTGCCAATTTGTCCATTTGCTATCAAACTATTTTCATTATTTCTTATTCTAGAAATAGAGACAATCTTGGGGCTATCCGTAGAATCAGTCAGCATGCGCCCCTTCTTGCTGACTGGAATTAGTTTAACGAATCACTATCATTGTAGTGGCGCGGCCGCTTGCGCCTACAGTTGGAGCGCAGATGGCCTTGCTGACCACAGTTCCAGCAACTCATTATTCGCTTGACATTGCCTGCGGTTTTATTTTCTTCCAACTGTTTGAGTCTATCGAAAATTTCTGTCAGTGCATTGTCGTCGGCAGCTTTCACCTCTCGTACTCGTACCAGGCTTCTAGAGGCTTGCTTGGCTGCCTCGAATTCCAGAGCACGGGCCAGTACATCTGTGCACTTGGAGAAGTTACCCAGTCGCAAGACTTGCTGCATCTCTTGGTCTCTAGTACCGTCAATGAATGCTTGTATGGCCAGCCGGTGGAAAACAGGTTCAGGCAGGAAGTCTCCGTACGCCATTCGGACCAATCTCTCGACATCGAGTTCAAATTCCTGTAATGACTCACCATTCTTCTGGGTACGAGTTTTCAGTTGGATAGTATGGAGTTGCTTCATGTGTGCGTCACCAAATCGCATGTCCAAGTGTTCTACTAGTTGATCAAAGTTGTTTTGAATCTCTTCGGGAATTGATTGTAATGCACTCAATGCTGGTCCCCGCAAAGCCAACACGAGGGCTGCAGCCTTATCGCGATCATTCCAGCCATTTACATCAGCTGCGATTTTGAATTGTCTAATAAAAGTAGACCATGGTAAGTCCCTTTCAAATTTGGGTGGTTTCAGTTTTTGGTTTGACGACACAGATGGTGTAATAGAACGACCAAGTCCTACTTTATGCAGTTGTTTGGTTAAGTCTTCAAATTTATCGTGGAACTGAATTTCTATTCCTCCGATTTTCTCATCAAGTTTGCAGTCAAATTCAGTTTTTATCTCACCAATATGAGTTTTTACATCTTCAATTTGATAAAAAATTGCGTGTTCAAATTGTCTCTTCACATTTTCAATCTTTCCATCAGTTTCCTCACCGAATTGTGTTTTAAGACCTTCGATCTTTTCATCGATTTGAATTTTCACCTCCTGTAATTTCAGATCGGTGTTTAAACTGGATGTTTCAATTTTTGTTTCCAAGCTTTTTATTTGTTTTCTAGAAAGTTCCATTTTCTCATCCACTTTCTCCATTTTTTCTTTCATTTCTCTAAGTAGAGCTGCGGTATTTTCAATTTCGAATTCAAATAATTCCGGATCTTTTCCTTCTTCTCGGAGAGCTCGTTCAAGCCGTTCTTGTAAAACGGCTTTTTTTCCAGAATTTTCAAGCCCTCTCTCGTCCAATTCATCACGCAGCTCCTTCACTTTTAATTCAACTAGCTTCATTTTCGATTTTTTTTTTGAAAATTTCCGCTTCTGACACCAATTTGTTACGACTTCGGGTTCACAAATTTAAACGTTATTTATTTATTTTAAAACACTTTAATGTCTACGATCATTACACACAATACAAGTACAATAATATCGAGCTGTACACTTATCTGACAAAATAACACTTAAACGTTATTAAATTCGCTTGCTACACATCGCTTCCTAAATAAGACTGATTTAAAAACCGCGCTCCGGCTCCTCTTTATAGCAGTCAGCCCTCTTCGAGAACAACTTCGAAAGACTTGCTAGATTTTTCCAGTAAATTCGGTGCGTGTCTAGAATAGATTAGAATCCTGTCTGCGGCATAGGTGGCGCTACCAGTATATAAAAATATAGTCTGCTTCTCATAATGTAACAATATCTTATTAACGTCCAATTTTGCATTGCCCGCTGTCCAATTGAATTTCCAGATTTATTTATAACAACTGGACTTGGTTTTACTGTTGGATTTAAAAATCCATGGTGATTTAAGTGAATTATTTCGTTTAAATTTTCTAATGTTATGACTTTTTCATTAATAAGATTTGTTATGAATAATTTAATTTCTAGTGGCACAACACCCTCCAAAACATCGTGCATTATATCAACAGAAGAAGTATCAAATAATTTAAAATAAGAAAGGTCATTTAATACACTCCTTGTTTTTATTCCATAACAGTTACTTTGTTTTTCTACATTTAAACTGTGTCTCTCAGATTCAACATATGTTCGTAAAATCACTTCCTTGTCTGAAAAAATATTTTGAATGTCAGATTTATGCAGTAAACATATTCTACAATAATAATTTGCCTGAAATGATTCCACCATTCCATGTTAAAAAAATGTTTACGTGTTATATTTGTTCGTTTAAATTACCTGATGTTATACAAATCTTAAAGCATCTCAGATTAGTTCATTCATTTTTTGATGGTCCAAATTTAGTATTAAGATGTTGTTTTCCTAGTTGCTCGTTCTTATTTAATATATACTTTCAGTGGCTTCAGAAAACATCGAAAGGAATTTATAAAACAAAAACAACAGAATGAAACAATATGTCAGCCAAATACGAGTAATTCATTCTGGACATCACAGTCAGAAACGTCAGCATCTGTCAATACAAATATCAGTAATTCTGAATCATGGAGTATTGATTTTTGTGCTCAACTTCCTGAAGGTACACCTGATGATGATATTTCAAATATATTTAAAATATTTGCTGCACAGCTGTCTCATTTGCCTTTACCAAATGCACACTTACAAATCGTATTCAATTCAGTTTATGAATTATTAGATAGTATTTTTGATAATGTACTTAAGTACGCAGACCAACAAAATATTCAGCTTACTGATATTTTTCAGCAGATTATACAAGAATGTTTAAAATATAATTCCGTCTATAAACGCAAACAATTTTTAAAATCTTTTGAATATGTAGAACCAACAGAAATTGTACTAGGGATGAGAACTGACAATGTTTTGAACAGAGATTTACATCAATATGTTGAACGCAACGTACCACTAACGTTTCAATATATACCTATATTAGATACTCTGCAGTTGTTAATTACTAAAAATATTACAAATATTAGAAATCAATTAAAATCAAACAATTTTTTTAATTTTGATTATTTGATCATTATTGGTTCCTGTCTTAAAAATAATGATTTGTTTAGATCTAAAAAATATTTTTTTCAACTACAATTGTATTATGATGATTTTGAAACAGTAAATCCTTTAGGAAGTAAAACAAATACACACAAAATGGGAGCTATTTACTGGACTGTAAAAAAATTTTGTCCTCGTGTCAATAGTCATCTAAATAATATTCATTTAGTAGCTCTATTTTTTGCACCTGATTTAAAAACTGAAAACGTGGATATTAACACAGTATTAAAACTCATTGTAAGAGATATTAAAATATTAGAAATGGAGGGGATTATTATTGTCGGATTAGAAGAGCCAGTGTTTGGTACATTAGTTTCATTATCTCACGATAATTTAGCTAGTAATGTGTTACAAAGTAACATATCTTCTTTTAATTATAACTTGCTAGTCTTGTTCCGAGTTCTATCATTTTTGGAGTAAATACCACGGGAGGTTTAATACCAAAATAATAATCTTGAATAAACTCATAAAAGTGTTTTAATGTCTTGTTTGAACACAAGTGGGCCATAAAGAGGTAATGAAAAGCCTTACTGCTTGTGCATAAATATGAACACGGGATACTTTTCTGATCCACAATTATATTAAATTCAGTAATTGCCCCTTTGTTCCTTCCTTGTGCTAGGAGAAAAGGCTGAGAGGTTTTTCTGTTGTCAATAATTTCCGAAATAGTAGTATTAGCCTAAAACATTTTTTTATATAATTGAAGAGTTCAATTAAGTTAGTAAGGAGTTTCTTATTATAGATCTAGAGGAGGCTTTAAATTAAAGATGCTTTAAAATATTATTTGTGTAAGCTAAAATTGATTTTAATTGAAATTTATATTTAGAGGTGGGTCGATGTATCGATATATCGATATGTATCGAGAAATCGTATCGAAATTCGATACACAATTTCCCGTATCGCCCACCTCTACTTATATTCACAATCACCATATAAACGCGATTCGTCGACTGTCGTTATCCTCTGCTCATTGAATGTAGAACTAGCATATGTCCATATTTATTGTATTGGACTTAGATTAGTTCATCCAAAGAGCGGGGTTTGCACGAACATCCATTGCTTTGCCACATGAATATTCGTGCACTTTGAAGCGGACAAATAAGACTAGGAAAGCCGATACTAAGCGAATAAGCGAGCATACATCTTCACTAGTCGGGATCCGGCGAATCTCGTATATGTGGTGTCGCCTTAATATTATTACTAGAGTTTTAACAAATGTATCCAAGAAATTAATGCATAAATTTTTAATTTAATATCGATGAACCTGGCCCTAAATTAATTAAATTAACATCTTGTTAATTAATTAGTTAACTCGAATTTAATAATTTCATTCTCGATGTAAACAGTAATTGGAAGTAATTACTTACAGCTTTAAAGACTATTAATTTTTTTTTCTTGGGAACAATATTCCTGATTAACCACCTTATTTCTTCCTCGTGGTGCCGGCGGCAACATTTCAACCAACGCAAGTAAAGCTCGAATGCTTCTGTCCCATTCTAAAAATGAGAAAGATACTAAGTAAACGAAAACATTAACAAATAAAATGTTATTTATAAATAATACCTGGTTTTCCAATTAACGTTACGTTTGGATTTTTTACAGTCTCCTTATATATATTTAAAATTTTGTCCACATCGGCACTAAATTTAGTTTCAAAGTCAACTTGGTCGTGTTCTTCGAGGTAATCCAATTCTATCTCTAACATACATACATATTATTTATACATGTACAAATTTATTAAAGAAGTCAAATACCGTTAAGGTAAAATAAGTGTTTGAAAGCTTTGAAACTTAAAACTTCAACATAAAAAACATAATGAATTTAGATTGCAATTTGTAATATGAACAATACGAACGAAAACACCAAGTACATATAATAAAGACGTAAACAATTTTTCAGAAGCTATTTAAACTTACTAATTGAGTGGAATTCAAGAAACGACGAAATTCGCTGAATATTTTTGTACCAAGAGATTTTCTATATTCATAAGTTTCCTTCATTTTTGCTTTAATTGCCTCGTCATCCTTGGTATTTTTCAAGAAATCTATTCCTTCTTTAATTTCCAGCGTTTTAGTTAATTTATTGCGTTTGACAAGACGTTCGTCTAATTCTTGAGTACTCAACTGTCTCTTTCGTTTTGGAGCACCACTTTTATTTAGATTTCTAGCTATAGTACGAAGTCGCCAAGCTGTATAACCCTCTCCACCGTTATTGTTGGTATAACAAGCTTCCTACAAAAATAACAAGTGCGACAAAATTAATTGGTACGGAAATTTGTGCAATATTACATACATATCCATATTTTCCAAAAGGATCCCTTAAATTTGGAAATAACGTAATGATTGCATTAGCCAAATTACGTTTTGCTAATTCCGGTATTTTTGTACTTCCGTATTCTTGAACTAATAGTCCACATGTAATTTGTACTAATTTCATGCGCAATGCATTTGACAAAAGCTTTTTTTCCGTATAATATTGAAATATATCGTCTCCCCCTTTTTTTACTATAAGATCTTTCCATTGCTACAAATAATTTATAATGAAACTAACGCCTGCTTTATGCAGCTACTAATAATTAAAAATTAACAACTAATAATTAACAATTAAAAATAAAAAGATTTACATGTACAAGTTTAGAATAGGTAACTAAGAACGTACATGCAAAAGATATCTCTTAATTCTTAATTATTTAGTTATTAATTTTTAGTTATTACTGATTATATAAACCAGGAATTAGATGCTGCTTAAATACATCTACCTACATCTGTACTATAACCCTCAAAGCGTGCATTTTTATTTTCCTGATTGTTAATACTAGTACTTGGTGATGGCTCATTGGTACTTGATGATGACTCATTAGTACTTGATGAGGACTCATTTAATGATAATATTATGCCATCCTCAAATTTTTCATTTAACCAGTTTTCAGTACTTAATATAGTTTCTGTTGTGGCCATACTAACAAATGACGCTTCTGAAATTTCAAAAGTAACAGCAATAAATAAATGATTATTAGCATTTTTTTTTCTAGAAAATGTCTGTATATTTGTAATACCATTTAATGCAGGGTCTCTTACTGTAGATACAATTATATCTACAGAGCCACTAGTTTTCTTAATGTAATCCATTAAAACATCTTCTTCTAATATAGTGGCATTTTTGTCTGCAAAAAATATAGCGTTGTCACCTAACTCGGGGAACTTTACTTTTGCTGAAATAATCAGTTTTAAGTTTTCACGCATGTGCTTAAAGTACTGCTATAAACAACGTTACAAACCTAAGTTAACAATGTCCTCATACTCAAAATCATTTTCAAATTTTTCTAATTTACAAATATGTCCATGTTTTATTTGAAGAAAATTCATTGTAGAAATTTTTCTTTTATTGCTTATATTGCAGCACTCTTTTACCCTTTTATAGCAAGCTGCAGAGATAATGTCGAGATGTGCAAATGCATGCAAAATTTTACTCCTTGTAACTAATCTGGTCAACTGTAAGGTAAGGTGAAATATAGAGGACGCTGCAGGTCAGCGCCGCGAAATTTGAAATGCGTTTTGCTTTGGAATTTAGTACATACCTATGTTACAATAAAATAAAAGCTAATAACTTACTAGCACACTAGATTAATAATAGAACGTGTTATTAATCTAATGTAGTAAGAGTATTAGCTTCTATTTTATTGTAATGCATATTCATAATAGTCATGAATTTAGTAGATACGTTCTCCGTTATGTTTGCGTCGATGATTTAATTAATATACGATAAGAAGTCTTCTACTGAATTTATTGATATTTAAAGAAAAACATGCTTTTATTATGTTAATTATTTTAGAAATTTGTTGGAGAACATTGCAAATTAGATGTACAATAAGCTTTAACAAGCATGATTGTCAGTTATGTACACAACAAATTGTCACATAAAAACATTTCTTTAATTAAACAAGAAACAGTAAAAAAGCAAAATGAAACTTAAAAACAAAACAGTTAGTATGTCCACTTTTTGCTGCTGTGCAAGCTGCAATTCTTCTAGCACGCTCTCCATTAAAGTTCTTCAATTACTCTTGTGTTGGAATATCAAGAATATATGTAAAATCATTTTTTAATTGTAATATGGGTTGATTTATTTGGAAATTTTCTTGACTGTATTTCTTTTATTTATTTTGTAGTTTTTTTAGTTTTTTTTAATTTCTCTGGAGTCTTTTTTAACTTCAAGGAGGTTCATGTTTTTCCGTTTGGCCCACCATGGTAAACCAATGTAACACAATCCTTCTATAATTGTCTTTGGAAAAACTGCTTTGTGAACATGGCAAGAGAACCAGTCGAAGTTCAGCTTTGACAAAATGAAAATTACTGCTGCCTTCCTAATTCCTTCTGCACCACCATATGTTGGAATGAAGTCTTCTAATAATGTTATGGCTTTACCAGTAAGTATGACCAATTGTTCAGATGGATATAGGAGCTTTTTTTCTTCATCAACCCATTCTTTATAAGATATAAACATGTTGTGTTCTGCAGATGGCTCCGAATGCAACAAGTTTATGCAACACTGACATTTAACTTTTTCAGAAATTTTTTTTAATAAGAAGCCACTCACATATGCAACGGAAAGAATACCAGTCGTGCATAACAAAGCATCAGCATCATCATCAATTAAACTGCTTTCTGAGCATACTTCGTGTTCTTGAACCGTCGGTATGACTCCTTTAGTTGAATTTTGTTGATTTGTCACATATAAAAAGTCTTTTAGATTTGATAATAATGTGTGTTCATCGGTTTCACAATTTGTTCCTATTCCTGATCCAACCAAACCATTTAAAATTTGAGTCTTAAGACTGCCAACGAATTGAAAGGCTGTAGGATTATCGCCACTCCCACAACCTCCTCTAATACCACCAAAAAGATTCTCTAGGGCATCTTGGTTTAAATAGCGCAGTCTCAGGTGAGTTATACCTTCAGTCTTAACATATCCCCTTACTGATTTAATTGCCCTGATTGACGTCATCCAACCTACTTGCGATGGAGGTTTTCCATTTCTGAGGTTACCTTTTTTTGTTATACGCCTAAAATAAAATGTTAATATGTTAATACAATAGAAAATGATTTACCTTTTACAGTAGAAACTGATGCTTCTGATTTTGCAATTGCTGCCACACTGTCACAGGGTGGAAGACCTGTTGCCTTTTATTCTAGAACTCTGTCAAATAGTGAAAGAAAACATTCTGCCGTAGAGAAAGAAGCTTATGCTATTATTGAATCTCTTCGTAAATGGCGACACTATTTAATTGGTCGACATTTCAGACTCATTACTGATCAAAAGTCAGTTTCTTTCATGTTTAATAACAAGCAAATCAGTAAAATAAAAAATGACAAAATCCAGCGTTGGCGATTGGAACTTTCAAATTATAAGTACGATGTTATATATCATCCTGGGAAAGAAAACACAGTTGCAGATACATTATCCAGAATATGTGCTAGTTCTGTATCAGACTTAAAACTTTACAACTTACATCGAATTGTATGTCATCCTGGTATAACTCGAATGATCCACTGGGTTCGTTCCAAAAATCTGCCTTATTCCGTCGATGAAATTAAAAGAATGACAAATTCCTGTTTGATCTGTTCTGAAGTAAAGCCACGTTTTTGTAAAACTCAAGGAAACTTAATTAAAGCTACTCACCCCTTTGAAAGATTAGCTATGGATTTCAAAGGCCCTTTACCCACTTGTTCTCATAATCGATATATGTTCACAATAATTGACGAATACTCAAGATTTCCCTTCGCTTTTCCTTGCTCAGATTTATCTACAGAAACTGTCATTAAGCATCTCAATAATCTTTTCTCGGTATTTGGCATGCCTGAATATATACATTCTGATCGTGGTTCATCCTTTATGTCTTCCGAACTGAAAACATATTTTTATTCAAAAGGAATCGCTACAAGTCATAGCACTGCTTACATTCCTAAAGGAAATGGACAAGTAGAAAAACTCAACGGAACTCTCTGGAGAACCATACAATTAACTCTTCGCTCTAAAAATTTGAGAGAGACACAGTGGGAATCTGTTCTCCAAGAAGCACTACATTCAATTAGATCTTTACTTTGTACTGCTACTAATGTTACTCTGCACGAACGCATGTTTTACCATAATCGTAGGTCAACAAGTGGACAATCTACGCCGACGTGGTTATCTTCGCCTGGTGTAGTTCTCATGAAAAGACCAGTTCGCAGGAGTAAATTTGAACCTTTGGTGGAAAAAGTAGAACTCTTACAAGCTAATCCAAATTATTCATTTATCCGCTTACCTGATGGCCGAGAAACTAGTATATCCAACCGATATTTAGCACCTCTCGGCGAAAGTGAGGATAAGATAATTCCAATTCTTGCGAATGATGTAGCTCCAACTCCTGTAACTCCAGCTCCACAAATATCTAAATCAGCTCAATTTGGAGAAAATGAAAGTAATTTACAACCACAAGAACTTACAACTCCTAAGACTCATGAAGATAGCAACACTCAAAATCCTCAAGATAAAGCACAAAGTGACGTTGACGATACCAACCTGCTTCTATCAAATCAAGAACGCGATACCAACCTTCGTCCTCGTCGATCTAACCATGTTCCCCAACGTCCGAAATGGCTTTAGGATTACTCTTGTTTTACGATGGGGAGATTGTAATATAAATGATCTAGTTAGTTAGTACTTGTTATTGTCAAAATTATGTTTATAAAACATTAATTGTTTATTATTATATTGTGCATATTTCCGTTAAATAAAACCAATCTTTTGGTGTATATAATTTAATTAACTTTACTACAAGGTAAAAATTCTTTGTTTTGTTGTTTATTATAATGTAGAACGTATTATTTAGACTTATGACGTTATGCACTAGATAATGAAGATGATTAAGGTTTATGTCATTTGAAATGTGACGTTATTACATTTAAAATAATGTTTCTTTAAAGAATTATTTTTTCATATGACCATATTACTAGGAATAGACGATTCAATTCAGATTAACAATTTTTACTTAAAAGATTTTATGACGTTCTTACTGCAAATATTGTACACAAACTCTTGAAACACTTCATAACATTTTTGCTTATGTCATTATTCCTATAATAATAATAATTACTTCAGTCGACTTATGTCAAATTTTGAGATAAGTTTTTCAAGCAAGATTAAAGTTTTGTTTATGTTAGTTTCAGCTACCTAAAATGAGTTCTCGTGGCAAAATAATGTGCCTGCTTGTTGAAAAAGCACAGAACGCGATTACGGAAGCTACGGCAAATGATGTCTTAACGCGGGAGCCTTCAAAAGAATCAGGTATCTATGAGTTCTTATGAATTACATTTTTTATATAGATAAATACAATAGTATCAAACAAATTAACACCTATTGAGAGTTGATTTTATTTTTAATTTTCTTATAATAAATTATTAAAACGGACACTTGAACTTCCTACGATCGCTCTACGTTTCACTATCGATTGATAGCTATCAATCGATAGTGAAACGTAGACCGATCGTGCGAAGTTCAAGTGTCCATTTTAATAATTTATTATACAATTATCATCGGACAAGAATCTACTTGAATTTAATTTTCTTGTTTATACAGGAAATTCCTTGGAAAATCAAAACAATCAAAATATCTTAAGGTGTTCAAAAACTTCTACATCATCATCCTCTAGTTCTTTATCCTCTGGTTCTTCATCTACCGGAAGCAGCGAATCATCGTCTGAAGATTGTGATGATATTATTAACGACAATTTGTACATACCTACAAAAAGTGATGCGGAGAGTGAAAATGAAGACTATTCTGATAATCACAACAAAGAGAGCACTTCTTCCACAGGCGACAGTATTTCACATTCAAATATCAATAGTAATATTTCATCTACATCTACTCAAGACAATGTAATTTTGGTGAGTCCTCCCAAGAAAGGTGTTAAACGAAAAAAAAATACAGAAAATTGGAAGAGGAATCTCTTAAAGAAATTCAGAAATACTGGTGAAGCATATGAAACTCATACAAAGAACAAAAATATTCGAGAACGAAGGCAAATAAAAGCTCCCTGCGGAGAGAAATGTAAGTTGCAGTGTTCATCTAAGTTTGGTCAAGAAGAAAGAGAACAGCTTTTCTAAGCCTATTGGTCATTGGGTCATATTGAGAAACAGAGACAGTTTATCAACAATTCTATGACTGCTATTGTACCGAGATACCGATACACTCGTGTTGGAGGTACAAGAAAACCACGACAAAACAATAATGCGTTCTACTTCATTAAAAATGGCCAAAAAGTCCGAGTGTGTAAGGTATTTTTTGAAAATACTTTAAACATAAATGATCGCACAATACGTACAGTACAGGAGAAACGAAATAATGTGGCAAGTGTACTACTCGGACCCGATCAGCGAGGAAAACACGGCAAGCACAAGACGCTGGACCCGGCTATACGAGAAGGAATTCGAGAGCATATCAATTCCATTCCAAAAATTGAAAGCCATTATACCCGAGCAAATACGTCACGAATATTTATTGACGGTAGTCGCTCATTGGCAGACATCCACAGAGACTATTTAGCCAAATGTGAAGAGCGAAACACACCTTATGGAAGCTATGCGATTTTTCATCAGTTGTTTACGGAGGAATTTAATATTTCGTTCTTTGTTCCTAAGAAAGACTTATGTGAAACTTGTGTGGCCTACGAGAACGCCGATAATGAAGAGAAAGAAAAACTAAAAGAGAAATACGATAGGCATTTGATCGAAAAAAATCTGTCAAGAGAAGAAAAGAAGCGCGATAAGCAGAAGAATGACTTTAATGGCATTGTAGCCGTTTACGATCTCCAAGCAGTCATGCAAATACCAAAAGGAGACGTTTCGGTGTTTTATTATAAATCGAAGCTAAACGTATTGAATTTTAGCATTTATGACTTGCAAACAAATAACTGTGAATGTTACGTTTGGGATGAGTCCAACGCCCATCGAGGCGTAAATGAATTGGGTACTTGTGTATTGAAATATTTGAGGAAGAAAGCTACCATGCCTGATGCCGAAGTAATTTTTTACTCCGATAATTGCGTGGGCCAACAAAAAAATAAATTTATGTTGGCTCTGTACTTATATGCCATACGCTGCCTCGGTATAAAATCAATCTGTCATAAATACTTGATCAAGGGCCATACGCAAAATGAAGGTGACTCGGCCCATTCGCTCATTGAAAGACAGGTGAAACGTCAATTAAGAGGTAGGGCAATTTATACACCTGACGGATTCATTGCAGCTATTCGAGCTGCAAAAAAACAAGGGGAATGCTTTTTTGTACATGAGTTGTGCTATGAAGATTTTTATGATCTGAAGGAACTTGCTTCCAACATTGGACCCATAAATATGACGAATTTAAAGCTCAATGATGTAAAAGTGATTAAGGTTGTACGAGACTCTCCAAATTCGGTCTATTACAAAAATTCGTACAATGACGAATTTCAGGAGGTCCAAGTTATAAAAAAAAAAACAAGTAAATTCCAACAAACTAATTTTAAAGCCTGCATTTAAAAATAAGCCTGGACTTGCAGAAAAGGCGATCTTTTGGAGTTAGTTAATAAGAACCACATTCCAAAATACTATAAAAAATTTTATAGTAATTTATAATAATGTTAACCTGTTACAACAGTTTCTCTTACCTTTCATAAAATTGTTCTCAAATTTATAATTTTTCAAATGTTGCAAATAAAAAAATGATTTATAAGACATGGTGTGTCTATTATTTATTATTTACATCATTTTTACATCAACAGAATTTGTGAATAGTATCTCAACTTCAAATAATTGAATAAATTATTGTCATAAAAAAATAATTTTGTTTTCTAATTTGTACCAACAAAGTCATATTGCAACTTATGACACATTTCAAACTTAGTTTATTTGGCAATAATGTCACAAGTCTGACTGGCACGTGTTTAACAATTTCTGTAGACCTTCACAAGTTTGTGAAACAAATCAAAGTACTTTATTTAGTACCTCGTTTGATTACTCTTTCAAAACATACCAACAAGGTTGCTAAAAAGTATGTGGTATTCCAATGATAGTAAATCACAATTTAAATTCCGTTTATTTCGTAATAAGGTTTTTTGAGTTATGACGTTGTTGTATTTAATGAGCGATATATGTAAACAAATTAGTGCAGAAATCATATTGTTGTTTGAAAGGTTTATATATGAATCGTCATTTTTTTACCATTTAAGTTAAAAAGTGCAGTTATGTGATTCCTTAGTGTTATCGAATTTTAATTACTGTGATGCTGTCTGTGGACCTTGTATTGATGTTGCAACTAGTCAGAGAATTCAACGAATGCAGAATTCTTGTATTCTTTGTATGTTTTATTTTTGGACTCGGGAAATGGGAGCATGTTACATATAAGCTTAAAAATGTGAATTGGTTGAATATGTGTAACCGAAGATTGCTCCACATTACCACCTTAATTCACAAAGTGTGTATTACCTCCTTACCGCCTTATCTTAACTGTTTATTAATACCTAGGAAATCACTTCATAGTAAGAATTTGAGGCGGACTAGTGGATTTGATATTCCCTTACATAATTTAGTTTTATTTGAAAGGTCTTTTTCGTATTTTTCTTCTAAGATTTACAATACTCTACCACGAGAGCTGAGACTGCTACCGATAAGTTCTTCTCTCCGAGAGCGCCTGATTTCTGTACAGTAGATATTGAGCACTTTATTTCGATTCATTTCTAGTTTAGATTCAATTTATATTCAGTTTTACTAATTTGTATTAGTACCATGTTATGTATTCATTTGCAGTTACTGGTTATGTGGTAGAACAGCAGTATGCTGAACTTCGTCAGTAAAAATAAAGACTTTTTATTATTATTATTATTATTATTAGTTTTAGCGTTTCGTAAAACTATGGATTAAATTGAAATTCTATTTTTTTAATAATTAAAAGTTAAAATTTTTCAACCAAATTTGGTAATTGGGGTTATTTCGTAATTCTAAACAACTTTTTCTAATAACTTTTTTTGATCAAACAAGGCCTACTATGTTTTCTTAATTTTTTCAACTTTCTATTAAATCGTAGTAGGTCATGGCTTGCAATACAAAAGGTTTCAAATTTGAAAAATGTGTGTTTTAAGAGGATGTTGTGTAGAGGGGTGTGTAGATGAGAAATGAAACACATTGTATAATTTCCTTGAACTTTCAACAACTTACTTTTCTCCAGTCCTTCCATTCGTAGCCCCACCGGGTACACTGTTTAAAGTATCGGCTGCTGCCAAATATCTTGGGCATCTTTAGCCGTAAACGCGGGAGTTTGTTTACCACTTATTAAATATGGCTTACTTTTTAAAAACTCCAGTAACAACGTTTGTTGCTTTAAATTTGTATTCGCGCCCCTTTTTATCTTAAATTGCGTGCTCATTATAATTTGAAAAATTACGATTGTCTTATTTTGTCATAATATGTCAAAATTTTACATATTGCCAGATTTACTACTCGCAAAGTTACGAACTTCGTAAGTGCAGTTACGAAGGGTAGTGAAAAATTGGAAACAAGCGACAAATTCGTAGTCTAGTATTCGTAAAGTTAAGTCCTCGCAATTTTGCGATCAAAGTGAAAAATTGACCCCTAGAATAGGGATAAGAAATATGAAAAGCTATGTAGATAAATCATCGGTTGTGTGTTAGTGTTACAATGTTAAGTCGTTTTCTTGAAAAGGCATTACTGGAATTGTATGTAGCATTAAAAGGGTTTTACGTTATGTTAAGGGAACTTTATCTTTAAAACTTAGGTTTGAAATAAAGAATGATAAAGTTTTATTAGGATTGTAGACTCGGATTGGGGAGGAGATGTAATTGATAGAAAGTTTACTACATGTTTTATTTTTAAAATTTGATTGTCCAGTATCTTGGACTAGTAAAAAGCAAGAAACGGTTTCCATCTCTTCTACTTAATCTGAGTATATAGCTCTATCTGTAGCAGTAGCCGAGGCTTGTTGGTTGAGAAAACTACTAAGTGATTTTTCTTTTGACTTAAAAGAACCAATATATATTTTCGAAGATAATCAATCGACGATAAAGATAGTTTATAGTTCTGAGAACAATAGATGTTTAAAACATTTGGACATAAAATATTTCTTTATAAAAAAAAAAGTTAAATATAGGTATGATTAAAATTTCGTTTGCTGACATGTTGACGAAGCTAGTTACAAAAGCTAAATTGTTTAAATTTAGGGAGCAGGTCAATTTAGTTTAACAATGTATTTTTTTTTCAGGGAGAGTAATTAATGTAATTATATTCAGTTTGGATATTAAAGAAATAAGAAATATTTTATTGAGGGGGATTGTTTACAAAATATATTTACATTGCTTGCTGTAGCAACAGGTTGAACAGCATGTGAATTCCCAAAAATATCATCGAATTGTTGAAAATAAGGCCACGACATAGTTCCTCTTCCACTTTGAGCATTAATATCTTTTATAAGCTTGTATGTTTTTTTCAGGTTCCGAAATTTTATGTCACATTGGTCCTCCATAAATGAATAACCTTTATCCAACATACGAGTACATCTAGCTATTGAATTCCATATGCTCTTATTAGTTTTGTGACTAGATTTAAAATCTTGTAAGTGGTCTTCATACAATGACAGCAATAATAATAAAATTTCATCATTTGTCCATTTTGATCCCGTCTTATTATCTGCAATATTGTTACGATATAATCGAAACAAGAGGCATAGCGTAAATATTTTATATTAAATATAAATATATAGAGACAAACATATGTGAGGAACGCCGTAAAATAAAAGCATTAATTTGATGTTTTAATAAACTGGAATTTATTTCGTTAGTCACTTGACATACACTTGACCGACTCAAAGAAAAACATCATAGTGTTGCTAACCCTGTTCTATTTCTCAAGGTCGCTACCGTAACAAATATAATTAAAATGGTTACAATTCGGCCAGCTTGACTTAGATCGTCTTCGATCACGAAAGACTGGTACAACATAAACACGAAAATCTCTTAAAACTAACATAAGATCTCTATCTAAATACAGTAAGGCTGGGTTGCACAAAACATTTAAGCCAGAATTAAATTTAAGCCTAAGTTAGAAAGTGACACACATATGCTGTATGTCATAAAGTGCGTCACATTCTGTGAGGCTTAAATTTAATCCTGACTTATATGTTGTGTGCAACCCAGCCTTAAAGGTTTAAGATTAAAAATAAAAATAATTGCAGTAAATAGGTAAAATGTCATCTCGGTGTTATTAATAGTCAGAATCAGGTAATTTAAGTTCAAATTCAGGTAGTAAAGTTCGGAACATAAGACATAATTTGGTTCATAAAAGTAGAATTCAGGCACATAAATGTGTAAGAACATAAGCATAATTCATAAACTTCTGGTTCTCTTTAGACATAAATACATAAGAGATGTCACATAAAACATAAGTTGGCATGAACATAAAAAAAATCATGAAGTTGAAAAATCTAACATAAGCACACAAAGTTAAACGAGATCATAATATCAGTCTAAATTTAATTCATAAGCGTCAAAATCAGTCATAATTGTCAAGATCAGTAAATAAGTTTTAATCGGAACATAACCATAACTTCATGCGATCAGGGCCATAAACACCTTCAAACGGCCTCTGTGTCACTTAGAAGTTTTCAATATTACAAACTACATATCTGTCACTGTCTAGAACTTTCTTGATTTCATAAGGTCCTCTGAATTTAGGAATGAGGTTTCTGTTAACATTAGGAGTTACATCGAAATTTCGAATCAATACATAACCTCCGATTTTATATGAATGTGTAGTTTTATACGATTTGTCAAAATAAGTTTTTAAATTTTGAACTTGAGCGTCAGCTCGAAGTTTATCTTAGTTTCTATCCAATGGATTCTGAATGTCAATAAATGATCTCTCTGATCGACACCAAATAATAAGACGGCAGGACTTTTGCCAGTCGAACTATTAACGGAATTATTAATACCAAACCCAAGTAATGAAAGTTTTTGATTCCATTTGTTTTTCAGATCGGAGAGTTTCGAAAGCATCGGCGTAAAGGGGGGTTTACACTTTTAGATAATTTGCGCAAACTGTACACAATTTGTACAAAACAGTAAATTGTCGATTTTCGTTTACACATTCAGTTAACCTCTTAAGTGTCTACGACGTACATACCGGCAAATTAAAAACCCTAATTCCTTGCCCATGACGTATATATTCGCCTCGAAGTTTTTCTTGGAGCCAACCATGCCTATGTCGATTATGTTCGCATGCGAGCATTTACACTAACGTTTAGGTACAGCATTAGTCGCACAGTCTTACTGGTCATCCCTCTCCGAGATTTGTACTGCAACTTCATGTTGATTCATGTTCAGCCAACATTGTGAGGTACAACCATAGTGTTTTTTGTACGTCCGCCTGCAAATAAAAGAAAGTGCAACCATCTCCGACCCTGAAAGTGATAATACGTCCTGGGAAGACGAAGCTGACAATTTCGAAAGTTCGGAAGAATCGGCGAGCGAATCTGAAGAGTATAGCAGTGATTCCGAAAGAAGCATTGACGATCAGGAAAATGAACTCGAAATTTTTGATATGCCTTGGACTTCCGATGCTATACCAAGTCCATATTTTCAATTCACTGGACACAGTGGCGTACAGGTACATGAATTGAATAATATCTTAGGTATTTTTGAACACTTCTTTGATGATGCTATTATTGAGCTAATAGTGACTGAAACAAATAGATTTGCAAATCAATTTATTGCTCAGAATGCGGAAAATATAAAAGAACGTTCCAGAGTAAGAAAATGGAAAGATACTGACAGCCTTGCAATACAAACATTGTTAGGACTTCTCATTTTACAAGGTGTATGTCCAAAACCAGAGTATAAAATGTATTTTACACAGAGTATAGAAACACCATTTTTCCCCCGCATTATGTCTGACAAGAGGTTTCATTTGCTACTGAAATTCTTACATTTTGTTGATAACACTAGCCTGCGAAAAAAATATTTTTTTTTGCGGATGAGATAAAATTGGGTGTTTTTGAATGATTTTGGCATTGTAAAGAAGAATCTGTTATTAGTTTTTTTCTATCACGTCAGGTTTAAAAAAAAATGAAATTACTGTGAAAGTCGGCTATATTGAACCAATTTGAAATGAACTCTTGGTTATTACGTACTATATTTCGAGCAATTAAAAAACCTATTAAATACATGCTTCGTATTTATTTACCGGTTATAGCAAACTCTGGATATAAGGAACCTGTTTTGGTGCATTTTTCGGATTCGTTATAATATAACCAGACTTTACTGTACACAATTGTCCCCGGATCGAGTTGACAAGAGGAAAAACTTTTTTAATGTCAATTTTACGTAAAAACGTTATTCTTTACAAAAAGTTCTGCTTCTCAAGAAACTTCAGAAACAATGGTTAAATTTAAATTTTTAACTACAGTCTGTCTATAAAATTCAAATTTCTTAGTTTCATATTGCACATACCAAAGTAACGTTTTTATAATTGACTTTACGCAAAAAATGTATTCTTCACAAAAAATTTTACTGTTCGAGCACCTTCAGAAACCACACATAAATTTAAGTTTTTTGACAACAAGTATATTCTGTATAAAAAAATTCATTTTCTCGGCAAATCTCAGAAACCATACTCAAATTGGAGTCACGAAATACACAGTGATTCGGCTAAATTCTAGTAGGGTTGGTCATATGACCTTAGTAGTTAGAACCTAAGTTACAAGGAGTATTCCGCAAGCCGATACCTTACCGATAAAAGAGAAAAAACAGTCAGTTTCAGGAAAATTTTGTTTAAAAAACGTACTTTGAAACATTGTATTAAAAAAAATGGGACGTGATGAAAAAATTATTGCATTTTTTTCGAACCCAGGGACACCAAATCTACTACATAAACTTAGTTTTATGTCATCCGCCAAACCTTCGCAACACTAAAAACCGCAAACTTATAAAAGTTTCCCCAATACTGAATCAGCTGAGAGACAAGTACATGACAACGTACACACCAGAAAAAAATATTTCTATAGATGAATCATTGATAGAATGGAAAGGGAGATTAGGTTTCAAACAATATATACCATCAAAGCGGAAAAGATTTGGAGTAAAATTGTTTATATTATCTGAAAGTAGTACGGGCTACGTATTCAATTTCATAATTTATACTGGCGCTGATACAGAATATGGTACAAAATATTTAATAGAACCAATAACTTCTAGAATAGTGTTATCATTAGTTGATCCTTTACTTGACAGAGGATGCTTTCAAATGACATTTTCAAAAATATAGGTTGTCATTTAAAAAAAGAGTCGATGACGTCACGGCGCAAAGGTGGTAACTGACATAAAATTAAAATTGGTTGTAAAAGATGTCTTTTTTAAAAATGAAATCGACCTGGCCGAGCATTTTTCGAAAAAGTCAACGCTAAGGGTGTTTTTTCGCTTGGTGCGTTACTTTATCACCACACTGTATATATTGTTTCTACACCTCTTTCTAATTTTAAAATTTTTGTTTCTTCGATGCGCTCGAAAGATAGCTTTATTGAATTGATCTTTATTATAGGATAAATATTTTTTTCTCCGTGAAATATGTTTTCAGTGCATAATTTTGCACATTAAATTTTTTCCACTCTTCTTCATTAAATGATATACTTTGCCTCTTCGTACCCATAATACGTATAACAGGATCAAAAAATGTTTCAATGCATAATCCCATGCTGACCCATTTCGTGCGGCTTTTGCTTAAGAAATACACACTTTGTGTTAATAATGGTAATTGCTCGATCTCTACCATTTCCCTCGCTTCGGATATTTCTGAACATTCTTTCTCGCTTATCTCACAGTGACGAAAATCTTCATCCGTGAGAAAAGGTTGAGAAAATATTTCAAATAATTCGTTTTGAGGTATCTGCAAATCATCTCCACTCTGGTTTTTTACATCTTTTGTCTCATCCTGTTTCTCTGCTTCTGGAATTTCTAAATTAAAGTGTGGAAATTTTTTCTTAGACACTACATCACAATCATCATTTAACGGTCTTCTTTTTTGGGTGGAAAATATTTCTGACAGCTGTTGTTCTTGCCAAATGAAATTGTAATTAAATTGATTTGTTTAATTGGCAGTATTAGAGAAATAGAATATCTTATAAATCACGTGAATTATTTCAGCCTGATTGGGCCTCATCAGAGATATGTACTAAAAAATTACTTTTTTGAAAGGATAATAATTAAATTATACACTTACATATTTTTGAATTTCCAATAACCCAAAAACAAACCCTGAAAGAAAACTTTTTGAAAAACCGTCTAATATTTTGCAAAATTTCTGTTTGTCTAGCGGCCACTATTACATAAATAGAAACGAAATTAAAAAATGTCTATACAATACCAAAATATAATTTTCTTACTCATACACTGCACTAACGAACTGTTGTTTCAATTATAGTTATTTCTCTCAGCTTAGCACTGAACTTCTTCTATGGTTGAAGCTTCACGGTTGTTCACCAACTGAATTTATCCGTAAACCCACGGTCTTATATAGCAAAAATTGTCAAATAAAAATTATATTAATTAGGTCAGGGATAGGCCGATTCTGGAACCTCCTCAAAGAGGGGGAACGATCGGAAAGATTCCAGGTCAAGGTCGCAGGAGGTTCCAAAGCAAAGTCAAAGGCAGATCGATTCTGGAACCTCCTGCGACCTTGACCTGGAATCTTTCCGGTCGTTTCTCCTCATTGAGGAGGTTCCAAAATCGGCCTATCCCCTCTACTAAAGGTAGGTGAAACACAATTTCAAAACAGAACGAATTTATTTATTTTTTCTTAGCTAAATAATAAGTTACATTAACGAAAATCGGAAAAGTATTGTGAAGCTGTTGAAGATGTCCCGTGTGTAATAATAGTGTTTTGAGAGTGGGATGTTGTTGCATGTGGATCCAGTTGTGTGTAACTGTATGCAGGATGAGGTGGCTTTTGATGGACGTAAGTAGGTGCATATACAGATTCCGCCACATTAAATAGGTACACCCGAGTGTTCACGAGCAGTCCAATCTTAACAGTGTGAGCGTGCGATCCTTATTTGAAACGGTCGGCGCGCGGCGGTCTATAGAAAGTTTCATTTCTTTGCAATCTGATATGTAATTACTTTGCGTATAAACATATTAATGTTATAAGTAATGTAAATATTCAGATATTGATGCATCTTAGTGAGTTATCCTAGAAATGGGTTTTGTTAAAATTCCCAAGGTATTCCGTATCACTTAATAACAACTTAAGAGAATTATATTGACATAAAAACTGAAATAAAAAATAAAGTACCCTATTGAAAACAAAAATAACGAGAAATACTGTAATGTGATCGCAGCGCGATCCAAACGCCAAATGCCTGCCGATTTAAATTCTGTGCCTACTTAGAGTGGTTTCATCTGTATATATGTATGTGCATATATGTATATATAGCATTATTCATAAGAGAAGACCTTTACGTCATTGTCTGGTGTTGCATCATCAGACTTATGAATCATAACTCCGTCCTTTTTTCTCATTCACCGTTAACAAAGAAATAATATTGAAATAATGGTCGGTTCTTGCTTCGGCGATTGATTACGCAGCGCTCAGGCTCCGTGATTTTCATTATATGTGGTTGTGCAGGTTCGATATTAGAGACTTTGTAATTTACAACGGCGATTTAGATTTCCTAAAGATACTTAATAAAAGACGTCATTTATTAATTTGTCGGCATAAATTCTTTGATCTGCGGGAAGTTGTAATTTAGAGCCCCAAGTTTTCCAATCAAAAGCTTGTGTTTTCTACCTCAACTTTTTTTGGAATAGACAGTCGCTTACTTATGACATCTAAAATTTCGTCACATTTATCGCGTTTCCGTTTTCCCCTTATCGACTCCTATGATGTGGCTGACTCAGTTCAGTCAGTGTAAAAGAAACTGAAATACAGGGAGATGTGGTTGATGGAGATGGGGGCAGCCGTGTATCCTGAAAATAATCTATTCTGTATTTTATAATGCATGAAATTAATTTTAAGTAGTAATTTAAATAAAATGCAAAAAAATTTAATAACTTAATTCATTTTTCAAAAATATTGTACTGAATTTTTTTTTGTAGTTTTCCACTTCACTGGAGTGGAAAAATGTAGCACAACAATTCAACGAGAAATGGAATTTTCCTCACTGCTTGGGAGCTGTAGATGGTGGAGCCAAGTAAGCAAGTGACTTTGCTTACTTGGCTCCGCCATCTTGTCACATTTCATATGAAAGTATGTTTTAATCATCTATGTCAAAAATGTTTGAATTTGCTATTAAATCACGCCTTATTAAATTCATCGAGAAAAATAACATTATAAACAATACTCAACATGGCTTTCGCCTGGAGAGATCCGTTAATACAGCGCTTACATCTCTTTTATCTTATATTTACTATCTCATTAATGAGAAAAAGTTGGTGGCCTGTTTAAACTGCGATCTTTCCAAGGCATTTGACTTAGTTGATCATAAGATATTATTACATAAACTTTTTCATTATGGAATACGGTGTAAGGCTCTAAATTTGTTAGCATCGTATCTTCAAGATAGAAAGCAGTTCGTAGCCGTGCTAAACAGTGAATGTAGGACCGTCAGCTCAAATCTGCTGGAAGTACATAAAGGAGTTCCACAGGGCTCAATTTTGGGTCCTTTGTTGTTTTTGATTTTTGTAAACGACCCCCCTTTTAACATTAATGCCCATCTTACGTTGTATGCGGATGACACTAGTATATGTGTCTATGGTGAAAGTGAAATTTCATTAAAAAATAATGTTGAGCGTTCACTTTGCGAGCAAATAAATTGGTTTTCTGCCAATAACTTAAAAATGAATGCGGAAAAAACTAATATTTTGGTGTTCCACTCAAAAGGAATTGAACCTTCACTTTCTCTAAAATATAATAATTTGTTATTAAAATCCTTGTCTTCGTCTAAGTTTCTAGGATTAGTCATCAAGTGTCAGTTGCGTTGGTCCAATCCAATCCAATCCAGTCCACCGTTCAAACTCGACGATTCATCACTGTAACGGGTTACATTATATTAAGCATCAATGTAATTATTTATTAAAACATACCTTTCTACCTCGTTTAAAAAAAATAATTTTTCCTCCGCTGTATTAAAAATTATTCGTAGCATTCCTTCATTTCCTTCTATTAATACTTCGCTCATTATGTGGGAATGAATTGTTACATGATTAAGATATATAACCGACCCCGCTATTCCCGGAGTGTACCGGTTTATGTGCAGATAGTTACCTGCTCGGTGATGCACGATTTGTACATTTTCGGTGTCACCATTGTTTACACTTGCATCCAGTCCAATCCAAATTATAGGGGTTTTGTTTCCCGAGTATTACGTCAATTGTTGCCTTGACATTTTGCACACGGCTCTGCGTTAGATCTGTGCCCGTAGATGAGTCAAAAGATTTTGCGCAAGGCCCGCGAATGAATCATCGCTGTGATATGTGCGGGAGCATTTCCTGCAATGCGGGTGAGTCATACGTGACATAATTGCAAATGAGTCATTCTTATGTTTATTTTATCGTCTTGTGTTTATGTTACGCTCGACTGATTTTCAGCTGTACATGTTTGCTGGTTCTCTTATCCTAGTTACAATATTATTAAAAACAGATATTAATGTCTCTGGTGAAATATTATTTACTTCTTCCGTAATTGCAGCTTCGAGTTCATCTAAATTATGTAATCGACGGCTAAACACTCTGTTTTTCAAATGCCCAAATAAGAAAAATCCAATGGTGTCAAGTCGGGTGAATTACCTGGCCAACGATTTGCACTGATAAAACGCTGATCGTAGAATTCTTCGAAATATCTTATCAGAGAAGCTCCGTCTTGTTGAAAGTATCCATCTGCTATTTCATCATCGTGTAAGCTATCTAGAAAAGGTTCTAAAAACAGTTCTCTGTAACGAACTGCATTTATTGTTTCGTAGAAAAATATTGGTCCAATAATGCGTTTTCTAGACATTGCAATCCAAATGCCTACCTTTATAGGATGAAGACTGGATTCAACAAACACATTGGGATTTTCAGTTGTCCATGTGCGGTAATTTTGAGAGTTAATGTATCCTGATAAGTGGAACCATGCTTCGTCTGAATAAAATGTTTTATCCAAATCTTCGTCACGTAATGTGTCATTGAACCAATGGCAGTAATTTCTTCGCGTCTCAATATCAGGTGCACGCAAATGTTGATGTACGGAAACCTTGTAGGGATGCATATGCAACTGCTTTTTTACGACGGTTTGAACACTGCCATACGAAACTCCTACAAAAACATAAGTAAAGAAAATATACTGTGAAAATAAAATAGCTATAATACCTGTTTGAGCAGATAATTTTCGGAAAGAATTGTTAGGACTAGCTTCCATTTTTGCCCTTATGTCTTCAACAACAGGTTCTACCAATACAGTTGGTGTTTTCTCCCTTTTTCTTTTTAAAACGCTACCAGTTTCCAAATATCTGCTGATTAATCTATCTCGATGTCGAGCAAATGTCTCGAGAGATACTTCTTCATCAGGATACTTTTCGGAGAATTGCAAAAGACATTATTGTAATGAGTATGCCCGTGTGCTATCTTCATTCCTGGTTCCACTTCGTGTGTGCTATAACAATAAATATATCGTGCGGTATCGTAAACGGCATTGCCTTAATAAAGACAGATTTTTCTCAATAAAAGTTATAGCAAAGTAAAAATCCGGAGAAAACAGTAAAAACGATCAACAGTATCATCACAGATATCACGTTTGACAATTTATCGAATGTCGGTCAGCGGTCAGAAATAAATATCATGTTCGTAAACTATCAAACATAAAAATATACTACTGTAGGGACTTTTTGCTACCAACCCCGGACACTTGAGATTGACCACTTTGTACAGTGCCTTCAATTAAATTCCTCATTAAAGTAAGCTGTGATTTTTTTTATAAAGTTGGCGACACCCAATTCAAGAGAAAGCAGTTGTCAGTAACTGTCAGTTATGGGTTATGTTACTGGCCATGACATCAAATAAAAACACAACATTAAACGAAAATTAAAGTTTAAAATAGATGCTCAAAGTGCTGTCCTTCATCTTGAATACATAAGCGTACTCTGCGTTTCATGTTTTCAAACCCATTTGCTAAGTGTTCGGGAGTTATGTTGGCAGACACATCCGTAATGCCCGCACGAAGTTCTTCGATTGTGTGAGGCGTAGTTCTAAATACTGTGTTCTTCATGTGCGGAAAAATGAAGTAGTTCATAATTGTGAGATCTGGAGACCTTGGAGGAAAATTTACAATCCGATTATTGAAAAACTGCTGCTGCAGGAAAGCAATTATTTGCCGAGCTATGTGGGCCGTGTGAGCTGTGTGTCTTGCTGAAAAAACCCTTCCGTAAGTTCATCATCATGTAGTTGATTAATGAATTTTTTAGTGGATGTAATGGAGTTTCCACAAATTCATGGGGATTTTCTGCTGACCATATTCTCATATTTTGTTTATTTAAATATCCTTAGAGATGAAACCAGGCCTCATCCGAAAAGAAACACTTGTCAAGAATGTCGTCGTTGTTTAAGTTATCAAGAAACCACTGAGAATATTCTGTTCTTCTGCGAAAATCTACTGGGCTGAGTTCGTGAACTGCTTGAATCTTATATGGATATAGCTTTAGGTGTTTTTTAAGAATAGTGTGGCATGTACCCACTGACAGCTGAACTTCTTGTAAAGGTTTCGCAATAGATTTCTTGGGAGAGTTTTCCATTCGATACCGAATATCTTCAATGCAGCCTGCAAGATTAGGAAACTATTGTCGAAAATTCTGTACACACTGATTAATTGAATAAACAAACTGTCCATTTTCTAATCTAGCGGTTTGAAAATAACTTTCAACAATAAATATTTTGTGATGTAATTCTAACATTTTGTAAATGAAAATATAAAGTGTCAATTTGACATTTGTTTAATTAAATAATTGAACAGATTAGAATAATTACAGAGTTTATATACAGTTTGGGACTCGAACAATTCCGAGTTTTCACGAAGGAAAAAGTTGTACAGTTGCGGACAGAAAATTTCAAATGTCACTGTCATTCATCTGACGTATGAGTGTAAAACAGACTTTACGAACAAGTAACCTATTTTCGACTTTAATCTTACTCATGTCATCTTGACAGCAAAATATAAATCACAGAATGCAAATGCATGCGAAAGAGTGGGAGATAAAACTAAACAAACTGAACAAGAAGAACAGAAAACTTGAACAAAATTAATATTTGATATTTGCACCATTGATTTCTACTACTTCAGCCAACCTCGTCGGCATTGAGAAGCATAGATTTCTGTGATAGTCCTGTGGTAATGCCTGCCATGCATCAGTTATCGTAGCCAAAAGCTCTTGTCTATTTCTAACTACCAATCGCCGCTGTTTTAAATTTCAAACCAATAGCCCCCACATATTCTCGATAGGATTTAAATCCGCACTGCAACTAGGCCAATCAAGGACATTTTCATTATGATTCTGAAACCATGCCGCTACCCTATGTGCAGTGTGAACCGGACAGTTATCTTGTTGGAAAACGAAATTACCATTAGGAAATAATGGAGCATCATATCTTCAAGAATCCTAATATAAATGTCACTGTTTAGCCGATCTTCTACATGCAGTAATACCCCAGGACTAACAGCTGAAATCCATGCCCACATGTTTACTGAAAAACGTCCACTTTTTTCTGCCGTTTGAACATATTGTTCGTCGTAACGACTGTTTCGTGATCTATGGACTTTTATGTGATCATTAGGGCACGATTGAAATATTTTTTCGTCGGAAAAAATTACGTTGCTCCAAAAAGCTTCATCTTGTGCGAGATGTTGTAAGGCGAATCCTATCCTCGCTTCCTTGTGCTGAGGCGTTAAGCGAATTTTTTTTGCGGCTACATAATTTTTAAGACCGCCTGCCTTTATGCGACGGCGGGCAGTTCGAATGGAGCCAGGAAAATTGGTAATTTCGACAGCTCGAACAGCACTAGAAAAAGGACTGTTTTTAACGACATTTCTTACTGCTTCGTCTTCATCGGCTGTGGAAATTTGTTTTCTTCCTTAACCTGGACGCCGTTCGATCGTCCCATGTTGTCTCCATTTCCGGATTATTGAATAAATGGTGCTAATTGGTATACCAGTGGTTTCTGATATTTGAATGTTTGACATACCCATTTGGACAAAAGTTAGAATTTTAGCTTTGTTAAAATTTGTTACGGCCGGCATGGTATCAGTTAATAGATGACTGACAAAATAAATTTCAAAATTTAATTTGCAAACATCAATCAAAATGACAGTAAAGACTGGTCTACACCAAGGACTATTTAATTTTTACGTCAGTGGAATGCCACTGACATTCGAAATTTTCTGTCCGCAACTGTACGTTTAAGCAGTTCAAACAAGTTCGAATGTGTCCAAGGTTTTTATCCACCTGCAGATGAATCATGCGCTCGGCGCTTTTGTTGACGCCGTTCGGTCACATATTTGCTTATCTTAACTTCGCTAAATGTTCTAATAATTTAGTTTCACTCTCTTAGGATGGAAGAACAACAATTAAAAATAAAAGAGCAGAAGATAAGGATTGAGGAGGCTGAAATTAGAAAAAAAGTACTATTAGAGCAATATGAACAAGAGAAATTAAAAACAGAAATATTAAGAAAATCTAATATGTAATGCTTATGTTTATGTTCTACCGATTGAGCATTTTCAATCCGGAACATAGGAAGCTAGCAAGAAAACCCTTGATAGTGACATATTTGATTACAATCATATCAAAAACATCAAAAAATAATTCTAATATTAATTTAAGTTTAAACATTTAATTAATCAATTTAATTGTAGTTTTTTTTTACATCTTAGGAACAATAGACAAATCAATATTTGAAATTCAGTTGATTAAATTTTTTGATTAAAATTAATATTTGAACTTATTCTTTGATGTTTTTTTACTATGACTTTAATTAAAAATGTCATTATTAAGGGTAGACATGCTAATCTACTATGTTCCGGATTGAAAATGCTATATTATGTTAGTATAATAAAAAAAAGTTTAATTAAAATTTCTTTGTATAAAAGCAGCTCTAATTAAATTGCCTCTTACATGTTGTTGTCGTGCAGGTGCAATTGGCACAATATGCTCTACTGCATTGTCAAATTGTATATATTCTGCTTCTGTAATTGCAATATTATGTAGTACAGCTACTGCAGCAATGACCCTGATAGCTGCATGCACTTGATAATTCAATGGTACGTGTATGCAGCGGAAGCTACCCTTCCACATTCCGAAGGTCCGTTCAACAATATTTCTTGTACGAACATGTGCTGCATCATATCGATGTTCTCTAGGATGTTCTGGGTTGGATACAGGTGTATATAGAAACTCAGTTTGTGGGTAAGCACTATCTCCTAATAGAATACCTGGTACTTGCTCGCCTTCAAGTTTTACTTTTATAGTGCTGTTATTAAATATTCTGCTATCATGAGCAGACCCTGGCCATCGAATAACTATATCTAAAATTTCACATCGCGGACCAGCTACCACTTGTACATTTAAGGACATCTAACCTTTTCTATTGCGAAAAACTTCCACATTGGTTCCACCAGGGTTCTTAATTTCAATGTGGGTGCCATCAATACATCCACTAACCCCTGGAAATCCAGCAATTCCATAAAAGATGTTTCTATTAGTTTGATACTCTTCAGGGGTTCTAGGAATTTTACATAACTTTGTAAATTCCTAGCTAATTTTTCTGAAATTTCTTCTATTATTCTGGATATGGATGCTTGGCTGATTTCTCGCAGGTCTCCACAAACTCTCTTCAAAATAAAAAAAAGCAAACTAATGTTCACCAATTTTATTATATAAGAATATACCTGATTACTTCCAGTAGCATAAAAACGTAGAGCTGCACAAAGTTTAATAATTGGTGGTATTGCGATACCTCTATTTTCTTGCACATCTACAAAAATCAAAGGGAAGATTATATTTAGAATAGTATGGCGGGAAAATCTGTATCGCGCTAATAATTCATCATTGGGTATATCTTTCCAATGGATTTTCTACGTCACGTATAATGTTTCTGAAATATGAAGAATATCACTTATTATATATGTTTTAATTATGATATATTATTTATACCTCGGTACTGCAATGTACGGTTTATCTTCTGCATATTGCGTAAATTCATAAAAATTATTTATGTTGTCAATAGCCATTATTATCTAAGAGAAAGCCTGAATTAGTTCAAATATTTTATATGTATATGGTTATTTACTTTAAAATTCCTTTAAATATATAATAACAGTAAAATAAATATTTTTATAGCCACTTAAAGGAACCTAGACCTCCACTCCACATTTACTCAACTTTCACTCAAATATGCTGTCAAATATGAGTGTCCCTTAAACATTCCAGCGGTCTTGAATACCAACTTGCACACTTAAGTGTGAGTTGAGTGCCCACTCTACTCAAGTGCGGTTTCTGAATTCGGGCCTACATCATTTAGTCGTATCTAACAACTCTAGTGTCAGTTACGACATTTGAGCTTAGTAATGTCAGAAACTGTGAGGTAATGTGTATGGCGGTAAAAAACAGTGTCAGTTTGGTTTTTTTTTTTTGTACTGTGCCAAATACAGAAAAATGGATGTACACGTCAAAATATAATATACACTTTAAAATATAAGAGTGTAAAATTAGACAACACAAAATAAATTTACAAAAACAAAGTACAAAATTAAAACATATAGGGCCGTATTCAAAAAGAACTCTAAATGGTATGATTTATAAATGATTTCATTTATGTAAATGAAATGCTAAATCAGACGTCGTATTCAGAAATCAAAAACGCGGCATTTATTCCATCGATTTATAAATCGTATGATTTACATTTATAAATCAGGCGACGTTTGGCAACATTGCAGAAAGCAGAAACGCGTCAGATTGCGCGTCAGTTTAGCTTCATATATTGTGATTTTGAAAGTTAACTTGTAGGTAGTAATGGATGAAAAGGAAATAAAGAAACGGTGCCGAGCATACACTGAATTGGAGAAGAGTACTCTGCTCCAATTAATAGAATCGTAAGTACTTACTCGTATGTATTAAAAGGTGCAACAATTAATTGGTTAAATCTGCAGAACTTGTATAGTTTTGATATGGATACTCCTATTGTCTTTCCTGATCATTCTAATTTCTTTCCTAATTCCAGTTATTTGATTTGATATAGAAAGAAGAATTTCATAGAAAGCACAGTCTGGTGCAGATTGCTTAAAAAAAACTCCAACATGGACTGAGTTAACGTCAATGTTTAACGCTTCTACAGATTCTCATAGAAGCGTTAAACAATTAAAAATTTTATATGATAATTTAAAGCGGAATGCAAAGAAAAATCTTGCGGAAAAAAATGTAAGTACAAAGCAATTCGTTATGGATGTTTCTGTAAATTCGCAGTCTCGGATGACTCTTGAAGCATATACATACATATATTGCATCTTCCTGAAATGAGAATCCAAAGAATGTAATAGCTAAAATTATTGGTAATATGAGCTCTCTTATTGGTGTGTTCACCAGCAGCAAAATTAGATGGCTAAATTCCAGCTTACAAATACACGTTTATGTTAACAAGCCCATGTTGTAAATGAGCTGTAATGTGCCCAGTTAAACTCAAAGCAAAGATTGTACTACTGGCAGCTCATCATTCATTGACTCTAAAACTAAAGACACAAGGAACGACTTGGATATCTTAGGTTTCTTCTAGCAGCAGTACATAACTGTTAGAAATTGTACTGAACATGTGCAGTGACACTTTAGTGATGCTAAGGCCCACTTGTATAAAGGCAAGTTAACTTTGACTATCAGTTTAGTCCCTGATAACAATTGTGTTCACAATTGTTACCACGGGAGTAAACCAATACTCAAAATTAACTTGCCTTTGTACAAGTGGGCCTCAAGTGTCACTGCACATGTTCAGTACAATTTCTAACAGTTATGTACTGCTGCTAGAACAAACCTCTTGTGTAAAGGAGTTTCATATATTAATAATTTAACAAAAAGTCGTGGGATATAGTAATAACGGCCGTGCTGTTAAAATTTAACCTGCCTAGGCCGTTATATGGTCAGTATAACAACCACGGAAACAATGCAGTTATAATGAAATAACATTCAAGTATTACGAAAAAATTTAATCAACTTTTTTGAAGTTCCAAAACATCTCATTTATGGATATGGGTTTATTATCAAAACTGTTTGTGTGACCTTTATAAATGCCTAAAATTTGTCCATCTAACTTCTAGTATTCAACAATTTATAACTAAAAATTGTTTCTATTTTGTAGAAAGGAAAGTATAAAAAAATTTTAAATTTGGAAAATATAAGTCCAGATAATGTAATTCATTATGAAGAAATGGCGAAAAAGGAATTAAAGTTGAATAAAGTAAATATAATATACCTATATAAGTAAATATATTTTTTCTTCAGACGTCTATTACTAGTCATGTTATATTAAATCGGCTGTGTTGATTCTCTTTGAAGAAAAAATAATGTTACTCTGTACAGAATGCATTATTTGTGTTTTGTTCCATTTTTCCGTAAAAATTTGGACTCGACACAAAAAAATTGGCGTTTTATGTTCCACATCTAATTTTTGCCCTAGATTGAAGTATTTAAAACTGGTGGGGGCCATAATAAAGCTCCAGATATTAGTAGTACCAGTCAGCAAATTTTATCAATTTTAGGAGATAAACTTATTCCGCTACCTAATCCATTTTATTTTGTGGCATTTTATCATGGTGGTATGATTTTTTTTCTTCTTCAATTTAATAATTAATGAATATTTTACTTTAATTTTTAAACAGCATTATAGATTTTGTAAAACATCATAGATTTATCTGTTTATTTCCATTTTTTTATATTGTAGATCTACTTGAAATTCCTATGAGTGAACAAATTCCCTTATTTGAACCTGACATTCCATCTCAATCTGAATCCGTACCCGAACCTGAACCCATACCCGAACTTGAGCCTGAGCCCGAGCCTGATCCTCCGTCTGAAACTATAATCAGAAGAAAACGTAGTTCTCAGAGATATAAAACTGCAAAAAGATTGAAAAATTTTAAAAAGAAAATTTCTTATAAAAATATGTATTATAGACAAAATGCTTTAAAAGAAAATAAAATTTTGGAACTAGATTTAAGAATTAAGAAAAAACAGTTAGAAAAATTAAATAGTGAATAAAAGTGATATTTAGTTTTTTTTTTAATTGTAGTACTACTACTATTTAGAGAAATTATTTTAAACTTCCATATTAGGGCTATTTATCTTGAAAATACAGTATTAATTAGGAGTATATGATTTCTCATAGCTGTATTGCCTTGAACACGAACAATCTCATTTGCTTCAATTGCTTCCAGATTAATGACGTCTTCCTCTTCATCAACATCATTCAGATTGATAGCTATATTATGCAACACAGCACATGTAACTATCACCGCCATGGAAGTGCCAAGTTTAGTTCTTAATCCTACTGCTAAACAAGGAAAACGTCGCTTCATCACTCCGAAACATCTTTCAATAGTGTTCCTGGTGGCTATATGGCTGCGATTATAAGCCACTTCAGCTGGTGTTCTTGGATTTAACACTGGAGTCAACAAATATGGCTTGCATGGATAACCATTGTCACCAATCAAGAAGTTATTCACTCCATATTGTCCTCGTTCCAGTTCAATTTCCAGTGGGCTATCATTCAAAATTGTTGCATCATGGACGGATCCAGGCCAACGAGCAACGATGTGTCTAATTTTTAAGTAAGCATCGCAGATGGCTTGCACATTTAAAGAAAAGTAACCTTTTCTGTTGCGATATAACTCAGCATTATCTCCTCCAGGGGAGGCAATTTTAACATGAGTGCAGTCAACTGCACCCACAACACAAGGAAAATTTGCTATTTTATAAAATTCCGAACAGGTGGTCAAGATTTGATTACCCCAAGGCATCATTATTTCCCTTCGACTCATTGCAGCAATTTCTAATGTTACTTTTTTAATTATTCGGGACACAGATGGTTGTGAGATATTTATGTGATCTCCAATACAATTTTGAAAAGCACCGGTGGCATAAAATCGTAGTGTTACCAGAAGTTGGGATAAGGAATCAATTGACTTATTGCGGTTACTTATGGGACTTATGCGATGGTCAAAATTAAGTAAAATTTCCATTACAGTTTCTTTACGAAACCGAAATCGCTTTCTAAAATCGATATCATCATATAGAGTAAATGGATTGGTTCTGTCTCTAATGACCCTCAACCTCCTGGGAACTTCTACTTCCTCATCAGAAGATGATGAAGAAAGTGATGATATTATGCTCATTTTTCTTCCAAGTAGTGTATCTAAATTAGAATTCGTTAACTACAGTTTTAGGTGTTGAAAACAGAAGTTACCTTAATGTCTAGTCTTCACTCTTGGTACGTAACAAATTTACAAATATGATTTTTACAAAAAAAATTGTTAATAATTAATATAATATCAATTTACGTTATAATAATATTTTACTTAAGGTGATTATATTTAATTTTAATCTAGAAGTGTCAGATAAAGAACAATTTGTAAACCGTTTCATTTATTTGACATTGATTTAACTAAATGTGCTAAATGCAGCTTTGTGAATATGAAAAACAACTAAATCATCCGTTTAGCCTCCGTTAAGGGTTCGTTTAATTTGTTAACAAATCAAACCTAAACGGCTCATTTATAAATCATTACCAAATACTAAACGGAGCATTTAAAGTAAATGATGCTTTGTGAATACGACCATTAGACTAACTAAAACAAGTTTTCAGTTATGGCGTCGTCAGCGAAAAATTCAGCGACTGAATAGTAGGCCTTGCCGGCAAGAATTTTTTTGATAGCAGTGGTGAAGTTTCTAGTATTTAAAATCTGAAGCGTTTCCGGCAACTTATTAAAGAAGTTCCTTCCCATATAATTAGGTGAGTATTCGAATTTAACAGAACTGTGGCCTGGGATGGAAAATAGGTTTTTGGACCACGTGTCGTAATCGTGATAGTGGGAGTTGGTATTGAATTGATTGGTATTTGCTTTTACATATTTAAGGTATTTATATATATATACAAAATATTTTCAGATGTCTAGCACTTCCGGTTATACCGGAAGTCGCCATCTACTTTGTTATTTTAAATGGAACACCCTATTTATTTTTGCACTTTTAGATGAGAATCATAATTTTGAATCTTTTTTATTCAAACCATACCATGTCTATCTATTACAGCTTTTGAGATAAAAATTATTTTCCGAAATCATGGCAGGTGGTTGACGTTTTCAAAAAGGGCTGTAACTCTTATTTGAAACGAGATAGAAAATTGAAATCTAATTAAGTTTGTAGTTTAAAGATCCCTTTATCGTAGGTATTCTTTGAAATAAACATCTTTGCCTGAGAATAATTCTTAAATTTATACTTTTCATCAAGAGTTAAAAATGTAAAAAGATCGATTTTTTCAAATGGATTGCCAGATTTTTCGTTGCGTAATCAAATTGGTGATAAAATTTGGCACAAAGTGGTATTACATGTTCCTAAACCTAAATCAAACCGTTTTAGGCCCGGTATTTCAATGCAGGTTTAAACCTTTAGTAAATTAAACCGGTTTTGTTTTTAACCCAAAAGTTAAACTGTAGTGGGTATTTCAATCGGTTTATCTTAAATTAGCTTTACTCAAGTGTTTGCTGATAGTTTTACTACTGTTTCCTTAGAATTTATCTGTCAAATGTCAGCTGTAGCTGCTTAATTCATTTTATTTGTGTATAATTTATTGAAGTCAAGTCGAATATTATGGAGATTAGTAGTGAGTCTTCATCATCTGATGACGAGGCTGTTATAAATTTTATCGTTCGTCTGGGTCATCCAAGAAAGGTGCCTAGGCTTCAACTCCGACGAGATCATTTTCATTACTGGGATGACAATGAATTTTATACACGTTTTCGGCTATCGAAAGAAACCACGGTTGTTCTGTTAGACTTATAAGTGACAACATTAAGCATCCGACAAACAGGTTCGATGAGTATTTAAATTAACTAACACTGTTGTTAAATGTTATAACTTTTAGGAACCATGCTTTGACACCTATGCAGATGTTGCTGTTGACGTTACGTTTTTATGCAACTGGATGCTTCTTAATAGCTGCTGCAGATTTCTTAGGTGTCCACAAGTCTACTGCAGGAAAAATTACATTTAGGGTAGGTTTAATGAAAATTGCATAAAATCATCTAGGTTTTTAAAACACTATTTTGTTTTGTAATGATTTCATTGCAGGTAACACAAGCAATTGCAAATTTAAGGAATCGCTTCATAAGATTTCCACGGCACTATGAGGAAATAACAAGAATGCAGGAATCTTTCTACAGTATTGCTCGGTTTCCCAAAGTAATAGGTGCTCTAGATTGTACCCACGTTAAAATAAGATCCCCTGGTAAGTTATCAGTTTAATTTAAATTAATTCAATAATGTTATAAATATTTATGCTGCAGGAGGTAGAAATGCAGAAACTTTCCGCAATCGCAAACAGTTTTTTTCTTTAAATATTCAAACAATAGCTGGTCCCGATTTAAAAATTTTGGATATAGTAGCAAGATGGCCCGGTTCAGTTCATGACTCCACCATATTTCGAAATTCAACTATTTGTGCGAGGTTCATGAACAATGAATTTGAAAATGGTGTGTTGTTAGGGGATTCTGGATACCCTACCAAAAGTTATTTAATAACTCCACTTTTGGAAACCCACACCCAAGGTGAGAATCTTTTTAACGAAGCTCAAATACGGACTAAAAACCCAGGGGAACGTTCATATGGAGTTTGGAAAAGACGTTTTCCAATTTTTAGTAATGGAATCAGTGTAGAACTACCCAAAGTACAATGGATTATTGTTGCTACAGCAGTTGTACACAATATTTGCGTAGACAACAATGAACAAGACCCTCCCCAATTAACACCAGAGGAACAAAGAGCGTTTGAAATCGTAAATAATGTTAATGTTGTCAATGTTAATCAACGGAATGGTAACTTTGTTGTCAGAAATGAAATAATTAATTATTTTAATAATTTATTGCAATAATTCAATTGATGTTCTTGCTCCCTGTGCCTTATTTTTTGCTCATGTTCTTCTGTAATGTGCTTTTGTAAGATGTCATGCATTTCTTTTCTTCTTTCGTTCTCTTCTGTGATTGATTGCTGCTTTAACTGTGTAGTCATTTTCTTTTCCTCAGCTAAATCGCACCATTTTGCATTTGTAATTCCCTCACCAATTCGTTTCCTTCCTATATAAAGTATTTTTAGTAGAACCTACGGTTTTGAACGTGTATTGAAGATACACGTGTATTGTAGAGAGAAATTAATGAGTTATTTACCTTTCTTTTCCACTTGCAATACTTTAGATGGAGGATTTTTTAACATTTCGGTGGTGTGATCTGCCCAATCTGAAACAAAATTTGTCAGAATTTTCATCATTATCAAGTATGTATATCAAACCCGTGTTTGAAGTTGAAGTAGGCCGCGTTGAAGTACTCATGAAAGAGTCTGATGTGTCTGCGGTAAAGGCAAATGGATCTGGTATTATATCGACAGCATTGTTGTCAATTACTAACTCTTCCGCGGTTAATAACTGACACCAAGAATTTGTTTGCACCTGAAATTCTTCTGGTAGATCTGCAACTATTATAAAATGTTATTTTTCATTCTATATTTTTGAGTGCTAACCATACCATCACTGTCGCATGTTGCTTTCATTCCTGTCATCCTTTCCCCCAAAATATCAATAATTGCAGCTTGTGCGGAGGTTTCGCTACTTGTTTTGTTTGGGCCTCCCCCTCTACCAATTCGATATTTTTTGTCGTTGGCGTGGTTCCGGACTGCCGTTTTCTTTAAATTGGCCCACTTATCTTTTATATTTTTTGCTGTTCGAGGAATCGTGCAAGATCTTGCATTAAATTTCTTCGCAAGGGAAGCCCACGCTATATCTTTTTGTTTTAGGCTAACAGCCCCCGATTGTTTGTTTTCCAAAACTTGTTTGTTTTCTTGCACCAATTCGACAAGCAACGATATTTCCTTACTTTCGAAATTTTTAGCACGACTGCGTTCATTATTCATTATTATTACCTAATATGTTTTCACAGTACAACCGCAGACAATTTATCACCAACTGTCACTATATTTACTGTCATAACAGCGAAACACGTGTGCCGTGTACCTATTTGTAGGATACTGCGCAAACATTCGCGCACAAAACAGGTTTAAACCTGGTCGGGTGGGGGTTTAAACCATTCGAATGAAGTTAAACTGGCATAGTACATTGAAATACACTTTAACCAGCGTAAAAAAGTTTAACCTAAAATTTTTGGTTTAAACCTGCATTGAGATACCGGGCCTTAGAGTTATTTCCAAAAAACGGAAAATTTTACCATTATAAAAAATAATTTTTCAAATGTCAACTTATTGAAACTCATTAACTAATAGAGTGCCTTTACGAAGTTTCATTTCAAGTTGCAAAATGAATAAAAGCAACGAAAATAATGTTTATACAAATCAAGAAATTCTTAATTTATTTTTTATACACGGAAAATGCGACAAAATTGTTAGCAGAACTTGCGGAATATTTAACGAAGACTATCCACACTTACTTCAGATGGCAAAAAATGGATATAAAAAACTAGAAGCAAATTATAATAAATGTTCGAAATGGTTGCCGTTCGCACCCAAGCACTGTGTTAAGCGTGAAGAAACACCCTCAAGTGTCGCTGTTAGTACTTCTTGAGGAGAGAGCCTGTTGAATGCTGCTCGCACGCGTATTTCCAATTCCTCCCTCGTGTTCACCGGTGTCTGGTAGACCTGATTTTTGATATGTCCCCAAAGGTAGAAATCCAAAGGTGTCAAATCTAGGGACCTTGCAGGCCAGTTCCATGGTCCTAACCGCCTTATCCACCTGTCTTCGAACATTAAGGTGAGTTCTTGGGATACTTCCTGGGTGCAATGGGCCGAAGCTCCATCCAATTGAAACCAAGAGCTTCTTCGCAAGTTCAAAGGCAGGCTGTCAAGAAAATCTTCTACTACAGTTCGTAATAAATGTAAGTAACGCTCCGACGTTAACACGCCATCGTAAATGATGTAAGAGAACCGATCATCCATCATAAGGCAAAAACCATTGAAACTAAACCTGCTCTGATAGTTTCTTTGTCGGATCGTATGCGGATTGGCTGACGCCCAGACATGGTTGTTATGCCTGTTAAAAATCCCTTCACGTGAAAATATAGATTCATCCGTCCAGATAATTTTTCTCAAAAAGTTCTCTTCCTCTTGACTTCGAAGATATAGCATGTCACAGAAGTTAACTCTGTCGTCGGGGTCTTGAGGATGAAGGTTTTGCACTAACGAGAACTTGTAATCGTGGAAGTGATGCTTCTTCAAAATCCTCTGTACTGAATTCCTACTGATTCCCAGATCTTCTTCGGCAGCTCGAAGTGAGGCGTTGGAATTGGCCTCGAAATAAGCCACGGTATTCAACTCAGCCTCTTCATTATCAACTGTAGTTTTTGGTCGATTTAACAGTTGACCAATTCGTCCAAAACTCACAAAATTTGCTTCTATTCTTCTAAATTTATCTTTTGTCATCTGAGGTAAGTGTGGATAGTTTTCGTTAAATATTCTGCAAGTTCTGTTAACAATTTTGACGCATTTTTCGTGTATAAAAAATAAATTAAGAATTTCTTGACTTGTATAAACATTATTTTCGTTGCTTTTATTCATTTTGCAACTTGAAATGAAACTTCGTAAAGGCACTCTATTAGTTAATGAGTTTCAATAAGTTGACATTTGAAAAATTATTTTTTATAATGGTAAAATTTTCCGTTTTTGGAAATAACTCTAAAACGGTTTGATTTAGGTATAGGAACATGTAATACCACTTTGTGCCAAATTTTATCACCAATTTGATTACGCAACGAAAAATCTGGCATTCCATTTGAAAAAATCGATCTTTTTAAATTTTTAACTCTCGATGAAAAGTATAAACTACAAACTTAATTAGATTTAAATTTTCTATCTCGTTTCAAATAAGAGTTACAGCCCATTTTGAAAACGTCAACCAACTGCCATGATTTCGGAAAATAATTTTTATCTCAAAAACTGTAATAGATAGACATGGTATGGTTTCAATAAAAAAAATTCAAAATTATGATTCCCATCTAAAAGTGCAAAAATAAATAGGGTGTTCCATTTAAAATAACAAAGTAGATGGCGACTTCCGGTATAACCGGAAGTGCTAGACATCTGAAAATATTTTAGCTGAAGAGAACGCAATCACTTGTATCTAATTCTAAATGTTCAAGTTTCTATTTTGGCCAGAACCCCATAAACTTCTAATGAAAGGTCTCGCTGGGATACCCTGTATATTGCCGGAAGCGTCAGCAGACTATATTTCTTGAAGATATCTCTGCATGACTGTCTGGGTTTCAAATTTAATAGTAATCGTATAAGCCTTTTTTGTGCAACAAAAACACGTGAGTAATTAAGGGCATTACCCCATAGGATGATATTGTAAGTGAGGTGACTGTACCCTAGTGCATAATACAATGAAAGTAGTTGATCTTTGTTGACGGTATTTTTTAATTGAAGAATGGCATAATAGGTTTTATTTAGTTTCTCACAAACATTTTCAATCTGTTCCTCCCAGTTTAGTTGGTCATTAACACAAATTCCAAGAAACTTAGTACAAGAACTAGAGACAATGAGATTATCGTTAGCGTTGAACGTTACTTTTCCAGGATTTTTTCTGTTGAAGAATTGTATGATGCAGGTTTTACTAGCGTTTAGAATTAATTTGTTTTTAACAAACCAGTTGCCAAATTGAGCAGAGATATCGACTACCTTGGCATTGAGTTCCTCAGGGGTCTGTGCAAAAACCGCCATTGACTTGTCGTCTGCAAAGATAGTAATGTGATCAGCCGTAACATGTTCGGCAATATCATTGAATACAATAAAAAGACGAGAGGTCCCAGTACAGAACCCTGAGGAACCCCGTAATTCATTACATGTTCAGATGAGAGAGCATTGTTAACTTTAACGCAAATTTTACGCGCGTTTAGGTATGATAAAAACCATTCCAGAACATTGCCTCTGATACCCAAGTTATATAATTTATCGGCTATAAAATTGCTATCCAAACAGTCGAAGGCACGGGTAAGGTCGAAAAAGAGACCCGCAACAAGACAACCCTCATCGACATTTTTATAATGAAATTCAAGAAAAACGGCCGCGGCTCCCTCAGTCGACCTACCCGCGCGAAAGCCGTACTGAGAATTACAGAGCAAATTACAACTGGCAATAAAAGAACATAAGCGATTATACATGATCTTCTCAAATATTTTTGACAAGCAACTAAGAATAGCGATGGGATGATAGTTGTCCACGTTATGTACATCATTTTTTTTGTGGATAGGTACAACGACTGCAGTTTTAGTTGGTCGGGGAAGCTGCCAAGTTCGACCGAGTAATTGATAATGTGGGCCAAAGGTGCAGCAATATGCTGAGCAATAGTTTTCAGCATGCGGATAGAGATGTTGTCCAATCCACAGCTATATTTATTTTGTAAGTTATTAACAACTTTTATTATTTCGGAAGGATCAGTAAGTATAAATGCAAAAGTTTTGACATTGGACTGACCCACAGTGGGTCGGCCGGTTGGGTTAGCTCCCAAGCAATTTTTGAGAGCATTAACAGTTATATTTGCAAAGTGATTCGCAAAGAGCTCTGCGACTTCTTGGGGTTCCGTTACCGTAATGCCATCAGATATTAGAGTAATGTTTGCGCTTCGCTTGGTCTTACCCAGTCTATCGTTTATGATTTTCCAAGTTGTTTTTTGTTTGCTGGTTGAATTTTCAATCATGTTGCTGAAAAACTTCTTTTTAGTTTCAATTATTAATTTGTTGTATAGTTTTTTTTTTAGCTTATAAATATCATGCAGCTGGGCAACATCAAGTGTTTGTCTTAACCAGTGTAGATTTTTTAGCTCATTCCCTGCAGCGCGGATTTTGTCGTTGATCCAACCGGATGTATAAGATTTTATAGTACTCGGCTTATCGCATAATGCAACGTCAAACTCACTATTGAGCGCGCTCACAAAAGCATTGAAAACCGCATTTACGTCCTGCGTACTACGAATTGAATAGCAGTAGTTAAAGTTCATTTTCGATAAACGGTCTCGCAAAGAATCTAATGAATTTTTGGTAACACTTTGTCTGAAGGAAGCTCTTCGCTCGCTGACAGTTTTGGGAGGTATGGGTAGACTAAAATTTAAAAGTAGAGCAAGGTGATCACCCAAGTTGGGATAGATTACAGTTGAGGTACATGATTCAAGAGTGTGAGCATTAGTAATTATAAAGTCTATTTTAGAAGACGAGATTCTATTGTTGATATTTGTATTGTAATGATCCGTCGACACCAGCCGGCGTCAGACTGTCTCTTGCGTCACGGCCGTCTAGTCGACGCACCTTAGGCGACAGTCGAGAAAGTGCTGCCGGCAGAATAAACTAGACTAGACATTTCGTCGCGCACTCGAATGTTCGAGATAAACAACCCCGGCTTATAAAACACGCGGCCGGTAGTTCGAACGAAATTCAGCTTTTGACAGTTCGGAATTGAAGTCGCGTTATAAACTTTCGCTCGGCTGTTAAAATAAATTACGTATAAGTTTATAAATAAATTATTGTTTAAGTTAGTGTTAATTCGTTTGTTTTTAAATAAATTAGTTTAACTATTTCGTGTTTTGTTTTAAAATAAAAATTAATAGAACCTTTAAAATCGTTACAGTATAAATTCTGGTAGCTTGGTGATTTGAGATACTTAATCCAAAGCTGCCGAGCAAGTCGCTTAATAATTTCTGGGCTCTAGAATTGCTTAAATAATCTATATTGAGGTCGCCGCAAACAAAAAGATTTGGCGCAAGTGAGTTACACCTTAGTAATGTGGAAGTAAGATTGTCAAAAAAAGTTAACAAGTTACCGCTAGGAAATCGATATATATTTATGACGCACAGTTGTTGAACACCCACTGAAATTTTAACGGCACAAATTTCAATATGAGAGTCAACGCAGTAGAAATTTAGGTCTATGGGGTTGGAAGTAAAGTCCGGCTTGATGTAGATTAGTACTCCTCCGCCCCTGTGTTCCTTTCGACAAAAGTGAGCCCTAAGTTCGTAGCCAGGCATATTCATCAGGTTTATTGATTCGTTGTTGCACCAGTGTTCTTGGATGCAGATTACGTCAGGATTGTAATTTTCGGTGAGCACTTCAAGACGGTCCATTTTATTGGATAGCGATTGAGCATTTACTTGGATTAATCGGAAAGCTTGTTCAGAGTGTCCTACTGGCCAAATTTCAGGGTCATAGGCTTGGTTCAGGTGCTCTAAGGGAAATTCGACTTTGAAAGTTGAAGACGTTAGGCTTAGTTGCAGGCACGGAACGAGTTTTCAGCGCTGGAACTTTTAACGAGTTTGCATATGTCAGTTAATCCTTCTTTGTTTCTAGGCTGTTGTCTTTTTCTACGAAGGTAGATTGAGTTGCAATTTCTTTATTGCATGAGATTGTATGTTCGCGGGTATTTGTCAATAGATTAATTTGTTGCTTAAGACAATCAATCGTTACCTGCTGGTTGTTTACGATCAGGTCCTTCTGCCTGATCAACTCCTTAAGGTACATTATTTCAATGATGCGAGCATCCTTTTCGTCCTGGGGGAAGAGCTTCTTGCTTAGGTCACTGCGCATGTGCGCTTCACCATTTGCAATATCAAGATTTCCACAACAATTTATTAGCTTACTGTCAATAATAGATATATTCTTTTCTTTTTTTAACAGTTCCACACAACTGTTGTGAGATACGGATCCACAGGAGTTACACTTTAGACCGGATAATGCAGTCTGTTTACATCTTTTGCAGGTTTTATTGGCACTGCCAGGTTTCGCGACTGCTTCGTGCGACGCCATGATACAACGTTTACTTCAAACGTTCTTCAAACGTAAGTACCTACTGAATTGTTCAAATCAATCAAGTGCCTAATAATGATTTATGTAAATTGATCGTGTAATAATTACTAGGTTATGTCTGACCGTTCTAGAAAGCTAGTTACATTAGCTTTAAATAAAAAACAGGCCAAGACATTAACTACATTTCGGCGTAGAAATTTGAAAAATAACGAAGATGATTATCATAAAGATCCTGACTTTTCAGGTACATAATATTTGTATTGTATTAATTTTTTGCATGACGATGTTTCCTAGTTTCAGAACAAAAACCCAAAGTTTCAGTATCACAATCAATGAAATCAAGAACAAATATTTCTGAAGCTAATCAAAATTACTCTGTTTTTGGACAAGATGTTCAAATTGATACAATCAGTGACTCTTCTGGATCTCCAATACCGTTTGTAGAAGGCAAAGGTTAGAAAAATTTAATGCCTTTATTCTAAATTGTCACATCATCTCTGCTTAACGTTAGATTTTATTTTAGAACCAGCCGAGTCTAGAAAAGTTATCATAATATCAGATATCAAACTCAAAAGTGCTGATATCCAGAAATTAAATAATGAAGAAAACCCTTCGATTTTTGTGAACCAAATTCTTCAGAATATTATTCAAACAGTTGTTGATTTATCTAGTGAAAATAAAAAACAAAAAAGGGGACTGAACGTAAAAAAAGAACATACAACATTTCTTTACAACAAAGGAAAAAACAAAAAAGCGAATTGAGAGCTTCTAAACATGGCCTTCAGACAGCATGCTCGGAAAACTGTGTGCAAAAGTGTTCACAAAAAATTAACACGAAAATAAGAGAAATTATCAATACTGAGTTTTGGGAACTAACTGATCCACAACAGAAAGAGTTTATACTTAACAGTGTTAAGAAAATAGCAAAAAAAAGAAAAACAACTACTGAAAACGCAGATGAGGATAATTCTCGAAGGCAAGTTTCTTATATTTCCTAAAAGACTCAAATGGTATGGACTGTCGCGTTTGCAAAAAAAACTTTCCTGGGGACACTGGGATATAATGTCTCCAATGACCGAATAGTAAGAGATGTCTTGAATGTGTCATCGTCGGAAAAATTGGTATTGCATGCAAAAAAAAGGGGACATCCATCTGAAAAAAAGATAGACAGAAATTTATTGATCGGAAGCTAATGATTATTTTTAAAAATCATTTGTTGCCGAAGTTACAAAGCGTTGCGTACTATCTGAAGGTTACAATAGAACTAAACTTGTTTCTAACATGAGCTCTTAATCTTATCTAAGTACGTGACATTCTTACGTTACACCGTGCGAAGACGCTCCATGTTAAGGATGATTTACATTATAAGACAACGACACGACACGTAGCGTAACAGACAAGACACGGAAACATTATTCAATGTAATTCAATGATACGTGCCGATACGTGTCGTTGCAGGATAGTGTGCATGATATCATTGAATTACATTGAATAATGTTTCCGTGTCTTGTCTGTTACGCTACGTGTCGTGTCGTTGTCTTATAATGTAAATCATCCTTTACTCCTCCACGCCTAGGATGGATCTTGACGGTCATCGTTAACCTTTTTTTTTTGTTAACCTTTTTAAAATTACAATTACATTTTTTAATTATAATAACAAAGAGCAAAGCGATTATGATAACAATAATTGCAATTGAATTTCCATAAGGATGATTTTCGTGAATCTTATGTAATTGTAAAACTTTAGCATTTTCTACTTCTTTTTGGATCCTATCATAATCTCCTAAATTAATTTTCTTTAATTTAATAGGTTTCGGTTTTTCCACATTACTTACATTTAAGTACAATTTAGGCAAATGAAATACTTCTCCTTTGAGCAACATTTCTTCATAATTAAATTTTTCTCTGTTAATTTGAATATTGCAACTAACTAATTAACGCATTGTCTCTAATTTCTAAAATTCCGGTTTCACTACACTTATATGGCGCACTAATAACACTCGGCTAATAGGTCTCCTGGTCCAATTTGTTGCACTAGCGTATCTTCCAGGTGGACGTGGATTTTCTCGCAATTGCTGTCGACATTCTTTATTAAATTTAGTACACAATTTTCATCTTTCGGTACTGGTTCGCTTTCACAAATATAAATATTTTCCAATTTTGGACAAGTGCTCGTTCTTAAGGTATACGTACTATCTGACACTAACAAATACGACTTTGCAAGTGGAATTATATAATGTTTGTATGGGCTAGAATGAATTTGGTAAAACTTATATGTAGGTGTAAATAAAATGGGCACTGATATTTTAAACATTACTTCCTTGTCGTATATATAATTCTGGATACTAAAATAACGATAATAGTTGAAGGTATTTTTAAACGTCAACAGTTGATAAGGATTGTATAAGGATTTTAATTGGTAAATCATCTCCTTCACATCGTTTATTGATATAGCTGCCGAGTGCAGTTTCCCTATGCTCGAGAATACAATTGCATCTTCTATTTTCGTTAATATATTAAATATCATGTTATTATGCTGAATAATTTGGTCGTTATCATTTTGTATCATTTAATAATAATTACGTAATTTAGTAATTTTGGCAAAATTATTAATAAACTTTCTATAATAGCCTAACAAGCCTAAAAACGATTTAATTTCTCTTTGTGTAGTTGGAATACGAAAATTTTTAATTACTTGAATCTTTTTTGGATTTGGTTTTACACCGGTGGGTGTAATAACGTGACCTAAATATTCTGTTTCTTTTCGCAGAAATTCACATTTATCTAACTGTAATTTTAAATTCGCATTTCTTAATCTATCGAAAACTGTTTTTAGATGTTGGTTTAAATGATGGTGAAAATATAAGTATGTCGTCTAAATATACCAGACAGAATTTATGCAATATATCTCTTAATATGTCGTCCATTACACGTTGAAACGTAGCAGGACTACTTTTTAAACCGAATGGCATTCGAAGAAATTCGTGATGCCCAAATTCCGTATTAAAAGCTGTTTTAGGAATTGACTCGGGATGCATTTGAATTTGGTGATAGCCGGAGTCTAAATCGAGGGTGGTGAAATATTGACATCTACCTAGTTTATCTAATATATTCTATATATTCTATATTTGGGATTGGATATCGGTCGTCAATTGTCTTTTCATTTATTGCCCTATAATCAATGACTAATCGAGTTTTCCTTTTACCACTAGCATCTAATTTCTTTTCAATTAAATTTACAGGAGAGCCCCAAGGACTTTGACTTGGTCAAATTATTTCATGCTCTAATAATTATTATAGAGCATATTGTTAAATTATAATTTATCAATATGCTCTTTTATTTCTTGTTTAACAGAATGAGGAAAACACCTAGCTCTTTGAAAAGTAGGTTCATTATCCTTTGTTTTAATTTGGTGTTTTACATCGCTATTAAATGTTAATTTATCTTGTGGTTTTTTGAATAAGTCTACGTAATTTTTACACAATTTCAAAATTTTTGATTTCTCTTCTGTATTTAAGTGATTGATTCTAAGCATTCCATTCAATTTATCTATTGCATCTGTATCGTTTACTCGGTATTGATATATATGATAATTTTCTAAAGGGATGGCTAACAGAGTTTCGATATAAAAAGATTTTTCTTTATCTGACCAATTTTGTATTTCTATTAATGCTTCGCCTTTTGTTACTGTTGTAATAATATTAGGAATAAAAATTTTATTGTGAGACACGTAATTAATAATTACATCGCCTTCCACATAATTTACAAATACTCTTTTTAACATTTTCGATTTACCTGGCATTTTGATATTATTTACCTTTTTATAATTTATTGGTAGTTCATAATTTCTCTGAATAATACACCTTTAGCCAAATCTATATTAAATTGCATAGATTTTAAATCTTCTAACCCTATTATTCCATTATAGAAATTCTGAAACTTGAACATAATCAATTTAGGAGAAGTTTTTGTGTTTTTCAACCCTCTGATGTAAGGTAAGTCAGTTATATCAACCCTGTTACCTTGCTTTTATGTACAGTAGTAGTTATTTGCAATGTCACAGCTTAAACAGCTTGTTTTTAGCTACAAATCTATATGTTCGTTGTTAACTTTAGTTTTGTTGGTTAGACTCCAAACTACAATTTCTAATATGGCTAATAGGGTAAAGTGGCCACTCAGTCGGTCGGGAAAAGTGGTCACTTTTCCCGACCAAATTAAGTTTTGTTCAAACTAGGTAAACGGAGTGAAAATAGAATAAAAACCATAAACCATCATTATATATGTTATTTATTTGAACATTTCAAATTACTAGTTTATGATATTGTAACTGAGATAAGAGAACCCGCAAAGATGTACAGCTGATTAAATTAAGTAAACATAAAAACTTTAATGTAAACAAAAACTATGTCTCCGCCGTATGACTCACCAGAAATGCAGGAAACAAAACATCTGCAAAGAAACCGTGTGCAAAACACCGTGTGCAAAAACGGGAAAAACCAGCGAGGAATTACAACTTTCAAGGCAACAATTGACGTCACAAAACCCCTATAAAAAGCCGCTAGAGTGAACGCTGATGAGTATTAGAAAATATCTCTTCAGAGTGTCATGTAAGACTAGTTAGTTGTCCTCTTTAGCGCCCTGAAATGTGAGTGAAATGATTTGTGAGTATTAGTTGTAAATTATTAATAATAAATGTTTTGTTATATTGAGCTATGTCCCTAATTCCATGTTACTCCAAAAATTACCGTAACATTTTTGGTGGAGGCGCCTAAAGTCCAAAAATCAAATTTTTCAAGTTCATTTTTTTTTTTTCTCTTTCGCTAGTGCAACTTAATGTCTTTCTTTTCGAATTTAATTTCATTATTTTTTATAAAACTTAACGTGTTAATAGTTGGAATTTTGTTAGCATTTTTAAACACATGCCTTACTCCTACACATCAGGTCATTATAAGTGAAATAATATTTTGTCACCCTTGTAATCAATACCACGCTCGAATTAACTGCCCCTCTCGACGACAATTAATAATACGACCCAGAAATTAATTAATTAAAATTAATCCGCGTATTTTCTTTATAAATTATTTTATTTAAAATGTACTAATGTCCGATCAGGAAGGTTATTCAACACGCTCCAAGAAAATAAAAGCACTCAAACTTAACATTGACACTAAAACACCTCCTTCCTTCGATCCTAAACATCGAAGTACTGAAGTTTTTTCAGCACCAGTAACGTCTCACGAAAAAAGTTTTGATTTTCCGGAATCTGAAGAAAGTCCCTTTTGTCGTCGTCCTCGAATATCACGCTCACCGGCCAAACAAAGCGGTTCCCATTTAACTCTCGACCTCCCATCTCAAATAGCTACTCAATCTAAAACACCAACGGAAACAATTTCTCGCAGTGTGCCAACAAGTCCAAATCTATTAATTAAAAAACTACCCGAAATCAGAAATCACTCACCACCTCCTAAGGTTTTAATACAAAAACCAACATCGCTCCCAATTTCACAAGTTAATATTTATACTCCTGTCCTTACTACTACAACAAATATGACAGAAAATCAAGATTTAAACGTTACAATTCAAATTGCCAATCAAGCGAATAAAAGCCCTCGCTTTCCTAAATTTACAAGCCCTGAAATTTTTATTCCTGCAACTTCTAATACAATACAATTTTTGAAAAGTTTTGACTTATGTGCCGCCACTAATAATTGGTCAAACGAGCACAAAATCAATTTTTTCGGAACTTTTCTTCACGGAGCTGCAAGCACTTGGTACACTTCTTACTTAGCCGCAGCGGAAAATAGTAATAATAAATGGGACGATATTGTACGAGACTTCAAAAAAGAATTTGGAGCAGATTCGTACATTCGCGAATTAAAATTACGGTTATTAAAAAGAAGTCAACGAGAAGATGAAGATATTTTAAAATATATGTATAACATTCTTGAAATGTGCCACGATTTAAACCCAAACATGCCAATGGAGCAAATATTAGATTACTTCGAAAATGGGTTACATCCCATTTATATAACACAATTCTCCTTACTGACAACCCCTAACATGACTATTACAGATTTAAAAACAATTGTCACAAAACTAAGTGAAACACGTAAACGAGCGATCGCTTCGCATTTAGCAAATCCGGAACTTTTTTTCCAAAAACACGATAAAACACAGGCTTCTCCCAATAAATCGTTTTCCGCAAAACCTACAACTTCATACCGAAACACCAGGACGTTAGATGGCAGAACAATTTGCTTTATTTGTAATAAACCGGGTCACCTTTCCTATACTTGTAACTTTAATCAAACTCGCCCAAATAACACCTACCAAAATCGCCCCAACAATTATTTCCAAAACCGACAAAATAACCCAAAACCTTCACAGTGGGTCAGGCAACAACCTAAATCAAACCATCAGAATTCCTCACAACAACGAAATCGTTATTTCACTCCAACAAATCAATCTACCCCAAACGTACAGGGACGACGCCAATAGAGTCTAGCGTCGCCCGAAATTATGCCAAAAAAGGGCTCTATTCGTTCTCTACATCTGGCATTGTAACTATCCCTACATTTTTAGAAAATCGACACTTAAAAGTTATAATTGATACAGGAGCATTACATAATGTAATTAATTCCAACTATATTTCTAACTACGCACCTTTAAAACATCCTTTAAATATAATTACTGCCGGAAATGAACCAATAAAAATAATCGGCAAATCTTTTATTAAATTACAAATTTCTCAGGCACTTTTTCCTATAGAAGTCCTTGTAGTACATGATCTACCAAGACCCTTAATATTAGGAACTTCTTTCCTACGGAAATCGAAAGCGATTATTAATTTTCCTCAAAATTATTTAGAACTTTGCGGTAATATACGAGTCCCATTATGCAAAGATATTACTAAATTAGATAATTTCTTATTACACTCTAAGAAATATAGAAAAACTAAAATTAACGACATTAAAACAAACAGCACTAAAATTAACCTTAAAACAGACATTCTCCTCCATCCTAATAAATCTCAATTTATTGAAGTTATTTCAAACAACAAATTAGGTACCACACCTACTATTAAGAATAATTTTGTTCCTCGAGACGATTTCCTGCTTTCAAAGAATTTAACAATTACAAAACGCCCATTTCAAACAAAAAATTGTTTTATGATAGAGTTAACTAATTTAGGAAAATTTCCCCAGAAATTATTTGCTAAAACGACCATGGGATACCTTGAATCACTCCCAAATTCTACAAAAAATAATTCTGATCTTTTCCACCAAATAACCACAAGCAAAAATATAAAACCTTTATTTGAACGTCAACTCGATACTTTATTAGCTAAATTCACAGATATTTTTGCCTCAGATATGTCACAAATTGGCCTAACCACGATACTCAAACATCACATTGACGTGGGGGAAGCGAGTCCGGTATCTAGTAGACCATACCGAGTGTCTCATAAGGAACGAGAAATTATTAGTGAGCAAGTGAAAGAAATGTTAAATAATAAAATTATCAGGCCTAGTCAGTCTCCTTGGTCATCTCCTGTTGTATTAGTGAAAAAACCTAACAACAGCTATCGATTTTGTGTAGATTATCGTAAATTAAATAACGTAACTCGTCAAAAGAATCTTTATCCGTTACCTATAATAGAAGATTGTTTAAATTGTTTACAAGGAGCTAAATATTTTTCATCACTAGATTTATTCAGCGGATATTTTCAAGTAGGACTAACAGAAGCAAGTAAAGAAAAAACCGCTTTCATAACAACAGACGGTTTATATGAATTTAATGTCCTTCCTTTTGGTCTTTGTAACGCACCTGCAACCTTTCAAAATTTAGCTGACAAAGTTTTTGAAGGAATGAAATGGAAAGAAGTTTTAATTTATTTAGATGACATTATTATTTTTTCAGACACTCTTGAAGAACACATAAAACGTTTACAAAAAGTATTTCAAAGACTCCGTCAAGCCGGTCTAACCTTAAATCCGGATAAATGCAAATTTTTACAAACAAATATAAAAATGCTTGGTTATGAGATCGATGAAAATGGCATACGTCCTAATGAATCAAAAATTAAAGCAGTAAAAAATTTCAAAGAGCCTAAAACTGTAAAACAACTCCAACGTTTTCTAGGCCTCTGCAATTTTATAGAAAATTTGTACCAAATTTTGCAAAAATTGCTTTTCCACTTTATAATTTATTAAAGAAAGATGAAAGATTCAAGTGGGATAAAGAGAAACAACAATCTTTTGATTTATTAAAACAAAAACTTATTGAAGCTCCCGTTTTAGCTCATTATGATCCAAAATTAAAAACTGAACTAAGAGTAGATGCTTCTTCTAAAGGAATTGGAGCAGTTTTATTACAAAATTTTAACGGAGAATCACACCCTATTGCCTACATCTCTCGAACTTTAACAAAAGCAGAGAAAAATTATTCGGTTTTACATTTAGAAGGATTAGCCATTATTTGGAGTTTAAAAACACTCAGACATCTAATTTACGGTAAACCAGTAGAAATTATAACTGACCATCACGCGTTATGTTTCTTAAAAACACTAAAAAATCCTAAAGGTAGAACAGCAAGGTGGATACTCATATTATCCGAATATGATTATAAAATAATTCATAAAAAAGGAAAGTTAAATCAAGACAGTGATTGCTTAAGCCGTTGCCCTGTAAATGAAGCCTCATTAGAAGATGAGCAAGTAGACCAAGATTTACCTATTTTTGTTTCCATCCCTGACAATTTCATTACTTCCCAAGAGTCTGACGCCTTTATTAGTGAAATTAAAACAGCCTTATTGAGCCCAGAAGATGATTTAACCGCCATTATGAGGAGAAAAATTAAAAATTTTGTTTTAATTGATAACATTTTATATAAGAAAAATCCTGATGCAACAGGTTCTGAAAATTTATTAGTAATTCCCGACACCTTAAAAGAAGAAATATTATTTTCCAATCATAACGAACCCTTAGCAGGTCATTTAGGGTTTACAAAAACTTACCATCGTATAAAAAATCGTTATTTTTGGATTGGAATGTTAAAAGACATTAAAACCTATGTTCGCGGTTGTCCCGATTGCCAAGCGCGTAAAGATTATACTAATAAACCACCCCCCGGATTATTACAACCAATTCAAGTAGGACTCCCTTTCCAAAAAATTGGAATTGACTTATTAGGTCCTTTTCACAGAAGCTCAAAAGGTAATACAATGATAATAGTAGCAACTGATTACGCCACACGATGGGTAGAAACGCGAGCTTTACGAGACGGTAAAGCTAATTCAGTTGCTAAATTTTTATTTGAAAACATAATAAGTAGGCATGGTTGCCCCAAGGAAATTTTAAGTGACCGCGGTAAAGTTTTCCAGTCACAATTTATAGCAGAGTTGTTGAAAATTATGGGCGTAAATAGTCAATTTACAACAAGCTATCGACCACAATGTAACGGATTAACAGAGAGATTTAATAAAACCCTAGCTGATATGCTCAGTTTGTATACTAATTCTCAACAAACTGATTGGGATTCTTATCTGCCACATGTAACGTTTGCTTACAATACTGCAGTACAAGAGACCACGCGCATGTCGCCTTTCAGCCTTATCTATGGCCGTGAGCCAAGGCTGCCGTCTGAAGCCGCTTTAACACAAGACGTTGAAGCGACAGATATTCAGAATTTACGTGATCGCATTTTAGCCATTCGGAATACCGCTACCGAAAATATTAAACAATCACAAAATAAAGCTAAAATACGATACGACGATTCGCACCGTCATGTTGAATTTAATACAGGTGATAAAGTAAAAGTTTTCACTCCCATCCGTAAAATCGGTAAAAGTGAAAAATTACTTTTACGTTGGTTTGGACCGTATTATATTGTTAAAAAACATACGGACGTAGATTATATTGTTCAAAAAGGTCCAAACAAAAATTCAAAAACAGATGTGGTTCATATAAGCAGAATAAGACCATATTACGAATCATGGCAACCTACACAAAAGTAAAATTTTTTTTTGCCTCCCGAATCAATATAACATAAATAATTACATTTGTGTTTACATAAAACCTTTGTCTGTTTCAGGTATCTCTTCATAACAATTGGATTATTAATGCAATTAGGTCACCCTACCATTGCAATAATTGCATATGATTGTGAAACTCCCACTAGTAATATAACAATAATATCTCTACGCAACGTAGCCGATTGTCCTGATCCTTTAAAAGATTACAACGCCACTCAACAAGAAATACAAGTACTACAACAAAACAACATACTCCAAACTACTGTCAAATCATGTCTCATAGAAATTTCACGAAATATTTTTTACTGTGGTATGCACTCCCACAATTCCGCAGTTGCAAATGGTTTTTATAGCTATATTCTACCTTTAACACCTAATGAATGCTTACAAATTCACGCAAGTAAGTCCTACAACATTTTCGGAAAACATCTCATTGCCAATATTTTACCCAATTCTACTACGTTTTCATCTTTTACACTAGCCGGTAATGTTTTACACGATGGAACGTGTTATCCAGCTTCGTATTCAGAATTTGGTGAAACATGGAACAACGTATTTGTATTAGCTTCTATCAAAATCCAAATTTTTGAATATGTTACCCCTATCAAAATTACCGAAAACGAAATTACTCTCTCTGGAAATATTGTTTGCCCCTTTCTAAAAGGATATTGCATCAATCCAAATACGGGCTTATCAGTGTGGAACACCATACAAGACACCTGTTCTCCATCACACGTGTCCATACTATTCGAAGGCACCGGAAATTTTATCTCCATCAACAAAAATAATTCTATAATAACACAACCCACTTACTTAGTAGTAGAACAAGATAATTTTGTTTTTGCCCTTACAATTACTAAATCTAGTACCTTCTGTCATAGAGTAATACTACAAACAGAACACCCGCAAATATTAATACTTCAAAAAACTGCATCCCACCCATTTCCGAGTACAGGAACTAATTATAAAGAATTTAGTGATACAAGTTTAATCACTTACATTAATACAAAATTTTTATATGTTGAACAATCCATGAAACGCATGTTTACAGATTACCACATACATGCCGTACATAGGCGTTGTCTATTACATCGCGAAATCTTACAAAACCGTTTAATTTTATCTTATCACAGCCCAACGGCAATAAGTAATTTAATTACTAAACAACTTGGTACAATCGCCTTTCCTGCTGGCGAAGTTATGTATATTATGCAATGCGTTCCACGCAAAGTAAACATCCGACGAACAGACCACTGCTATAAAGAGTTACCCGTTTCCATAAACAACACCACCTTGTTTATGTCTCCGATAACGCATATCTTACAACATCACGCTGAAGAAATAGAATGTAATGTACCAACACCTGCGTTATATTTTATAAATAATAATTGGATTGCTTTGAATCCACATCCAGAAACATCAATAAAACCAATATTACTACAAGTAGATCAAGAACCCAATTTTATTTTCCAAAGCATTCAACCATTGGGTTCTGGAGGAATTTACACGTACGATGAAATGAAAAAATTACAAAATAATTTAATGTTTAATTTTGAACGTCCCGCTATTTCCAACATAATTGTTCGGAAAATGGCAGGACTAAATACTGACACACAAGGATTTTCCACCATTTCTCTATTTAACCCTGAGGAATTCCAAAATTTTGCTAAGTCAACTTTTACATATTTTTGGAATTCCGCAAAAGATATTGGATCCATTATCTCATTTCTATTAGGATTTTATATAATTTTCAAGATTATTAAAACTTTAATCAGTATACTAATAAACATGTTTACACTTTATCCCTCTACGGGGATGAAATGGGCCCTTTTAGCCGCGTGTTGGGATAATCTTGTATTCCTGTTATTAAATAATAAAACTCGAAATGAAAATTCCCAAAATAATCTTGAAACCCAATTAGCTTAAGCGTTTATAACAACATATAATTTAGATAAGATTAATTTTATGCTTATTCACCTTCTTGCCTGTCCTGCACACTTCGATTGTAGTCCACTCCATAGTGAGTATTTAACTGGTAAGGTGCACGACATGACAATCTTAGGTTATAATATGGATACCTTGTTTTGTTTAGCAAAAAAATGTAAGTTTCTCTTATATTCCACATATTGTAGTTATACATTTAAAATATTATATACAACTATAAATAGATATAAATAACAACTTTCCTGCCTGACCTGCTGAAATAACAAAGATGGTATAAAATTATTTTTTTTTTAACGGTAGAGCAAAAACGGTCAGTCATGAAAGTTCCATTATAACACAATAGAAACTTTTGTTTTGCTGATAGAATTAATTGATAATTTATGGTAATACTAGCACTTACCAAGTCAAAGACAATTGGAGACACACGCACCCCACTATATTGTTCTGTTCTTATATTACTAATTACAGTCTTACACATTACTCGAGGAGATTCCGAAGAATTGCCTCGATATCTTCGATCTCCTCGAGATCTTCCAACCGGAACGGCGATAGAGCCGGCGAAGCCACATTTGGCCGCTCCTGAGCCGGTTCCACAGCGCGCCCCGTCGCGGGTGCCGGCAGTCGTTCAACCCCTGGGTCCGCAAGTGATTCAACTACGGACTCCAACGGCTGCTGCGTGGGGGATGTCGGCACGTTATCCACCGTAACGCGCCAGGAAGCCCCGTGTTGGCGAACCAGTCTCCTGGTACTTCCCTGAATTCCGGAAGGACCCGGCTGAGGGGACAATGACCGTTCGCCCCTGACCTCAACCCCTACATGCGGTGACAACGTACGGTCTACCTCCACCCCCGACTGAGGTATCAACCTTCCAACACCCCCCAAGCCTGAGAGCGGGATCGCACCTTCCGGCCGTGGTCGTCTACCCGTTTCGACCCTCCTACGATGGTGAGTCGTAACTCGAGCCAAACGAGTACGACGCCTCGCGGGTTGAGCCGCCTCCGTAACAGCTGCCCAAAGGCTCCAGCGATACCGCCGATACCACTCGGAGTACCCGCTGGACCGCAACGACAACACGGCCTCCATCACGGGCCGCCTCGGAAGACGAGGTCTTGGCATCGCACAAAACCGTTGCAACCGTCTCATTCCTTTGTCCAAGGCACTTCCCGGATGAATACGATGCGAAAGCCGCAATACGCTACATATTAGCGCTGCGATCTCCACAACCCGTCTTCGCAAGACCGGATCGGCAACCCGCCCCAGCAGATAGATAATTGCCGCAAACACTACAAAAACCCGCATGGTGAACAATACGACGGCAAGAGTCTCCAAAGCTACAAGCCCCAGGTCAACCGCAAGACTAACCCAATATTTAATTAATCCGAGATACTTTTTTCCCTTAAGTTTACATTTGCATGCGTCTCCCATAACAAACCTTATCTTGGACAAGGTACTTGTTTATATTACCTCTATAAGATAGAATAACTTCATTGATTTCTCTAAGAAAAATTGCCTCACTCATAATTCCAAATGTAAATAAATTTTTTTTTGCGAGGGGGGAAAATGTAACTGAGATAAGAGAACCCGCAAAGATGTACAGCTGATTAAATTAAGTAAACATAAAAACTTTAATGTAAACAAAAACTATGTCTCCGCCGTATGACTCACCAGAAATGCAGGAAACAAAACATCTGCAAAGAAACCGTGTGCAAAACACCGTGTGCAAAAACGGGAAAAACCAGCGAGGAATTACAACTTTCAAGGCAACAATTGACGTCACAAAACCCCTATAAAAAGCCGCTAGAGTGAACGCTGATGAGTATTAGAAAATATCTCTTCAGAGTGTCATGTAAGACTAGTTGTCCTCTTTAGCGCCCTGAAATGTGAGTGAAATGATTTGTGAGTATTAGTTGTAAATTATTAATAATAAATGTTTTGTTATATTGAGCTATGTCCCTAATTCCATGTTACTCCAAAAATTACCGTAACAATATCGATGCAATATGTTGTATTTGTTGTTAAATAAATTCCTGCTACAATAACTCGTTCTTGTTTCAGAATTTGAAAAGATGCCTACCACATATAAAAGAAAATCGGACCAACAAAAATGGGAGACGTCCGCAATGCAACATGCTATAGATGCGGTGAGAAACAAAAACATGCCGTTTGCTACTGCTGCCAAAACTTTCAACGTTCCAAGAAACACTCTTAAAAGAAGAGTTCTTGGAAAAAATAAAGATGCTGTTGAAGGAAAGAAAATAATGGGGAGCTTAAGGAGTGTATTTAATGAAGATCAAGAGAACGAACTTATAAATCATATTTTGGACTTGGAAAGAAGATTTTTTGGCATAACTTTGAATGACCTACGCAGGTTGGCATTCCAGTTAGCAGAAAAAAACAATATCAAACATCGTTTCAACCTAGAAAAAAAGATGGCAGGAAAAGACCGGGTGGCCTGCTTTAGACAACGCCATCCTAGCATTGTTCTTAGAAAACCTGAGTCTACATCAATGGCTAGAGCTCAAATCTTTAACAAGGTCAGCGTAGACAAATTTTTTAGTTTATTAATATCCGTACAAGCAGAACACTTTCATCCGGCTCTTCGTATTTACAATGTGGATGAGACCGGTCTTTTGACAGTCCAAGCTAAGAATAGCAAGGTGCTCGCACTTAAGGGGAGACGTCAAGTCGGTGCCATAACATCAGCCGAAAGAGGGTTACTGTGCACTTTCGCAGTGTGTATGTCTGCAGGAGGAAATTTTATTCCCCCGTTTGTGATATTCCCAAGAAAAAGAATGAAGAATGAACTGAAAGACGATGCACCTCCTGGTACAGAATTCGCCTGCAACCCTAGCGGGTGGATGCAGACCGATATTTTCATGCAATGGTTTGACCATTTTTTAAATCATGTCAAACCAACATCGGAAGATCCTGTGTTACTAGTCTTAGATGGGCATTCTACGCATACAAAGAACCTAGAATTCATAGTAAAAGCAAGAGAAAACGACACAACGGTTGTTTGCTTGTCCCCCCATTGTAGCCACAAGCTGCAACCACTGGACGTCGCATTTATGGCTCCTTTCAAAACGTTCTATACGCAAGCATGTGAAAAGTTTCTTCGAAACAATCCTGTGAGGGTTATTACTCAGTTCCAAATCAGTACACTTTTAAATGAGGTCTTTCTACGTGCAGCTATGCCAAACACTGCAATTAAGGGGACCCAAACATCTTCACTAAAGAGGACTTTGTTGCTGCTGAGATATCTGACATTCCCCTGGATGATGGAGAGTCTGGTTCAAGCACGGGTCTTCCCCAGCGTTCAACTGCCATGCCCTCTACAAGTGCGGGACCCTCTCAGCGTCCAACTGCAAACCCTTGTTCAGGTTCGTGTTCCTCTCAGCGTTCAACTTACGTGCCCTTTTCAAGAGCAGGCTCTTTTCAGCGTCTAACTGCAGAGTCTTCTTCAGATGCGGGTCCCTCTCAGCGTTCGACTGACGTGCCCTCTTCAAGCGCGGATTCCTCTCAACCTACAGGAAATCTAGACATTTTAACACTTGATATACAAATAGAAAACGAACGAGAATTACCCCTAAACAGGTCCAAAGGATTCCACATTAGCCCAAAGGATATCAATCCTTTGCCTAAGCAAAGAGAGCAAAAACAAGGAAACGTAAACCGTAAAAAAGGAAAGACTGCCATTATCACTTCAAGCCCCTATAAGGCTGAATTGATCGAAGAGAAAAAGAAGAAAGATGAAGAGATTTTGATTAAAAAAGGAAACTTTTTGAAAAAGAATCCAAAACGACCGCTAAGCGAGTAAAAAAAAACTTACAAGATAAATAAAATTCAACGAAAACTTAAGGTTTATCCAAGCAAAAAAGAATCCGAAAAAGAAGAAAATGATGACAACGATGACGACGCAGAATGCTTCTACTGCACTGAAGCATTTTCAAAATCAAAAGATAATGAAGGATGTATACGATGTTGTAAGTGCAAGAGATGGGCGTTTGAATGTGAATTTTGAGAGAGAGAGAGAGAGAGAGAGAGAGAGAGAGAGAGAGAGAGAGAGAGAGAGAGAGAGAGAATATATATATTGTGTTTAACAAAATAGGTTATGAAAATCTCCTTGACAAAAATTGACGCTACTTTGTGTAACTAGCAAAATATATTTATGAATACCAGTAATTCGCTCATACTGACAAATATAAATAATGAAATTTTTTATGACAAAATTAAAAAAATACTTTTGCAGTTATCTAAATTTATGTATCCACGATTCTCAATGATAACAATGAGAGTTAATGGGGTAGATGTTAGACGTTATAGAGCATATTGTTTAACTCATCAAATTTGGGACGTAATGATAAAATGTCCATGTATTTATATATATATATTTATTAATATTATATATATATAATATTCAAAAACTTTCCTTCCCCTACCAGTTTTTGTCATATTTTCAATATATTTTTTGTAATTCCTTTCTAGCACTTTCCACCTATTCTCGCAGTTAGCAGGTGTAATGTATTTTTTTGTTACCCTTTGCATTTCTTTTGCAATTTCCTCAAACATTTTTTTAAAGTTTTTGATTTTAAGTGATCCCACCTGGTCCCTGTATTTTTTGTACATTTCCAAAAGAAGTAAAGTATTTTGGTGAGTCCATTTATGGAAATCTTCAGCTTCTTGTTGGTTTGTTGCTGGAAATACCAGAAACTCACCCAATGTCGCTGAAATTAGATAAAATTATTAGTGTGTTTCACATTTTTTCGGCTACTATTTTTAGTATTTTTTTTTAATATAATTTGTAAACATAGTCCTTCTTTATAACCAAATTAAGTGGTAACTACTTACTTCTTTCATTTTCACACATTTTTAAATCTAAACAAGAATCAAGAACAACAAAAACAACGAATGCAGTGATGCTGACAGATGACAAAGATGACAATTCAGAGTTCTCGTTGTTAGTTCCGAAATCGTTCGCGGTAAATAAACATCCTGAACCAAATCGAGCATGCGCTCTACGATAATCCTGAATTAGTTCCGTACTCGTTCTGAATCGGTTCGAAATTCTATTATCGATACTTCATTATATCGGTATTCATGGTGATAGTGTGCAATTAATACGCAATTTTCTAACCGGTAGATGTCAACGTGTTCTGGTCAATGGACAGTTGTCAGCGGCTCGCGGTGTTGTTACGGGTATTCCTCAGGGCTCGGCATTAGGTCCCTTACTTTATTCTATTTACACCCATAGTTTTGCAACTCAACTGCTGCATAGTAATGTACATTTTTATGCCGACGATACGCAAATGTATTTAAAGTTTAAACCCGAAAATGTCTTACAATCGTGTGTTGAAATTAATTACGATATTAATAATCTAGTTAAGTTTGCTACTTATCATTCACTAAATATTAATCCCACAAAATCATCTGTAATTATATGCGGTTCTAAAAATTTGCGCGAACGAGTTCTACAGCTAATAAATGTAAATATTAACGGTACTAATATACCCATCACAGATGCAGCAAAAAATCTGGGTGTTGTACTGGACCAAAACTTACGTTTTAAAAGCCATGTAACTAAATGCATTTAAAAAGCCTTTTGCAATTTAAAAGTAATCTTTAACCATAGATATTCTCTGACTAAAAAAATGAAAATAAGTCTCTGTGAAGCACTGGTACTTTCCCAATTCAATGTTTGTGACACTGTCTATAGCCCATGCATTGATTCTTCGGATAAATTGAGGATCCAAAAAGCGCAAAATGCCTGCCTAAGATTAATTTTTGGAATTCGTAAAAATCAGCATATTTCTTATAAATTACCTGAAGTTGAATGGCTAAATATGTCAAATCGTAGATATTTGCATTGTGCGTGTCTATACCATGGTATTATTCTGGAAAAGGCTCCAAAATATTTGTATAATAAAATCGAGTTTAGAAGTGATGTCCATCATCTGAATATTCGGTTTAAAGGGTTGCTAACGCCTCCTTCTCATAAGACAACATTTTTTGAAAGATCCTTTAGTTATAACATTGCTAAAATTTATAACGATATACCGAATAGCTTAAAACTGTTGTCTAAAACCTCTTTTAAATTCGCACTCAAAAACAAATTAATTCGAGAGCAGAGCTTTTAAATGGGTTAAGTTTATGCTTATATGTTTATATTCTTTCATTCATTCATTGAAAATTGAATACTATTAATTACTGTGTAATTCTTTAATTTAAATTTTATTATACATGTTGCTATGCCGTATAACCACTGGTTATTATCAGACTTTTGATGTGTCAAAAGTTTATCTTTTAACTATTTCATTAGTCTTGTGGTTTACTTAGTAGCAATTTTTCTTTTTATAATTATCTTTTGTATGTAAATAAAGTGGGACTATGTAGAAAGAGCAGCAGTAGAGATAAATAAAAATGCTAGATTTATGTTCAAACTTTTTTATTTTATTCAAAATTTTTAAATGTTTTATAAAAACAATGATATTAATAACAATAATATCGATAACGATAATTAATTGATTATAAGTTATTTAAATCAGTCAATCAATAATAAGTGTTAACTGTAATAAGCTAATCGCCCAATGATAAGTGTATTAACTGTAATAAGCTAATCGCCCAATGATAAGTGTATTAACTGTAATAAGCTAATCGCTCAATGATACGTGTTCATATAATAAATGTGCTGAGTTAATCATTCAATGTTAATTCCTCTTTTTATATGTAGAAAATTAAATTGTCTAGAGTTAATCACTCTGTGATAAATGTCAGATAGATGAGTATTTAAGTAATAAGCTAATCGCTCAATGATAAGTGTATTGTATAATAAATGTAATGAGTTAATCACTCAATGTTAATTACTTTTGTATGGAGGAAGTTTGGTGGTAAGAGTTAATCACTCCGTGAGGGTTGTCAAGTGAATGAGAGCGAACGTCAGTTCGAAGCGCTTTATATAGGCTTGTCCCCACTACGTCGGTGCTAGTTTTTTATTTTTGAAAAGCCAATGATTTATTTTATTTTTCCTTTGATGTTTATTCCATAAATTTTCAGTGAATCTTTTGTCCGTTTGTTTCGTCAATCATAAAATAATTTTCTATTTAAGATTTCATAATAAAATATTTTAACTTTGCCTTTGATTTTCTTAAATTTGAATCTAAAAATAGGGGTTCGAGGCTAACTGACGTCACGAATCCTACCTAGTTCGAGATTATCCTGTCATCTTGTTATTTGTCATACTGATGTATACGTTCGTGTCAGTGATTGTCAAATTATGTGGCTTTTTCATTAATTTGGACAAATTTCGGTAAGTTAAAAACATTAGATTGAACTATTATTCAATATCAAACTTTAATTCTTTCAAACATAACAAAAAAATTAATTAATAAGTCCTAATTTTATTGCCTCTTGTTTTTTTATTCTTAGGCTTTTTCCGTTTGGCAATTTAACTACGAACTTTCTCAAGCGGCCGTTTCTATGCCTGAAATTCATATCATCTCCCTGCTTTTTATGAGTCGACATGACAGCTGTCACCGGAACATTTTCCTGGACCTTCAACATCGGCACATCAAGATTACGTCCAGAAACGTTCTGCTGCTCATCTTGTTTCCTGTCTGCCAACTCCCTAGCCTGTTCCTCGAGCCAGTTACAGAAGCTTCTTATATTATTAGCAACCCATGCTTCTTGTGTAGGTGAATTCAATAACAAAATTGAAGACTCTGGATCGGACACTGTAAGATATAATTTAATTAGTATAATTTTTAATATATACTTAAATTGCCCCTGTGTTTCTGTTTTAGTTTACGTTTTTCATCTAATGTTCGTGTTGGAAGTAAGAAAACTGGTATTCTTAAGGAACTTCTGCATGGTTTAAAGAATACACATAAAATTAAGGTATGTTACATTTCATTTGTAAAATAAATGTTTAGATCTTTGTTTTATTGTTGTAGGTGAAGAATTTCCTTTGTAATGAAGATTGGAAGTAAATCTCTGCTTATTTGAAGAATCCGAAAACTGTGTGTCCTTGTGAACATGACAATGTGTATTATTACATTAACCATCGATATTCATGTATATAGTGTTATTATATTTATTATTTTAAGGGTAAGTGGGAGAACAGAGAACTGTCCTGGCGGTTCAGCTGAACTTATCCTTTTTCCATTTTATACAGTTTACTTATATATGTATGTATGTACAAAATTCAGGATGGAAATAAAATTACTTTTAACTGTGTTCCGCGAACAAAGCTATTACCTTTTATTGAACCACTGTATAACAATTTAAACAGATTTTCAAAAAACACAACTTAATTTTAGCTAGCAAATCTGTAAACAATTTAAATATTATTTTCTCAAATTTAAAAACAAAAACACCGATATTAAAACAACTAACGTGGTTTATGAAATTAAATGTTTAAATTGTAATTCATGTTATACTGGGTGTCTCTAAACCTATGTCTTTAATTGAAACCACAGATAGTAGTCAAAAAAAGAAGCAAAATTTGTTATACAACAATAGGGATAAAGTAAATAATAACTCCGGGAAAAATCAGTTTTCGTTTTCAAAGAAATTGTTTGAGTAACGCTGGTTGACGATTTAAATGGATTTAAATGTCTCAGCTGCGCAGAATTGGTGTTTTTTTGTGACCATAAACGAATAAATACCGTATTTGTTAGGCTAGGTCATGTTTGACCGTCGCAAAAAAATTTACCAACATTCGTCTTGGCGATTTATTGGTTACAATTGCACTGTCATAAAATAAAATTCAGCTCAGTTTCGCTCTTTCCTTCTTTTATTGTTTGTTTTTATTATTGTCATGCTGTCATAACTCATAACTTAGAATGAAAGACGAAGTGTTGAATACCAGTTTTTGAGAAAATTTAGCCCGAGAGAGTACGTTTGTGTTTTATAAAAGTTATTTATCAAATTTACGTAGTGTGTAGTTTGTTTTGTGTTAGTTTAATTCGTGTAGATATCTGTGTACATAACTTAATTTAAGTGTAAATAAGTAATAAATATGGCTCATGTTTATTCCAATGAGGAATTGATAGATATAGTGCTCTGTTATGGCCAATTATGTGTTAATACCGCAGGACATTTTGAACATTTATTGCAATTACAAATATCAGTGCCAAGAACAAGAAGTGAACTTTAGTAAAATTCTAAGGTTATAATGAATGCACAGGTATGACAACACGTTCGATATGCATTTTGTGCTGTACTGTACATTTTTTTTTATTTCGCATAAACGCATTTTATTTCGAAAAACGCATTTCGCTATGGTAGCGTCGGTGAAACACAGATGGATTTATGCCGAAGACGCGCGCGCGTGACCTTGGCCTAGTTCTTTCAAACGTAAATAAAAAAATTTATTGCAGTTTATTGCTTTTTATTGAAAGCGGACTTACCTCAACAAGTCATAAACTAAGCCGAGGTTTCAAAACAAAGGAACTGCACGCGCTTGTGATAGGTCAGTTTTTCATTTTTGAGCAATACCGTTCATATTTGGGGAGTCAATCTCTTTTATAATGAGGAACTTACAGTTTTAATTAAAGACATATGTTTTGAGACACCATGTAGAGGAGAAACAAGTCAAAATTTAAAAAATTATTCAATGCTTGAACATTCGTTAGAAAATAACCATAATTTTGATTTTGAAAACACTAATATTTTATATTATGAATCTAATATTTTTAAAAGACGTTTTATAGAAATGTGTAAAATAAAAATGTCGTCGAATTCTATTAACAAACGTACAGATTTTGGAAGTTTAAACGATACATTTTGTTATGTGATACATAACCTTGTTTATTTTGACAACTTGTTTATATTTTTCACTTCTGACGAAGCTGTCGAACGACGACGAAACGTTAAGTGTATTGTGGGCTATTTAGTGTCCGGTTAAAAGATTTTGTGATACAAATTTCATCGGACAAGAATCAACTTTAAATATAAATAAAAACTTACCTAAGAGTAACCATCAGTCTTTCTTCTATTTCAATAATAATAATAATAATAATAATAATAATAATAATAATTTATTCAAACTCAAAAATACAGTTCATGTCAGGTACACAGGAAAAGCTGAAAGCTAAAAGTGCAAGATAAATTCATTGATTGTATAGAATGGATTATCTAACAGAAATCGTTTCATTGTGATTTTGAATTGTTTTAGTGTCATTTCAGTTCACAGTTTGGGTAGCTTGTTGTATAAGTAAATATGCCTATACTGAGCGTCCGTTGTGTTAATTCTCCGGCGGGGGATATGAATCGAGTGCCCGGACCTTAGGGCGATGTCCACCATATCTCGCCTTTTCTGAAGATCATCCCCTTCTCCTCGCGCTCTTATAAGTTGACGATAGAGATAAGCAAAAACCATTGTCATTATTTCCAGCTTGCGGAATAAAGGTTTGCAGTGGGTTTGCCTGGAAGTGCCCTCGATTACACGGATGGCGTTCTTTTGGCTAACAAGTATGTTATCAGCGTGTGCAGATTCGCCCCAAATTTGGATTCCATAACACATACGGAAGTGAAATAGGGCGAAGTACGCCGTTCCGGCTGCTTCTTTGCTTATGACCTGTTTTATTCGGCGGATGGCGTACGTCGCCGAAGCAAGCTTGTTTAGCATTTCTTGTATATGGGTCCTCCAAGTCAATCGAGTGTCTAGAGTAATCCCCAGTAATTTAGCAGAGTCGGTACTGTTGTTGGTCAGGCTTCTTTTGGTTGTGAAGGAGATTTGTAATTTCTTTTCTTCATTTAACTGCAGCTTATTTGCACGGAACCACTCGCTGGCCAGTTTGTTAGTTCACTCATACTCACCATCAGATCTTCGGTACTAATATCTTTACAGCATATTGTAGCATCGTCAGCATACATGACAGTATGTGCTGTTAATTGTTTCGGGAGATCGTTAATGAAGATGACGAACAGGAGCGGTCCAATGAGGGAATCTTGTGCTATTCCATTGGGAACATCTTGTACCCTGCTAAGTTGACCGTTGAAGTAAACAGCCTGCCTTCTGTTAGTAAAATAGGATGCAATTAATTTAAGAGCTGTACCTCTAATCCCGTAATGCTCCAGCTTCATGAGCAGTATTTTATGATGCATGCAGTCAAACGCCTTTGTTAAGTCGTATAGTATAGCTTCACACTCACAGCGTTCTTCAAAAGCTTCCCAAACGTAGTTGAGCAAGGACAGTACGGCGGTATTTTTTCCTTCCGTAAAGCCAAATTGAGATTCATTTAGCATTTTATTCTTTTTATTCTTATTATTCTTTAGCATTTTATTATTATTCAATGGGCATGCTGTGACAGTTTTTCCATTCTTTTTTCAATGTCGGTTTCAAATGCAACACTGTTCGCGCCAAAACTGAGATGTATAGATAGGTGCGCGCAAGTGGTAGTGCTGCCCTCTGGAGGGGAGTAGTAGAAGTAAGAGAGAACTATTCATACGTGTTATAAGTCAACTTCGTCATTGCGACAAGTATTATTGTTTCAACCACTTGTAATCAAGAATCAAAAATAAAGCGGTTGTGGTGCAAAAGTTGTAGTATTTACTCGACCTGCAAGCAACATATTATGGTCCTTCATGCGCCGGATGCAATTTGGTTGAGAATAAACGAGTGACGCAGTTGGCCATCTTGAAAACGACACGTAGGCGAAAGCAAGTGTGAACAGGGAACTCCCGGAGCGAGCGAGCGAGCAACAAGAAACAAGTTGTTGGTGATTTCTGCTATCTAGAAAAAGCAAGTAAGCGTATCTAACCCTTTGTATTTCCTCAACTATTTACCTTTGACATTTGGCGTGTTATATTAGAAAAAATGTCTAGGGATGCGCAGCGATTAAATAGGAAGCGGGGGGTAATAAAGCGGCGTCTCACAGAATTCACTAAGTTTATAGACGAAAAAGAGAACGTGTACAGTGACGGAGATGGGCGAGGATTAACGCGGTTGGAAATAGTTGACGTGGAAAAGCGGTTACAAAAAATCACGGCAATTATTGACGAGTTTTACGATATACAAGACAAAATCGATGAAGCAAATGAAGCGATCGAAAATTATGATTCAAGTAAAGAGGTTTCAGACTTCGAGCGACTATATTATTCTGAAATTTCTAGGGCGACCGTTTTTCTAGAAAAATTAAACAATCACGTCAATTCAAGTCCCTCGTTTCCAAGCACAATTAACGATTTACCGGCAGTTACTGAAAATATTAAAAGCAATATTAAATTGCCTACAATAACCCTACCAAAATTTGGTGGAAATTACACCAAGTGAGTACATAGAATTAAATCATATGTCTAAGGTAAATTCAGGTTCGGCAACAAATAGTATTCAGTACTTTATGCCACATCATGGTGTAGTAAACGATTCAAGCCTCACGACCAAGCTTCGCGTTGTGTTCGATGCATCGTGTCCAACTACTTCGGGCTATTCCTTAAATAATATACAAAGCGTCGGACCAATTATACAAAACGATCTGTTAAACATCCTAATTCGTTTTCGGCAATATCCGATAGCTATCTCTGCCGATATAACAAAAATGTACCGGCAGATCTTGGTACATGAGCCGGAACGCGAATTACAGCAAATTTTTTGGCGGGAGGATCCTGCGAAGCCTCTTGACACATATCGGTTAAATACCGTAACATACGGTACAGCGTCTGCGTCGTTCTTGGCAATAAGGTGCTTAAATCAGTTAGCGCAAGAAAATTTGTCAGTAAGTCCTAACGCGGCAGAAACTATACTTAACGATTTTTACGTGGACGTCTTGTTAAGCGGAGCGTACACGGTAGAAGAAGCTAGGTTACTAATAAACCAAATTTCTAGAATATTGAGTCAAGGATGTTTTGAGCTGCGAAAATGGATTTCGAATGATCTAAGTGTCTTAAATGAAGTAAATTCTTGCGAGAAACTTTCTATTTTAAATATAGGTGAAAACGAGAGCACAAAGACCCTTGGACTGTACTGGGATCCAAATGATGACGGTTTAATTTACAATATTAATGTTAAACAATGTAATCCTGTGACGAAGCGTTGTATTTTATCTGTAATAAGCCAAATTTTCGATCCATTGGGCTTAGTAGGCGCGTGCATAATAAAGGCAAAGGTAATTTTACAGCGTTTGTGGTTGGAAGGCGTAGACTGGGATGATACGGTTTCCAAGGAGTTGCAAATTGAGTGGAATTCCTTTCATAAGGAATTAGCTGAATTAAAGAATTTAAAGGTACCTAGAGCGCTAATAAAACAGGACAGTGGTGCCATTTTTCAATTGCATGGGTATGCAGATGCCTCCGAACGTACATATGGCGCCTGCGTATACCTGCGTGCTTCGTATGGTCACACACACGTCACCAATTTGATTATTTCCAAATCAAGAGTAGCACCGATTAAAACTCAAACAATTCCGCGACTGGAGCTTTGTGCCGCTCTTTTATTGGCCGAATTAGTGGATAAGGTTATTCATTCATTTCGAGTTACATTTGAAAGTATTAACTTGTGGTCAGATTCCACTATAGTGCTATCATGGATTCGAATTGCGCCCCACGTTTTAAAAATATTTGTAGCCACCAGAGTAAAAAGAATTCAAGAACTTACTGCAAGTGCAGAATGGCGTTACGTTCCATCAGCGGAGAATCCTGCTGATTCGTTATCAAGGGGAATTTCGGCGCGGGATTTATTAAAATCGGAATTATGGTGGCATGGGCCAACTTATCTACAGCTAGAGTTAAATCAATGGCCAAAAAATCCGTGCGGTCGTGTAGAAGCATTACCTGAACTGAAAGCGGAAGTAAATTGTACCGTTGCAATAAAAATTCTAAACGTGGATATCGCGAAAAATTTCTCAAGTTTAAAACGAGCAAAACGGGTTTTAGCGTATTGCCTGCGGTTTTATAAAAATTGCGTATCTAAGAAAAACAGGATAACTGGTCCCTTAACAGTTAGTGAATTGATTTACGCCCTTGAGGTAATGATTAAAAACAGTCAAGCTGTATCGTATATGCCTGAAATTTGCCAATTGAATGCCGAAAAGGATTTAAGTTCCTCTTCAAGTATATTAAGCTTAAAGCCCTATCTCGATAAGGAAGGGTTGTTGCGCGTAGGCGGAAGATTACAATTTTCAAATTTAGCGCCTTCACAAAAGCATCCTATAATTCTGCCACCTAAGGCTAATTTGACAAGGTTGATTTTTATGGACATGCATGAACGTTTAGGGCATTCAGGCCCAGCGCAAACTTTATTCGCGGTACGGGAAAAATTCTGGCCTATACACGGACGAAAATTAGTAAAATCTATTGTGCATCAATGTGTACGTTGTTTTCGAGCATGTCAAGAACAAAGATACCTATTATGGGTTCTTTACCATCGTCGCGTGTGACACCTTCATACCCATTTGAAATTGCTGGGGTAGATTACGCGGGACCTTTTTCACTAAAAAGGCACAAAGGCCGAGGAGCTAAAATTATTAAGAGTTATTTAGCTATATTTGTATGTTTTGCCACTAAGGCCACTCATATCGAAGTGGTATCAGATTTGATACTGAGGCATTCGTTGCGGCGTTGAAGAGATTTGTTTCGCGTAGGGGAAAACCTAGGGAAATGCACTCTGACAATGGTACGAATTTTGTGGGCGCCTCAAATGAGTTAAAGGCGGTTGTTGAGAATTTAAAACAGGATAATGAAAAAATTTTAGGTTATCTTGGAAACGAGGGAATAAATTGGCGTTTTATACTAGCTAGTGCCCCGCATTTCGGTGGCTTATGGGAAAGTACTGTTAAGCGTACGAAATTTCATTTAAAACGAATTCTCGCTAGCACATCCCTTACATTCGAGAAATTTTGTACTGTAACATGTCAGGTGGAGGCAATTCTTAACTCAAGACCCCTTACTCCTTTATCGGACCATCCTGAGGACTTGGAACCTCTTACCCCATCCCATTTCCTCATTGGAAGAACGCTTACGTCGGTTCCTGAAGCCAGTCTCCAAAATGTTCCTGTTGGACGACTATCCAATTTCGAGCGTGTGCAACAGTTAGTCCAAAACTTTTGGTCACGCTGGATGCGAGAGTATCTGTCAGAACTACAACCACGTGGCAAATGGAGGAAATAAAATGAGCATCACCTGCAAGTAGGAGACCTAGCCCTCATCCGGGATGACAATCAACCTCCTCTATGTTGGCCTCTGGGCAGAATCATTCAAACCCATGAAGGCAAGGACGGATCTATCCGCGTTGTCACTTTGAGGACGAAACGTGGCAGCTTGAAGCGTCCTGTGTGCAAAGTATTTCCACTACCCAGGCAGCAAAGCGAAGAGGAGCAGAAATAATGTGCAGTGAAAAAAGAGGTACTATTGAGTGAGAGTGCGTGCAAGTGCAGACTAATGTCGCTCTTATCGTAAATGTAAGGTTTTGAAAGTTAGAGCTTTCAAGGTCGGGGCCATGTTCGCGCCAAAACTGAGATGTATAGATAGGTGCGCGCAAGTGGTAGTGCTGCCCTCTGGAGGGGAGTAGTAGAAGTAAGAGAGAACTATTCATACGTGTTATAAGTCAACTTCGTCATTGCGACAAGTATTATTGTTTCAACCACTTGTAATCAAGAATCAAAAATAAAGCGGTTGTGGTGCAAAAGTTGTAGTATTTACTCGACCTGCAAGCAACAAACACAATAAAATCAAAAGTCTCCACAGTCTTTCTCATATATTCGAAAAACAGGTCTGGATAATTTCTTAAATCATGATATACGGTGTGTCCCAAAAAGTTTTATACAAATGGAGAAAAAGTTTATCTTACATTTCACAAAAAAAATATTCTTTATAAAAAGCTCTGCATGACTTGTAGATCCATAATCAGGTACAAAATTTTTAAAAAATTGGCTGGAATACAGGGAAAATAAAAAATAATGATTTGGACGGAGAGCAAAATACGTTCAAACTGTAGTGGAGAGCAAAATGTTCATTGAAATTGTGATTAAATAGCAAAAAATTATGCACACTTGTAGATTATTGATATTCCCAGATAAAAATTGATAAAGGTTGTCAATGTTTTATAAAAATAAATTAACTAACAATTGCTGAAGTGTTTATTTTTTAATTTTTATCTGAGAATATCAATAATCTACAAGTGTGCATAATTTTTTGCTATTTAATCACAATTTCATTGAACATTTTGCTCTCCGCTACAGTTTGAATGTATTTTGCTCTCCGGAAATCATTATTTTTTAGTTTCCCTGTATTCCAGCCAATTTTTTAAAAAAATTGTACCGGAGTATGGATCTACAAGTCATGCAGAGCTTTTTATAAAGAATAGTTTTTTTTGTGAAATGTAAGATAAACTTTTTCTCCATTTGTATAAAACTTTTTGGGACACACTGTAAATGATGAAATTCTTCATATATTTTGCGCTTTCTATTTATTGGGTGTACGCAATATTCTCATTTTTTATAATGTTTAACAAGAACCACCTATTTGAAGTGCAGCTCACCCCGACTGGCATACCATGGTCGAAACCCATAAAATATTCTCTTGCTCCCCTTTACGAATAATAAAGGTATTCATTTCTACCCCCTCTTTTTAGCTCTACCAACCCCCGAATCCTGAGCGGCAATACGTACTACATAACGCGTGATCAATATATTTTCTAATCAAGTGACCTATGAAAAGAAAATTCTTTGATTAATTCATTTTTTCAAGTGTCATTTCAAGTGTCAGTGTCAGTAAGTTTAATTTATTTACAAAAATTTTTGTTCATAAGAGTTTATTGTTGCATTGTAAACAGTTAAATAACAATCCACTAATCCTAGCGAATGTTATTAACAATTTAATACTCAGAATTCACTTGTGTTTACAGGAGAACGTTGTATACATTTGGCGTCGTTATCTTTATAAACGTAACATTTATTCCAATACATTTTATTGCATTAAATTTAATTAATTCAAAAACATAGCAATTTAACCAAATCGTCATTACACTCATGACAAAACTCATGCACCTAACGTAACCTTAAAACTTGTCGTTGCTACGAGCTGCGGTTGCGTGTATGCTCTTGGCGCGTGCTTTCTTTTTAAGTGGGAAATGTGAACTTGGGATCTGATATGCAAATTTATAAAAAAATATGTAATACATCAAAACAGCAGTTTTTCGAAGACACACGATTTTATTTCCATAGGTCACTTGATTAGACAAGATATTGATCTCCCGTTAAAAAGGCCCGAACCTTTTCGTGACACGAAGAAGGCTTTTTCGTGACAATATCACCACCATCTCCAAAAAAGCAGAAGTCAAATAGAGGCAGAAAAGCTGCATCTTCTTCTGTAATAACCTACTCCCCATATAAAAAAATGTTAAGAGAATGAACTAAAACAAAAGGACAAAAAGAAGCTTTAAAAGAAATCGAACATTCAAAGACCCCCTCTTAAGAAATTAAATTTAGACCGACATTCTAGACCTAAACCTACTAGGGATGACTTCAGTGTTAGCAGCGATTCATCGTTCCATTCTGATGTATCATCTGTAATGGACTTCATGCTATCAACTAAAGAACCGGAAAACAAAGAGAATGTATCTTCTGTAACGGAAAATTCTCCGAAGATCAACGAGGGGAAATATGGATTCAATGGTTCAGCTGTTCTCTGTGGGCTCACATTGACTGTACCGGAGCAGAGAAAGAAGATTAACTGTAACTTTTGTAAATAGACTCCAAGCACATAATCTTAACCCTTAACCGGGGAGGTGGAATTCTGAAACACATCAGGTCAGTTGGGGTGTTCTCAACACCCCATATAGTTTGAGAATCCGACTCTTAATAAACATACTTCATTGATATTTAATCAAATGTTAAGATAACTTTGTATGAAATTACACTTTTATTGCACGAATTGGAAATTACAAATGCATTTTAACATTATAATTGGACATTTATTCAGACTCCACGTCATTATTTTTATTATCGCGACAATTGTAACAGATGTTAAGCATATGGTTTAAGCACATCAGCTTCTTGCAATTGAAGCAATAAAATTTGGTTTTTATGTCCTTTTTTCTGGGACAAATTACACATGTTCCGGGTTTTGGGGCAGGAGATTCTTGAGATAACTCTTTGCTGGTCCCAAGTAAATGAATATCCTTTTGAGCTTCTGATATCCTGGCAGCTTTTTCTCGTAGTGATCTTGGGATGCGTTCATTGAATGCTCTTTTTTTTATTTGGTCTCTAACTAATTATAGTCCAAGTTCACGGAGGAATAACCTTCGCTTTAGTTTTTTAGAACCATTATTTGCTATATAAATAATTTCCGAAATTATTCCTGCAATATCAAGCATTCTGTAAAAAAGAGCCATTGGCCAGCGCTTCGTTCTTCTTGATGTTGAATATGTTGCACACATTTCATCTACTACGTCAACTCCTTTAGTTGCGTTATACGTAGTTATGATTTCAGGTTTACAAGCATCTCCCGTTTTAGGGTTAAAGGTATCATCAAAATGCATTGAAGATAGCGCTAAAACTTTTTTATTCTTCTTAGGTAAGTATGATACCAATGTTATTTTTTCTTGAAACGCAAATATGCTACTATTGCGTGGTCGATTTTTTGTATCCAAGAGTTCAGCTGGAATTTCCTTTTTGTTTTTCCGTAATGTTCCAACTAACGTTATACTAATTTTGCGTAATTCTTCAACCAATGGTATACTACAAAACCAGTTATCAGCAGTTATATTTCGATTTGTTCCTGCAATAGCTTTCGCCAATCTAAGAACAACATCTTTAGCACTATTTGAAACTAGGTAAGGACCGTCAGGTTGTGTTCCAACATACACTTCCATACTTAGTGTATACCACGTCGTAGCGTCACATAGAGTTAAAATTTTGATACCATATTTGGCCGGTTTGCTCGGTATGTATTGACGAAATTGGCACTTCCCACGGAATGCTACAAGTTGTTCGTCTACTGTGGTATATTCTCCAACAGAATAATATTTTTGACAGTTTTTTGCAAAAATTTCAAAAATATCACGAAAAGCAGCCATTTTGTCTAATTTTCGTCTGTCAACTCTGGTACGTACGTCGTCAAATCGTAAACAACGTAGTAGGAAAAGGAAGCGTTTTAGTGACATTGTCGTATAGAAAATTTCTATTCCAAAACCATTTTGATCCCATAAATCTTCAAGATTTTGATGACTAGAACGTTGGACACCAGCCAGAATTAAAAGTCCCACAAAAGAAATAATTTCTGTGTTATCTGTCGGCTTGACATCGCAGATATTTTTATAGTTATCAGAAACAGTCCCGATGTAAATATTCGTGCATTTTGTAATTACCTCAATTATTTCATCGTCGAAAAAGAGGTGGAAACAATCTGCTGCGCTTTGTACATCCTTTGCACTGCCCTTTACGCCAGGCAAATCCCTTATTATGTTTTGAGCGCGAGTTCTTACGTTTCGTGATCCGCATATTTTCATCCATCTGGTCTTCTTATCTTTGCCTATGTAGAATGGAGCATTGCGGGCAAAACTCTGTTCTATATCACTTTCCGGCGAATCTGAAAGTTCTTGCTCTGTTTCACTAGCACTGCGCTCTTCCACATGATCTATTTCTTCTCCATCTGAGTCATCAAAATATGACTGGTCGTTTTCAAAATCACGCAATAGGCGTTGTAGATGTTCTTGCTCTTCTTCATAGCTTCTGAAGCTTCTCTTGCACATTTTACACGAGTAAATAATACGAACGTAACTGGTCAGCTCGGCTTAACAGGTGCAAATAAGAAGAAAACAAAAATCTAAGGTTATGTTAACATAAACCGACAGTTGGTAGAAAGGTATTGCCAACCCGAAATCTACCACCAACAAGATATTAAAATTATACCTAAAAACAACTACGTGGGGTGTTGTGAACACCCCACCTCCCCGGTTAAGGGTTAAAAATATGGTTTTTATATTTAAAAAATAACTGTTTTATGAAGTCTAATTAGTTTTTCAATGGTTTAAACCACCTATTCCATATTACCCGACTATTTCATATTAACCTCCAATGGTAACTTTTTTTAAATATTTTTTTTTATAGAAACAAAATAAATAGTATTTTTTTTACAAGTGACAGTTCATTACAATTAGTTGCAGTATGCACTCATGATGGGGATTTTTATTCAAAAACCAGTAAAGTTATTTTTAGAAATGTAAATGGTATTCCATAATACCCTCCTCTCCTCCAAGGCCTTATCTAAGCAGTTTATGTAATAAAGATGTCTGTAACTTGTTGAGTAGGGACAATTAGGGCGATTACAATTATAAAAATTACTTTTCCCTAGTTTTATTCGCAATGTGTGATGCAAACTATTGTTTTACTTACATTGATGTTGGTTCATATGGAAAATCTAGTGACGCTGGAATATTCAAAAATTCCTCATTGTATACAAAGATATGTAATGGCTCTTTAGAAATACCTTTACCACGCCAATTGCCAAATTCAAATGAAATGTGTCCTTTTGTCATAGTGGGCGATGAAGCTTTTCCTCTAATGGAAAATTTAATTAGACCTTACGGAGGAAAGCATTTGACAGAGAAAAAAAATATATTTAATAATCGATTGAGTACAGCACGAAGGTATATTGAATGTTCATTCGGAATTTTAGTAAATAAGTGGAGAATATTGCATCGCCCACTAGATGTTGACATAAATACTGCTAAAACGATTGTTAAAGCCTGTTGTGTTTTACATAACTTTATACGAAGAAGAGATGGAATACAAGAAGGGCTCTGTAGCGAAAATATGACACCATCAGATAACACAGAAATATTAGCAAGGGATATGAGAAACAGAGGCAATTCAAGAGCTTTAAAGGTTAGAGATAAATTTGCAGAATATTTTTCGCAAGTTGTATAGTTAACAATACAAATGTTTAAGATTTCTATTTATGTATTTGTTTAAATAAATTATTGTATAAAGATCACACATACCTAATTTTCGCTTTTCCTCAATGGGCATATCTTCGCCACCAAAAATATTTGTAATTTGTTCCCAGCATGTTTTTCTTATAATCCTATTACTATATTCAGGAATTACCATGTTCCATAATGCTGGCCGAATTTCTAACTCATTAATTAATTTTTCTACATCGATTTTAAATGAGTCTTCCATATCGATTGCCAATTTATTATCTACGGAATTTCAAAAACCGCCTTACGAACTGCTATGTGTGGATAGCAGCATGTAATATAATGAGATTATGTGCCGCCTGAAGATATAAAACAACCAGCGGCGCATAGTTCACATCATGTGTCGAGGCGTTTTTGAAAAACGAGCCGGTGGTCAGCAGCGGTGTGTGTTTTGTCTAATCTAGCCCTTAGTAAACAATTGCCGATTCGGCGGCCGACTCGGCTGCCGAGACTGCAGAAACCGCTGTGTGTGTCATCGCCCTAAGCAAAGAGCTTAGGTTCAAAACTCGCAAATTTGGGACGAACGAATTAAAGACCCCGGGACTGCTGTGAATTCAAGTAATTGAAACTCACGTGGACTACTGAACACCGAGATTGATATTGAAAGATGTAAAACTTCAAAGAAAAGGACTGGAAGAATTCTGATTTATATTAAAGATTTTGCATTTAAAGTAAAACATAAGAAAATGAATTTAAATTTAAATTGGTTTTTAGCATTATCTATAAAAATCAAGAACGAAACGATAAAATATAGATCTTTTAAACAAATATACAACAGAATTTCAAAATTATTTACAACCTTCATCTAATTGCAACAGTAATATAAATAATGTCAATATAATGTCTAATACACTAATTGGAAAAATTTCCGACATAATTAATGCAATGTGCCCCAATCAAATCAAATCAAGAAAGCCGTCGAGAAACTGTATAGGAATCATAAGAATATGCAAAACCAATATAAGATTTGCAACATTTGCAACATTTGGAGGTGCCTGTCTTTTGCTTATACCAGATATAATTTGGGATTTTCCTAGAAGATGACATTACCTAAAAGATAATAAAATATCAGAATTCAAACTGAACGTGTTCAATATTTGTTTGCGCTTCTGAAAAGTGTTTCATCATCGCTTCTGAAAAGTGTTTCATCATCTCTAACATCCGAGAAATTATAAAACGGACAATGGATTGCGATGTTCGACCCCATTAAGTTTTATTATTACTTTATTTTTTGTATGTTCACGTTCATTCATCCCATTACATTAAAGATAAGCACTTCTTTTCTATGTTAGTAGTATGTTAGTTGCGAGAATTGTGATTTATGTATCATTGATGCGATCTGATGGGAACTAATAACTTTTTTTAATTTGTTTATTTAGAATATTTCTTATTATAAAAGAGGTCTAACTCTTCAGGAAGCTTTGGAAATGGCTTATATTGGTGATACTACCGAGATGTTTATAGTGCCTCCAAAAATCAGCGCTCTGACAGGAGACGACTCCGATGAGGAAGATGGTAACTTTTTTTAAATATTTTTTTTTATAGAAACAAAATAAATAGTATTTTTTTACAAGTGACAGTTTATTACAATTAGTTGTAGTATGTACTCATGATGGGGATTTTTAATCAAAAACCAGTAAAGTTATTTTTAGAAATGTAAATGGTATTCCATAATACCCTCCTCTCCTCTAAGGCCTTATCTAAGCAGTTTATGTAATAAAGATGTCTGTAACTTGTTGAGTAGGGATAATTAGGGCGATGACACACACAGCGGTTTCTGCAGTCTCGGCAGCCGAGTCGGCAAATTACAGTAGGTGCTACACACTGCGATTTTATACTCGGCAGCCGACAGACGATTTTATTTTAGAAATCAAAAATGTGTCAAGTTTTGTCGCAGTGACTATTGAACAAAAAAAACTGATATTATTATCATTGTTATATTTACGATGGAAAAAGAAAAAAAGGAATAGGAGGATGTGGGTACATCCTATAGTAGAGTGCCGTTTGGAGAAAGGACAATCTTGCACCCTATTTGGCCAAGCACGAGAAGACCCTGAAAATTTTTTTAATTATACTCGGATGTCCATAGCTTCATTCGATGAGTTACTGAGTGTTTTGCGGGAAACTTTATTTAGAATATTTTTTATTATAAAAGAGGTCTAACTCTTCAGGAAGCTTTGGAAATAGCTTATATTGGTGATACTACCGAGATGTTTAAAGTGCCTCCAAAAAATCAGCGCTCTGACAGGAGACGACTCCGCTGAGGAAGATGATGGGGGCATATAGGATAATTTGAACAATCGTCAGCTTCATTCAAAAGTAGAGATAAAACTGTATACGTCAGAAAGAATTAGTTCGCAACAAGATGTTCAAGATAGAAGTGTTGGAAAAATTCAAGGTTTTGAAGACCTCGATGAAAACACCCGCTAGTTCTCAGAGTCAAAATTCTCCTCAAAAAATCAATCTCAAAGACTCAATAAATTGGATCGAAAATGTTGATCTAGTGAAGAGACATATGCAAAAACGTAATAGGGATGCTCATGTTTCAGTTATTGATAAGGATCATGGCATTATCTTTATCAGATGGGCAGACAATAACGTCGTCACCACCGGTTCCACCTGTCGTAGCATAAAAGCAATAGGGAATGTACAAAGATACAACAAAAGTGAAAAAAAGTACGTCCAAGTGCCTTGACCTCATGTTATTGCTGAATATAACAATAACTGCTTTGATGGATGAATATATGTCATAGTACCGCGTTGGAATTCGTTAAAAAATGGTGGTGGTGTATTTTCACTTATTTACTAGACGTTTCTATTACAAATTCATTGTTATTATATAAAAAAGCTAATAATTCCAAAATTTCGCAACTTGATTTTAGACGAAACATTACATATAATGGGTAAGTTGTATGTGCAATTCGACATTTCAGTTTCACGAACAATTTGTCGCGTGTTGACTGTGGGGCCTTGTTTATTTTGCTTGGCGAAGTAATACTGCATTTTTGTCTTTCGGCCATTAGCCATTCCAGACATTTACGAAATATGTTTAGCTGGGTCACAAGCCATCTTTACATACTAGCCATGGTAAGAAATGTGGCAACAGCGCATCAGCTGACAACGGGAGGTCTATTTATTACATATTATGCATGTAAAAGGTAGTACGTGCCGATATAAGGTCGGTCTTTTCATCTACCCGTTAAAGTTATTAGGCGAATAACTTGATTTTTTGGAATGGTTGATTGATTTTTATGAATTGTGTTCATGGTAGTTCTCCATCACCCAGTTTATTAAGAAATGGAAAGACTCTTAATAGGCGTTTACGAAAATTGTACCGGTAGATACCGAATCTACCGAAAGCGTTTGAAAATACGTTAGGTTTCCACCTCACGCATTCGAAAATTGTACCAAATACACCGAATTCGTCTACCCGGTTTACAGGTTGTGGACCAACAACTTGTTACGGTAAATTTGTACGGTTCTTGCAATATAACCTAAAATTTTGTTCACTGCAGTTGCGTTATCGGTAAAATTTTAAGGCATTACTAAATTACAAATGGAAAACACTATTAATGTTGAATATGGACAGTGTAGTGTGTGCGGATTACATGGAGAAATGAGTGTTGTAGTAGAACACTATAATAAAACCCACATTCTTAGTGATGAAGATGATGCCACAGAAACGGGCGGCGATCAAGAGGAGGGTAATACATATTAGGTCTGTTCCAAGCACGCTTGGTGACCGTTTCGAAACCGTCACATGCATGCACTCATCAAAGTTTTACACTCGACAAAGTTGTCAACATCGATCATTATTTCGGTGGGCAACTGATTATGACGGTTTCTTGAACGGTCAGAAAGCGTGGTTGGAACAGAGCCATTAGTTTCAGATTTCTGCAGCTTTTTCTTTCAAACTGGCTTCATTTCGGATGAAGATCTTGAAGAGGCAAATAGTATAAAATGGACAGATAAAACAATACGATTATTACTTGCGTTGTATCAGGAACACCTACATCTCTTTAAATCGGCTAAAAAAAACTAACAAATCAGTTTGGCAAATAGTATCAAAGAAAATTAATGAGAAAGGTTATCAATTCACTAGTGATCAATGTGATTTAAAGTTTAGGAATTTAAAAAAAACCTATAAAAGAATCAAGGATAATAATAATCAATCTGGTAGAGGCCACAAGACATGGCTTTATTTTCAATACTTTGAAGAACTTTTTGGCAATGATGCTGATGTCAATCCTGCATGTGTGGTTGGCAGTTTGTCAAATAACGAAGCTATGCCATCATCATCATCAGAAACTTCTAAGTGTTCTAGCAGAACAAACGTATATTGATTTATAGCAGTTAAAAATGTATTTTTTTAAACCATAGTATATTTCAGAACACAGCAGCAATAGATTCTCCTGTTGAAATACTTACGACTACACCAACAACATCCTCTCGCAAAAGAAGAATGACATATAATGAAGAGCCAGAGTGGGCCAAACAATTACGACTACAACAGGCAACTCGGCATGACGAAAAAATGTCAATTTTAAAAGAATTAATACAAGTGTTAAGAGAACAGAAATAATGAGTAATAAAAACATAAAATTTTCAGTATGGTGTTCTTTATTTATCCAACATTAACCAGTTTATGCTAATAAGTGCATTAGTTTACTGCAATTTAAAGTTAATTACACATACAAAAAAATACAGACATTGTAAGTATCAACATAAAGTTGGTAGTAATATTTATTCCTTATATCTATAGCTAAATTAATCAAGTATAAAAAACATTATGAGTTACTCAACATGTTAGCAATGGAACTTCTTTTTGTCAAACCAGTATTACCGGTAGCATTGTATGGTACTGTGGGAGGTTAATCATTTCTGTCAAGATCTGCTTCAATAAAGTCGTCTTTATACATGCAGACATTATGTAAAACACAACAGACCAATATTAATGGTGGAATAAGATTTATTTTGTAGATATTGACATGCTTTAAAATGCGAAAGCGACCTTTTAATAATCCAAATGATTGTTCGATATGAACACGGGTAGATGAATGTTTAAAATTGTATTGTTTTTGTACCCTTGTTAAATGACCGTTATCTCGAAAAGGTGTTAATAGAAAATTTGTGTTTCTATATGCAGAATTGCCCAATATGTGGCTATTATTAGGAAAAAGCAGTGCAGGGTTATCTTCCATTCGTTTACCCAAATGAGAATTTCGAAAGACTCATCATCATGCACACTACCTGGATACCCTACAAAATTTTAGAAGTTCATTACATGATTTGAATAAAAGAAACTTGAAATGCACCTGTAAACACATCTGTAAATAAGTTATTTGCATCACATACTGCCTGTAGAATTATCGAGTGGCATTTATACCTGTTGCAGTATGCAGCCTGATTGTTTGCAGGAGCAGAAATAGGAATATGACTTCCATCAATGCATCCTAAAACCACCAATAAAGCCCTGTCGTTCTCGAAATTTTTCTGTAGTTTTACGAGCCTGTGGCCCTGTTGACCACTTTATATATTGCCCTGATAATTTAATCAATATTCCACAAATTTTGTGTAGATATGATCTTGCAGTAGATTTTGACACATATATTTTTCAGACGTGCTTCTGTAAAATTTATTAATAAAAGTCTACTTTAAATAACATTTGATTTAACTGATTTGATTGACTTACCTGAACACTTCTTGATTTGCTAATAACGATAAAGTTATTGCTTTTCAGGCATATCACTAGGTCTTCCTACAGCACTGTCTGTTATTAGGTGAGATGCTAGCACTCCCAGCAAATGTTCAAAAGTATTTCGGTTGAGTCTAAAATGTCCCTTAAATTGTACAAACAAATTTTAAATCCTAATAATAAAACATGAAATTCATTTCTTACCATCAGGACTATACAGAAGCGCTGTATTATTTACGTAATTTATTATTGAAATTCTCTTTTTTCTCTGCTTTTTAGTTGCTAAATACTCAGTTACCACTAATTCTACATCGCTCTCATCACTTTCTAGTAATTCAATTACAGCTGCACAAATGGTAACTCTTTTCCTGTTAATAGTTAACTGTAATTTTCACTTTATGTACATAAGCTAATTTAATTTCCTTCACCTGTAGCAAAACGAAGTAACCTTACTTTAGATTTCCCGCTGAAATTTTCAGGTTATGTATTAGGACTTACCATAAACATGCGTTCGAAAATTATTTTACTCGATCCGTGCACCAACGAATCAGCTGATTACCGTTCGGTAAGCGGTAAATACCAACTCTGTTAATTTTCGTAAACGCCTAATGAAGTTGCAGTTTCATCATTGATAAATTGAAATAATACGGTTAATTTTCACACCACCCGAGAGGTTAGTCATGGCAATTAACTTCTTTTAATGGACAGTTCGCCTGTAGTTCAAAGGGCCAAAGCCCTACTTCCCAAAGAAATAAAGTATTATTCAAAAAATAAATCATAAATAAATATAAAATGTTTGCTACATAGATGCACCTGAATATCTTGATGGTATCTAATCTTCGCCACTTGCCAGGAATAAAAGTTATCAATTTCTGTCGTAGATTCTCATCTTTCAAAAATAGAAACACACAAACATAGAAATAGGAACACTCGCAGTGCTACTGTGATTTGACTTGCAGTTTGGCACATTACGAGGCATTTAAAAAATATAAAGTATGTAAGTATGTACTTATAAAACAAATCCCACTAACAATAAGTGAACTGGAATATTTCTATTTCATTAAATTACACGAAATAATCCGTAGGCATGAGCTATTCTCCATGACATAACCTTACACAACAAAACTTTTATTTACTATTTCAACAAAGAAATTAATCCAATTTGGCACTAGTACCATTTTGCTACCCAGTAAACAAGGTCACGTGATATTAACGTCACATTTTAGTAAACTTTTGTCACCTTATAACGTCAAAAATCACGTTAACATAATATTGCAAATAAGAATGTCAATTCCGGTGTGAAATAATAAAAAGTGTTCATACACTGCAAGATCTACTACATTTTTTAGCACTGCAGGCCCCAAATATAATAAACTAAACTCGGTAGCCTTCCATCTGTTTATTTCCAACAATGATCGGCACTTCCTATTAAATTCTACAGGTATAAAAGGCTTCCACAATTCTAAAATCTCAGAAATTTGTTTAATTTTTTGAAATCCTAATCTGACCTGAAGTGGCCCGAGAATCCACGCATTCAGAAGCTTTCTCATCACACCCAAGCACACACAATGCATGTAATCTATAGGGAAGTTTGTCACTAACCCAATTGGGAGTTCTGTTAAAGGTAAAGTTGCAAGGTGATGATCTTCGTCTTGTTTCATTAAAAAAGATTCATCAGATCTCTTAGGCTCAGAAACGGAATTTAGTACTACCCTTCCCTGAACATACTGACCAGTAACAGTACATTTTTCACATGATGAATAGCCTCCATGAGATTTAATACATTTAAGAAAAGAACGTGCTGGTGCATCACATATGATGCTGTGTACTTTGACAGTATAATATTTTTTTTCAAACTCAAACCCACGTTCTAGGAGCTCTTTAAGTTCTTTAATAAAATTTCCTAAGTAAGCAGACAAAGATTTTGGTTCGGAAGTACCATAAAATAGAGCCACAATAAAAGGAGTACTATTTACATTTTTAATTTGTGCCAAGATTGGCCAAAGTTGACTTGATGAACTACGATATAATGGCAGACCATCTACATTAAATGATATCTGTATTTCATCAGCAATAAATCTAGGTAGTCTTTGTAAACAATGATTCAATAATAAACCAAAATATATCAACTCACCTGTTTCTAATTTTTGAACTGTAGCAGACTTTGGTATTTTCAAAAGAGTTCGACAATCTAGAGGAAGTTCCTGATGATAAGGAGACAAAATATGAAGTAATTCAGTAACTCTTGTATGATTTACATTGACTGCCCAGACTTGAAATTTTTTTACTAAACATTGTGGAGAAAGTTTATCAGAATTGGCACTGTTATTTTCATCAGAACTCTCTGAATGCTCATTTAAATCTTGTAAAGATTTGAATAATGTTGAAGATAATTTGAATGAATGTTTTTTAATTCATTTGTATCAATGTCACTAGTACTTTCTAAGGAGTGTTCATGTGATATGGTAACAATAGGATCACGAGAGTAAGGTGTTTCCACTGTTCCACAACCTTAGTTTCAGTTGATGCAGAACAAAACTTTCTCTCATTTAAAATTGTACACCTTTGTTTTGCAATTCTTCTGTAGAATTGCCTGCGGCCTAGGCACACATCAGATTGTTTTTATACATGTTGAGCTCGCTTGTTTTCCAGTTTCAGCCTCTGTGGTGAATGCTTCAACCAAACTTTCACAGTATCTTCAATGTCATTTACAGTGGATCCAGGAACCCCTTTTTGCACAGCTTCTAAAATAATAAAAATTTGATTTTAAATCAATGTAAAATTTTAAACTAAAAATTATTCTCACTTTATTGTTAAATTAAAAAAAAATAAGCATTAGAGATTGAGCATAATTCTGAAAGCTATAGCTTATTAATTTAACTATTGGAAAATTAAAAAATGCACTTAAAGTAGATTCTTATTGCCAGTTGAATATTTGTAAGCAAATATTTAATTCTGAATTCTGAAAAAATTAAGCTATATACCAATTAGTCTTTCTTTTTTAAATACATACTTACTTAAGGCGTTTTTTATTGGCGAGTGGTAACAATAACCGTGTTACTTGCGGTAACAGAACGGTTATCTAAACGGTGACGTCATATCCCAACAAATTGAAATTAAACGGTTATACGTTGTGGTTATACTTCAAGTTGGTTGGTACGAAATATAATACATTCGTGCAAAATGTCACCAATTAATAAGAAGTTAAAAACAGCATTAAGCGTTATTTTAGTGGACGAAATAACAAATACATTCTTAAACACTAACGTAATAGCACCGATATTAAACTACAGCGTCTCTTCATCTAATTAATTTGTGTCTGGAATACACTCCGCTAATGTTTGATGAAGAACATCAGCGAATACCACTTTTTGTAGAACAATGGTTGACGAAATATGTTGATTCGGATTTTTATATTATGTTTCGCATGACGAGGCATACTTTTAATAAATTACTGGAACAAATATGTTTAAAATATGTACCAAGAGAACATAGCGATGGAAAAGAAGAGGTACCGTTAGACAAAACATTATTATTGACATTATGGTACCTTGGGAAAGGAGAAACATTAATATCTGTAGCAGATAGATTCAATGTATCTATTTCCACTGTCTATAATTCCTGTCATAAATGTATAGAAAGCATAATTTCCTTAAAAAAAATTATTTTATGGCCTTCAGAAGATGAATGTACAATAATAGCAAATAAATTTCATGCTGTATCTCAATATCCTGGAATTATTGGAGCCATAGATGGCTGTCATATTAATTGCAAAGTGCCAGAATCACAACAGGATAGTTACTTAGATAGAAAATTAAACCATTCCATTGTTATGCAAGCAATTTGCACCAACAGAAAACTTTTTACAGATGTGTGCATAGGTTTTCCAGGATCTGTACATGATGCCCGTGTAAGTATTGCATTCAGTTACTTTGTATTATGCTTTCTAAAATGAAATTTACAACTTAGGTTTCAAGAGAGTCTGCACTTGGAAAATACATTGAATCTAATAATTATTTTGGAAAATTCTATAGAAATGAGTTTCACTTAATTGGTGATTCGGCATATCCACTACAAACGTGGTCAATGAAACCATACAGGTAAAAACGTAAATATTTCTAACACAGTCACTTTGTAATTATATGTTTTACACACAGAGAAACTGGAACTTTAACCCGACAACAAAAAATTCACAACTATGCACTAAGTAAAGCAAGAGTGTGCATTGAAAATGCTTTTGGATTATTAAATGGACGTTGGAGAATTCTACATTATGTAAATGTATACAGCATGGAGTCTGTAATAGATTTCGTTGCAGCATGTTGTATTCTCCATAATTTCTGCTTAATGGAAGATGATTATTTTGAACATCATGTAGATTGGTCTGGACCAGACCATTCAACAAAGGCACAAAGTGATGAAATGACTATTGAGGCAGTGCAAAAAAGAAATATCATTTGTGCATAGCAAGCAAAATTTAAACGATTTATTCGTAGACATGAATAGTGAAGTGCTGACAGTGCTGCAGAGCATTGGCATATTTCCTTTATTGGAACAACTCTAGAAAAACTAGTTAGACTAGTTAGACAAAACAAGAAATTATAATTGTGTTAACATTTTATTATGTAAAATGTTTTAAAATAACCAAGACTTTACAGTATTTTTTATTATCATAGATATTTTAAAAATGGAATAAACATAACTTATATTTTATTTAAAATTAATTAAAATATCCAGCAATTAATGCTCTTCTTGATTCGGCACCTTGAAGTTCTACAATTTCTGCATGATGTTCAATATCATTTATATGATTATTATCATCTTCAATATTTGGTATATCTAAGCGTATATCTAATATTGTGCAAAATTGCACATGCAGTTATGATCTCACCAGCCTTTACAGGATTGTACCTTAACGTCCTTTCTCCCATGACACATCTAAGGAAACATAAAAATTCAATTTTAATAATGCAACAATACACTTGTAATTTTTGCTTACATGTCATTAATTTTCTGATAAATCTCTGACACGTCACACATTGCTGGGTTAAAGTGTGCAATAACAGTATAATAATAAAGAATTACAGCTATATCTACAAATACCTAAGAGATTCCTAACATTTATTAACGCAAATATTAATGTGCACGCAAACATAAAAGGTTTCAAATTTATATATATGTATACCTAAATCTTGATTTCAGAACTCCATTACAACGTTCTATACAGTTTCTTGCTGATGCATGTCTCTGATTATACCTTTGTTCTGGAGATCCCACAGCAGCATTTAAAACTGGAGTCATTAACCAAGGTTGCTGTGGATAAGCAGAGTCCCCGATTAACCAAGATACTGTGTCCCTTTCATTGTATCTCTGTTCCATTTCTTCACGAATTACAGATTGCCTCCAAATATAGGAATCATGGGTATCTCCACCATATCTTGCATTAATATTCAAAACTCGTAGATTATAATCACATATCTATAAGTAATTGGGTAATATACAGGCTGTTTCAGTGAAGATGCACCAAACTCGGTATGTTGGTAGATATCGTGAAAAGAAATAAAAGTTTCCTATAATATATTTTTTTAAATGAATAAGTTTTGAGATAATTGAAGGGAAAAGAGAATCGTATATTTTTAAAACGTACAATAGATGAGAGCGGTCCGAATTCTTAACCTGCTTTAACGTTCGGTTTTTTAATTTATTACCCCATAAACTGTCGCGCCTCAGATGATATGATGAAACACATTTAGTTCGTTCACTCCGTTCTGGTTAACGTTGCAGTGTGGTTGTAGTGACGAGTAATTAGTTGGTCTAGTTTATACTTTTCATTTTTAAGATTATTATGTAATTGTGTATGTGTATGAGTTGGTGTGTGCGATGGGCGATTACTCGTTTCGAGAATACGCAGATTATTCGAACACATGTTGTAAGGTAATTGCCGTTTTTGTAATTTGCCCGCTTCCGAATTTATTTCTACCTCATGTGACCAAGTTCAGTCTGATAGGCAAATAATTTAGCAGACCGGCGCGGCGGAAGCAATAATTCTAGTTACTAATTTTCCCAATTTATTAATTGTACATAATTGTAGTAATTGTTGGATACAGTAATAAATAAAATCCCGTTACAAGCGTTAATTATCGTACATTATTAAGACTCGGCAAATTTGATGTAATTACGGTTTGCATAAATGTTAGTGCGACGAAAACGCACGTTTTTTTCAAAGTGTTCGCTTTTAACACGTCTTACGGTCAAGGGCAAACTTAAAAGCCTCGTTTTCGTTTACGATAGATATTTATTGTCTTCTTGCAGTCGCGTGCCATTCATAAAACAATTTAAATCGCTCGTTTTGTTTCACGGCGGCAGAAATTTAAATCGCTACGGTATTTATAAAATAATCGGCTCCAAATTATGCAAATTTCAAGTTACACCGATTAAAAAATTTTATTAAGATATTTTGTTTGAAGTAATGTAAGAAACGTGTCCCTCAAGTTTGGTGCATCTTCAATAAAACACCCTGTAGACTAATGCAATTGTAGTATACTATTTTATTATTCCTTACAATTTGCACATTCTTGGAATGGTAACCTTTACGATTGAAATAATTGTGCTCTTCAATTGATGGCATTAAAATTGCAACATGAGTACAATCAATTGCTCCCACTACTCCAGGAAATTGAGTACCTTCCATAAAAGTGTTTTTATTCGACGTTTTTCAATATTATTTTGTGGAAAAACAATCCACTCGTTCCCTAAATGTTGTACGATTAACGATGTTATTTCTTGGACTGCTTTACAAACTGTATTTTGAGCCATAGACAGTTGGCCTACTACCCTCTGATATGACCCTGTTGCATAAAGAAATAATGCCGCAAAAAGTCGCTTTTGGGGTTAAATTGCCCTGCAGTACAATGAATTGGTCATATGCACACCTAACTGTTATATTAAATAATTCACCATGTCTTTTGTTAGCCTATACAAGTTTTGGAAATGCGTATCGTCTAAAGTAAAAGGATCATTTTCCATTCGCATTAAATGCCTTTCAATATTAAAATGGAGTCTAGCGTTTCTCTCTTCCTCCTCATCTATTTCATGCATTACTATCATATTAGCAGGCAACATTCTCCACAAAATTTTAATATTTATAACGTTCCAATATCTACAATAAATAATGAAATCCACAATAAATAATAAAATCCTCTTATAATTTATCACACTCTCTGATCTGAGATGCGATAACCCACCTGGGAAAATTAAGTGGGGCCGAACTAGCTCAGGGCGGCAGGGATGGTTCGTCGAGACAAAAAAAAATTAATTTAATAAAATAATGTAATGAAAGGGGCGCCACGCTATTTAAAATCGGTAATGATTTCACACTGGATAATAGCGAAAACTAAATTCTCCCTAGATGTCGCTACTCAATGTTGTGTCAAGGTCTGTGGTTGTGCACCAAAGATTTAATCATCAAAATTAATTAAAAGAATTAGTACAAATAGAATTAAACACCAAGAATCGGATGAACAATTTACCTTTTTTTTTAATGAATATAATACATATAACGCATTACACGTAAATTATAACTTTTCGTAAGATAACGTAAGTATGACGTATGACATAACCTTAATTCAGGAATTCGAATTCCGCATAATTAACTAATATAACTAATTATTTCTAATATTTACAATGTATCAAATTTTATAATAAAATAATTTTAGGTCCGCTACTTGATGCTGATAAAAATTAATTAGTTCACTATACCTGTGGTGCACAAGAAGAATGTTCCTATTGATTCAAGGATGGAACTCAACGAGCATCTGTTTCTAAGAAATACACCAGCCACGAGAAGTCTATCAGGCAGCTCCCAGGATTGGCAACAGTTACACCTTGATACAGCAATGAAGCATTCACTTCAAGACAGTCTCAACTTCTCAACCGTTTCTTCGGAGATGAATAAGTTTTGGTTGACGAAGATGGATTACAGCAGCAACAGGATAAGTTTTGTTGGACAAAGACGGTTTGTAGCAGCAACAATAAGTTTTGATTGTCGAAGGCGGCTTACAGCAGCAACAGGATAAGTTTTGGTTGACGAAGACGTATTAATTCAGCAAAGGTATAAGTTTTGGTTGGCGAGGATCCCCATAGGATTTTCTTTTTGCGCTCAAATACTGCCGATCTCAATTGCGCACCAAGAAATTGAAGAATGTGAGCAGATTTTTATCTTTCACCGTGAAATTGAACGATTTACTATCGTATACACCTGCTCAGTTCTACAGCCGTAACCAGAACATTTGAAAAATTGTTTATGAAAAAGGTTTTTCAATTTTCTTTAAATTATTCATTCATAGAAGGACAAAAATGAACAAGTTAATAGAATGTAAGATTAGAAATGAATTGCAATTTGTAGGATACATAATAATATAGTAAACAAGCCTATTTTATTTATTTTTTAAAAAAAGGGTATTATTTTTCTTGACATTGGATAAATGCATTAGATAAATGTCAAAATATGATTATTAAAGTTACTGTCATATTGACAGGAATAAATTAGATTTGTTTTGAGAATACCATAAACTTTAATAAAAGGAAGTAATTTAAAGTGAGTACTGTCAAATTGACTAGAAAATAATTAAGATGAATTTAGAACGTGACAAATTTAATATTTAGCTTATGAACTCCTGAATTTATGAAATTTTATATTCCTAAATAAATTATATGTCGTGTTAATTAATAATAGTTACCATATATATTAACTTCAGACGAGATTTAAATGCTCATATCAGCTAAAACGACTGGAACCGAGATAGCAAAACTTTGAACAAATGAACTAATTTCACGATGTTTATTGAATGTATAGTATTCAACCGATCTCACACGAACTTCGTAAACGATAATAGAATACTGTTCGTTGTGATTTCTTTTTTCAAAGCGATCGTATTTTTTTCGTGACGTCACAAAAATAGAATTCTATTCATCGTGAACCCCGAGTTGACCCGGTCCAACCGAACCAACCCGTTACAAACTGATTTTATCAGAAGATTAGCATCTAGCAAACTTAAGAGAAAACCAACTGCATTAGATATTCCTTTCATATAGACTTTAAACTTTATCAAAAAGAGCATGAACTTTTAACTCATATGATTAGTGACACGTTATGGAAAATTATGGAAATCGCTGGCAAAGAAGAGGTCGTCATCTCTAAAAGCTTGGGAGCAGTAAATAAGAATGGTTTCGGTTTAATTGTAACTGCAGATGAAACATGGTGCAAGAGAAGCTATAAAGTAAACTATGATGCATTATCGGGAGTGCATAATAGGTGACAAAATCCAAAGAATTTTGTTTTTAGGAGTTAGAAACAGATACTGCACGGCATGTGCTCGTGCAAGAACTTAAAATCAAGTAAAGGACCACCTCTGCTTTAAACAGTGGAAGATTATCCATATCCATGGGAGCGGACATTATAATTGAAGACTTTCAACAGTCTAGAAATGCATTGTTGGAAATATACGAGATTAATTGAAGATGGTGATAGCAGCATTACCAGAAAATTGAGCAATGGCACGTTAGTGGAAAAAGTGGAATTCACCTATTAAGGAACTTGTCGCAGTAAAATTACAAACATTGAATTGAAATTTTACTACAAGAATACTGTCATGTCAGATAATGTGTGTAAATCTCTTACAATTTGTTTCGGGAGTTACTTTTTATTTTATTACATTTCTTCTAACTCTTGTTCAAATAGTTTTCACAGTTGTAGCTACCTACGTAAAGAGAGCGAAAAATAGAATTAGCATCTTCTAATAGTGACAAAAATGACACAGTACCGATATTACATGGTTTGGTTCGAATTCTTCATAAAACTTCATGTAATATTTAAGTGTAAGACGCATTTTTTTTATCAAATATGCCTTTCAAGGGATAATGGACTAATCGTAGGTTTTGGAATTTAGTCGAAGTCTGACGTATTACATAAACCGTAAGTTTAGGCCTAAGGGCCAGTTGTATAAAACGAGTTGACCACTCAATCAAGTTAACTATGTGGTTGAGTAAGATCATTGGTGGAAACTCAAACTTTCCTCCAATGATATTACTTAACCGCACAATTCACTTGATCGAGTGATTAACTCGTTTCATACAACTGGCCCTAAGTATTTAGCATTCATCCATTATACAGGGTGCAAAATAAGTGCAAAAACTTTAACCACATTACCGTGAGAGCACATAGAACACGGAAAAATTAAAAAAAAAAATCTTCATAACGGGGGGAAATTATTTTATCCGCCCCATATACGACGATCATGAAACAACAACAAAACTTACGGAACCTGCTTCGCTGGTCGTAGGCAATAAACATCGCAGGCGTGACTAATATGCAAAGGCGCACTCACTCACCGTATAATATCTGTGTGGAATAAAACATTCAAACGTTTACTACAGTAATTTAGTAATGTTTATAACAATTAACTGTTCAAAGTGGCATCCATCATTAGCGACACACACGAAACGTTCCATAATCGCGTAAATGCGGGGACATTAGCTGTAAATGTTCTTGCATTGCACATTTGCACTTTTCACAAACTAAACTGTTGATTCCAAAGGATACGGAGCAATAAACTGCGTGTCATGATCATAAATGAAATAATATGAAGCAAATTCCTTCGCTACGATACGACTTACTGCGACGTGAAAAAAAACTGATTTATTTAACCGTCCGAACTCGACAAAGGTTACTAGGTCATTGGTCGATTACAATTCCGTTTTTTGTTCCAACAGGTGCTTTCTGCGGTCGAATAAAATTTCCTTTTCTTAACCTACCTCAAAGACATAGACGTGCGATTAATTCTTGCCCGATTTTCAATTGCGATTTTCTCGAAATGTGTAAAACTCTTGTTAAGGACATATGAGTTCAATCGTTGCCATTTATGGTAATGTATTACAGGTTTAAATATTTGCGTATAGTAAAAGAACACCCGGTATATTATTCACGATAAATTTCATATGACATTTCCCAATTGGACTTTAAGGAATGCAGAAGCGTTTTGCGTATATATATTTTTATCAATTTTTTCGAGACAGTGTATATGCATATGTATTTGAAAGAATTTATGTCGAAATGAGTAAATTTTTTCCTGAATTTCTTAATTCGTCAGAAAATGTGCTTGCCTTAATGCGACTAATTACGGTCTAGTTTGCGCCCCTTTCGAGCTTAAGCAGACAAAATTTTCCAGGTAGTGAATTAGGAATTTCCAAGTACTTTCTCAACAGGGGTGGGACTCTGTACGGTTGCTACACTAAGTTAACTTTGCTAGCGTCAAGATAAAGCGAAAACGGAACGCTGTAGTATTGCTATCAATTGTTAGCGGTAGATAGCGACAACGCCAGAGGTGTTGCTAATATATGCTAACATTCATTGACAACCATTTGACAACTTCGAATACACAGGTCGTATGTTATAGTATAGTTTACTTATTGAAATGGACGGTAAGTTAGTTTTTTGTCATGTTTATTTTCAATATAAATTCTTACCTAAGGGCTATTTTGATAATAGAATAGAAACTTTAATTTAAAGTCAGTTTAAGTGTAGGAAAATGTGTTTTTATAGGTTAAAGTCACATTGAATTTACCCAGCGTTTAATTCATGGGCGACGTTGTCGATTTCGTTTAGTCCGTAGTTATTTTACCTTGACTGACTAATCAGCTGAGTGGGCACAGTGGTCGTGATTTGAAATGCGACCATTAGGTAACCATTAGGTAATCGTTTAGAAGACAGTCGGACTAAACTCGTTAAAATTTCATAGTTCGTCCACCAACTAAACGCAGGGTATAAGTTCTATTATGAAAACGTATTGTAAACACTCAGTTACTAAAATATGGAATTTTGAAGTTCTCTGGAAGATATGATTTCTCTTAAGTTTCTAGAATTACTCGTAAGTCTGTAAGCCTGTAACTCTAAGGATTTCTTATAAGTCTCTAAGATAATGTCTGCAACATTATCTTAGAGACTTATAAGAAATCGTTTCGTATTGAAAACTTCACAATTCCACTTTATAATTGAGTTACAGGCTTACAGATCTTACTGTCCTTACGGATAAGCAGAATTGACCCTTTATTTTTTTAAATTTTTGTAGACGCTAAAAAGAGATCAGCAAGAACACGACCAGAACAACAAACAATTTTGGTTGATTATCTGGAAAAACATCCAGAGATGGTAACAAATTCATTTACAACACCTGAAGCAAGAAGAATGATGGAATAATCATGGGAAGTTGGTAAATAATAACGAATGTATCAACTATAAGTAGAACTGATTTTATTTTTAATCTGACAGCTTATATAAACAACAACTATATCACATGTTTTATGTGGTTTCTTGATAATAACTAAAACGAGTAGCAAAGGGTGCAAATTGTAGATTCCAACACTTTCCCTCAATTTGTACCGTGTTGACAGCTTGAAGAGGTCAGTCCGAATCCGGAAGAGCACATTGAGTGTTTAGGTGAAGATAATCCCTTAGTCAGCGCGTCTGCTATCATTTCTTCGGTAGGCATATAAACCAATTGAATGGGATATCTCTTCAGGACGTCTCGGATAAAGTGATACTTTATGTCGATATGTTTGGACTTAGAGTGGAGTACCGAGTTCTCGGCGAGCTTGCCGGCACTTTGATTATCATTGAAGATTGTAGCTTTAGCAAGTTCAGGAAATCCCAAATCGTTGAGGAATATAGCCTCTTTCGCAGCATCGGTTATCGCCATATACTCGGCTTCGGTTGATGATAATGCAATGGTGCGCTGCTTACGTGATTCCCAAGAAATGGCGGCCCCGTTAAGAATGAATATCGATCCAGTGTAGGATCGGCGGTCTATGATGCAATTTGCCCAGTCGGCGTCGACGTAACCTGCTAATTCTTTATTGTCTTTCTTGAATCTCAATCCCAGGTGGGCAGTGCCTTTGAGGTAACGGAGTACTCGTTTGGCGGCTATCCAATGCTCCTGGTTGGGACAGTAGTTAAACTGTCCGAGGACGCTCACAGCGTGGGCGATGTCCGGGCGAGTTCCAAGAGCAGCGTACATCAGGGCGCCGATTAGTTCTCTGTACGGGAAAGCTTGGTCACACTTGCCGTCTGTTGTAGGTTTCTCGTTGAACTTGGTACCTGGAGTCAATGAAGCCCTGACAGGCTTGCAGTCGCTCATGCCAAACCTACGTAGAATCTCCTGGATGTAGCCCCTCTGAGAGAGAAAGATCTTCTCCCCGTTTCGCTGAATTTCGATACCCAGGAAATATTTGGCGTCCCCGAGATCCTTCACCTTAAAAGCTTCGGATAATTTTTCTTTGATCTTGTTCTCACTTTTTTGATCATTCGTCACGATCAAGATGTCGTCGACGTAGACGAGGACGAAGGTCAGCTTCCCTTTTTCAACAAAGACGCATGCATCCGCACTCGAAGGTGTCAGGCCAATTTCGTGAAGAACTGCAGTCAGCTTTAAATGCCATTGACGTCCGGCTTGGCGCAAGCCGTAAAGTGCCTTATTTAGTTTGCATACCTTTGGTGCTGCCTTCATTTTTGCTATCATCTTGCGGGCTCGATTAGCAAGTATGGGATCTGAACTGTCGGTAGTCATTCTCTCCAGCATCTCGTGTAAGAGTTCTGGCTGTTCCATGATTACCTCTGTATTCATTTTGCCATTCAGGTAGGCGGTCTCGATGTCCAGTTGTGAAATATGTAAGTCGTACTTCGCGGCAAGCGCTACTAACAATCTAAGTGAGCTGAGTCGTGCGACGCACAGAGGTCTGATTAGATCATTTACGGGGACGCTTAACTCGCGGACGTAAAAATTGGTTTTGTACAATTTCAGAAAACAAACTGGCAGACGTTTAGCGAAGTATTAGCTCTGCGTAAGGGTACAGGAATAAACGCATATCTCAAATCGAGAGAAAAATACAGAGCAGATACATAGCGCAGTATCCGAAATTCTGATATAAATTACGTTTTTATGGTTGCTTAGATTCGAATCACATTCGCTTGTTTTGTAAATTGTTTGAAGTTAGGAGAGTATTATCAAAAGGCAGCTGACAGTTGACAGTAAATTAGTAACTAAATCTGCCGGCGGTTATTGAATAGTTTAAAAGATGTATCCAAAAGTTATGTTTCTGATGTTGTAGATTCTATTTTATTAGAAAAGAAAAAAAAGTACCCTTTAGATTGGACTAAATGTGGCTTATTTTTGAAAGATACTTTCCTATAAATTGAGAAAAGTCAAATTCAATGTGCGTGGATATGCGGAAGTTATAATTTTTATTTGTTAATAGTGAAGTAGTGCAATGGGCGTGACGAGATTGCAAGTGTTTGAATTTCTTTCGAATCAAAAATTTCTCTCGCGGGCAAATACTACCAAAGTAAGGAAACAAATGGTGTCTTTTATTATCTCAAGAGTACCCAATATTCCAAAAGAACAAATTGTAAATAAAATTTCTTTCTTTTCGCATAAAATTCTACTTCGTTGGAAAGCAAGCGGAAGAAACAAGAAAAGCTTCTTAAATAAAAATAAAGATTGGCTTAAGAAAGATATTTGTAAATTTGAAACCAGAAAATGTATACCTCAAACATTCATTCATCCGCGAACTTTAAAAGAATTCAGGGCAACTAGTGTCAGAACTAAAAGAAGACGTACGAAAAATTTGGTGACAACTCACAGTCCAGAAGAACTTGCTTTTGCAGCCCAAACAAGCTTCACAAAAAGCGGAAAGAGAAATATTGCTCATATTATTAAAAAAGTAACAGAGACAAGTCCTTCTTCTTTAACAGCATTGAAGAAATTTCCTGATACAAAGAAAAATTTTCGAACGTATACTCCCGAAGAGGCTTTAGCGCTGATAATTGATACAAAATTAACAAAATCTCAATACATGCAATTGAGAAAAGGAGCAAAAGATAGAAGTTGCGATATTTATCCATCCTACGATAAAGTATTAACTGCAAAGAATGCGTGCTATCCCAAAGAAATAAATATTAGTAACACGACAGGCGAAGTGAAATTACAAAATCTTCTCGACCACATTGTTCATCGTCTGACAATAGTCCAAAAAGAAATTATCACACGCGTAGTAAACGATTCTGATGTAACAGTATTACAAATGATTTATAAATGGGGTTTTGATGGGAGTTCTGGGCATTCAACATACAAACAAATTTTGGAGAACTCTAATCCGACGGATTCTGATTTGTTGCTGACGTCAATAGTCCCATTAAAAATGATTACAAAAACCAATTTGTCTGAAGAAATCATCTGGCTGAATCCTCGTTCTTCATCGACCCGATTTTGCAGTCCTATAAGAATTCAATTTATCAAAGAGAGTTCACATAACATTAAACAAGAAAGTGAGTATATTGAAAACCAAATTTTAATGCTGAGACCGACATGTTTAAAAATTGACGATATATGTATTAATGTTCACCATGTGCTTTTTAAAACTATGCTAGATGGAAAAATAGTAAACACGTTAGCGGAGAACCCATCTACGCAAAGCTGCTATATTTGTAAAGCAACGCCAAAAGACATGAATAACCTGTATCCATTTAGCATGCGCAGCCTGCGATGCAGCGTGCGTGGCGTCGTCGATTCCTCTTACTTCTGGTTTAAGGTTCTCTCTTGAGACGTATGCCCATGTTCCGTTTCTGGTGAGAAATGCCTCGACTTGGATATTCCAAGTATCGTAGTTCTCCTTGGTGAGAAGTTCGATCCTCATGTTATATGTACCAGATTGAGCCATGAGATGTAGGCTTGTATACTGATTCACAGGATTTCACTTGCGAGCACGTATAATTGAATTTTCGTTCTATATAACGTTCTTTATTCGATATTATTTATCAATTTTGTTTCTGGGCCCATAACCTGATGGAATAATCATGGGAAGTTGGTAAATAATAACGAATTTATGAACTATAAGTAGAACTGATTTTATTTTTAATCTGACAGCTTATATAAACAACAACTATATCACATGTTTTATGTGGTTTCTTGATAATAACTAAAACGAGTAGCAAAGGGCGCAAATTGTAGATTCCAACAAAGAAAGCATAATATACATTGGAAAATATTAGCCGACACATTAAATTGTTTAGGATATGGTCAAAAAAGTGTAGAGCAGTGGCAGCGTGTTTTAACAGACTGGTTGTCAAAAATAAAAATAAAATGCATTAATATTAAAAAAGATATGAATGGCACAGGAGGTGGACCAAGTAAACCAAAGTATACCAAAAGTATAAGTGTAAATAATTTAGAGGAAAGATTAATAGCAATAAAAGGCTGGAGCTGAATTTATGGAGATGGTAGTACTTCAGAATTTGGTTTGAAAAATCAAAATAAAGAAAATAGTAGCTCTTTTAATGTAATTACCCACGAAACTCCACAAGAAAAAACAAGTAATGTTTGTTTGCCGAAACCTAATAAGTTATTGTTTACTGTGAAGCAAAGTAATATTGATCCTCAGTTAGAATTGTTGCCAAATTCTCACAATCTGGAACATAGCTATTGTACGGAACAGAATTTAAGCAGTACTTTGGAACACGAAGATATTATTGAGAAAGCTGTATTGAGTCCGAATATTGTTAACAATGATAATACATTAAATTCACAAGGCTCAAAACGTAAATTAACTGCAGAAAACAAAAAACCAAAAAAAAGTAGAGCACCTGGGACAAGTATGACAATATTGGAACAACAACATGTGGACACTATGAAATCGTTACAGACAATTAATGCCAATATTGAACGTTTAGCAAATACTTTGGAAGCTATGGCCAATGTTTATATTCAAAATCAATGAAGGTGAATATTTGTTTAACTTGTTTTTGATTTGTAAAGTTACTAATTTTATTAAAAATTTGAATTTGTGCCCTCACCTCATTAAATTATAAATGCAATTGTTACAAAGTATAACGATGCATTTATAACGTAAGGTGTGTTTGCACAAACGCATTTTTTGTTTTAATATGAGAATTTATTTTATGTTATATAATTTTCTATTGTTTCAAATTATAGAATTAACCTTCGGTTTCACATGCATTTGTTTTTTTAATACATAAATAATTACCTAGCATAAAAAATAATGTACTTCATTAGACGATTTTGAAATTAAAGAAATAGATCATAATTGGTTTCTTTATTTCCATAACACAAAAGACAACATAGTTACATCAATTTTATATTAACCCAAATAAATATTAAAATTATAGAAAGTAGTAGGTCTTGCCAATGAAAATTGTAAATTAAATTGATTTGCCTACTTGGTAGTATTAGAAAATTAGAATATCTTATAAATCACGTGAATTATTTCGGCCTTATTGGGCCTCGTCGGAGATATGTACTAAAATAATTACATTTTGAAAGGATAATAATTAAAATTATAAACTTATATATTTTTGAATTTCCAAAATCCCAAGAACAAACCCTGAATGAAAACTTTTTTAGTTACCTACATTATTTATTTTACTGTCACATTTTGCATTTTATTGATATAACATACCACGTTTCCTTTCATTTTTGCAAAATAATAAACAATTTTTTCAAAAAGTTTTCATTCAAGGTTTGTTTTTGGAATTTTGGAAATTCAAAAATATGTAAGTTTATAATTTTAATTATTATTCTTTCAAAATGTAATTATTTTACTACGTATCTCTGACGAGGCTCAATAAGGCCGAAATAATTCACGTGATTTATAAGATATTCTAATTTTCTAATACTGCCAAGTAAGCAAATCAATTTAATTTATTAAAATTATACATGATTTTTTCTAGGATAATGCAAAAAAACTTTATTTACAGTACTAGATAAAATAATTATTTTTTCATTAATAGAATTGTACACTTTTATAAACAAACTACTGTTTGAAATTTTTTAATAAAAATACATTATTCAACGAAAATATAAATTTAGTAAATGCTGGCGTGCATCAATGCCATTAGCCATCAACACCTGGTATATGGTTATTTGCATATAAATTGTTATTCTCAATTTCTACCCTTAAATCTTCCCTTAATTCGATTCTTGCTGCTATACACATATTATGAAGAACAGCACACACTGTAGTTATCTTTCCAGGTACCTCAGGACTGTACCGTAGTTTCCTTTCTCCCAAAATACAACGGAACCTGGTTTTCAATGTGCCATTGCACCTTTCAATACAATTTCTTGCAGATGCATGGCACAAATTGTATCGCTCTTCTGGCGTATCTGGTAAAGGATTTAAGAATGGAGTCATTAGCCAAGGTTGTTGGGGATATCCAGAATCCCCAAGAACCCATGATGAAATATCTCCTTCTTGATGTCTTTGTTGTAATGCTCTATGAATTAAAGATTCCCTCCATATGAAAGAATCATGTGTGGCTCCTGCATATCTTGCATTGATAGCTAAAATTTTCATATCATAGTCACAAATCTAAAACAAGAAACCATTTTAATTTTGCCCTATTTAAATATTCAACAAATTAATCTAGACCTAGGGCAAATCAAATCTTACAGAGAAATGCTATTGAATAATTGAATTACAGCTTCACAGATCTTAGAATCTTTATAGATATGAACAGAACCAACACATTAATCTACTTAAATTGTTGATGCAACTACGTATTCATTAAACTTGTACTTACAATCTGTACATTCTTTGAATGGTAACCTTTTCTGTTCAGGTAATTATGTTCTTCTATTGATGGTTTTAATATAGCCACGTGAGTGCAATCTATAGCACCTATAATGCCAGGAAAACGTGTCTTCTGCATAAATCTTCTTTTTATAGACAGTTTTTCTTCTTCAGTTCTTGGAAAAGTAATCCAGTTATCAGCAATATTGTCATAAATAGCTTCGGTTACTTCCTTAATTATCCTGCTAGCACATTGCTGTGAAACTGACAATAAATAAGCCTGCCCTAAAATCCTTTGGTATGAGCCAGTTGCAGAGAACATTAAGGCACTCAGAATCTTAGTTACTAGATGTATTCCAGTAATTCTTTCAGGATGTCTTAAATATGATTGTAACTCATTTATTAAATAATGAGTCAGATTTTTGTCGAGTCGAAATAAATCAACAAATCTCTGGTCTGTTAACTGAAATGGATCACTCATATCTCGCAAATGTCTCATTTCGGTACTGTTAATACGGATACTCTCTCGATGTGCTTCCCGTGCTACTTGGAACCTTATCAAATGTAACATTTTGGTATATTTAACCCTTAGCTACTGACATCTAAATTACGACAGCTCTCAGCTGTCGCACAAGCTTGTAACTTGAGACCAGAAAACAATCCAACGCTCTCCAATTGACATATACAAGATGACCAAGATTTAGGAAGGTACTGATGGCGAAATGTACCCAAAGAATTAGGAGTGGGAGTTAAGAGCCAAAATATACTGAGCGGAGTCTCACAGACTCCATGTCAGCAGTTAAGGGTTAATATAATTTCGTTCTTTCCGTTGACAAATTTAAACAGATAACTGCTGACATCTGGCAATGCATTTGTCAAATTTTAAAATACATCAACAGTGATACCAACATTTAACGGATAATTGCATAAGGATTCCCTAAAATTTCCGAACTTACACGAATGACTTAACTGCGCAGTTGTAGAGTACCGTTTTTGATATCGAGTATCGCTAACCGACGCTAGCTAAATAAAAAGCAAATTTTTACAGAGTCCCTCTACAGATGCGGTGGGGCGTTGATGTTTGCTATATTGTTTCATCATCAATTCATCATTTCATCGGTGACCTTTAGTCGGTCGTTGCAAACGTTTAGTTCTTCCGTAAAAGTATTTTTGTTTGTGACAAGTGCAATATGCCGAAAGACAATTCGAACCTGGTTAATTCCTGGATCAGAAGCTATCCCGAGCTTGCTTACACCAATGGAAACATATTCTGTAAAGCCTGTAGTAAAATGGTAAGTTTTAAGATAGTTTTCTTCCTCCTTTGGTAAATATTTGCTTGGTTCTCGAATATTCAAAGTTCAGACCATAAAAAGACACTAGATCAGAATAGCAAAAATATAGTTTTACAAAATGTGCATTATATGCATTTCTGCGCCTATCTTGCACATATTTCGTCATTTTTAGTGCATTTAACCGGGTTTCTTCATTCCTATTGAAAATATGGAAAAATGTTTTATACAAAAGTATCATCCTTTCAAGCTCCGCATCATTTCAAATATACAGGATGTCCCAATTTGGCTCTACGATGTGTAACTTCGTTATTTTTAATGGACCACCCTATATTTTATAACGAATTTCAGCTTGTTAGGTTATTTTGGGGTAAGTTTGATAAGGGTTCCCTATACCCTATTGGTCTTATTATTAGGTAGATATTAGGCTTTGTTTATGGATTTTGGAAAATACAAATATAACTTTTACAATTAATATTTCATTAACGAAGATTGTTAGAAAGCAGATATTGTGGTGCTGTTACAAGCTAAGTGAAAGGTATCTATCGCAGTCACAAAATTTACTTTTGATTAAACAGGGATCTAGTAAAACTATTTCTATTTCGACAACAATTGAAGGGCAATAACTTTTGTTTTTAAAATGGAACGGTGTTATTTTTATATCGTTGTTAGATGCTCCATAAAATTATCTTTCAATTAGCTATACACTTCCCTATACCAATTACTGACGGTTGAGGAGATATTTAATATTATTTCATAATTCCTTTTTTTTTACAATGGAATTAAATAATCATGTATTTAACAATATTTTATACTACCAGGACTTAAATACTTAGCAAAATGATCTTTTACTTAAAACAAGTAAAATATTTGAGTAAATACTTACTCCTGATTTTAATTAATATTAATCTAAATTACATCAATTTTTTAATTTTTCTTTTTTTTTCCTCTGACATCTTCAGAGATATTTAATGGATTGATTAGAAAAACATTATAAAATATGATGTATTATTTTTATATTTCTTTACGTGTATTCATCAGCACCGTTATCTTATTATGTATACAAATCAGTTTTTCGTTTTTCCAGTTCTGTTAAAGTAACTATTAGGTTCTAATTAAGTCATATTCATACGGCAGACACTGATTACTGGTTTATTTTTTTTGAAAATATAATTAATCATCATTCGAGAACGTTTTCTTCATTGTCTTACATTGCAATAAAACGAGAAATAATTTTGACCGGTTTTGTCATACAAATACTCCTATGTGCGACGTGTGAAACCAGGAAAATATCGGTTGTTAAATTACCGATCCAGTTGGTGATCAGTTGACAGTTGTACTCCGCTCATGTTTTCGATCGCTATTTATCAACTCTGATCAGTTTTTCGTAAACGTTAGTTACAGTTTATCTACCCCGATGTGGCCCGGTCCAAGCGTCTGTTATACAGAGTGTTTGTAAAATAAGTGCAAAAATTTTAACCACGTTACCGTGAGAGCACATAGAACACGGACAAATTTTTAAAAAATTTCATAACGGGAAAATTATTTTATCCTCCTTTTATACGACGGTCATGAAACACCAAAAAACTTACGGAACCTGCTTCGCTGATCGTAGGCAATAAACATTGCGGGCGTGACTAATATGCAAAGGCGCACTCCCTCTCACCGAATAATATCTGTGTGGAAGAACACATTCAAACGTACACTACAGTAATTTAGGAATGTTTATAACAACTGTTCAAAGTGGCATCCATCATTAGTGACACACACACACGAAACGTTCCATAATCGCGTAAATGCGGGGACATTAGCTGTAAATGTTCTTGCATTGATTTGGAAATGGGTTTCCATGAATCCACCGTGCTTCTTCAGTATTTGCTCGAGCTTCGCCCTAGATTCTCTCGCCGTTCGTGAATTGCGAATTTTCCGACATACTATCGAGCACGGTAGGTCTTCCGGTTTCGCCGGAAGTGATGTCAACTTTTTTATTTTAAATGGAACACCATTTTTACATGTTTTTTATTCTTCAATCTAGTAAGCTATGAATCGTGTATTTTCGTTCTAATGCAATCAAGTAATTGTATTTTGATTTTAAACATTTTTACAGCATTTCAAATTTTCAGTAGGTCATAACTCATTTTTATTAAATGGAACCTTATGTGCTTCTTAGCTTAATTCAACTCCAAATTCAAATACTCCAAAATTTCCTTGAAAATTATTTAGAGCAGAACGGGCTTAAAACTTCAATAAATCATGCTCTGTTTTAAATGACTTTCAAAGAAAATATGAAGTACTTGGTATCAGCGTACCACCTCATGTGGTTCTTAGCTTAGTTCAACAGATGATTTTTTTCTGAGTACGCTGATACCAAGTACTTCATATTTTCTTTGAAAGTCATTTAAAACAGAGCATGATTTATTGAAGTTTTAAGCCCGTTCTGCTCTAAATAATTTTCAAGGAAATTTTGGAGTATTTGGTATCAGCGTACTCAGAAAAAAAATTTCTGTTGAACTAAGCTAAGAACCACATGAGGTTCCATTAAAAAAAAAATGAGTTACGACTTATTGAAAATTTGAAATGCTGTAAAAATGTTTAAAATCAAAATACAATCAAAATAGTGATTTTTTCGAATTACTCAATTGCATTAAAACGAAAATACACGATTCATAGCTTACTAGATTGAAAAATAAAAGTTTTTTTTTCGTTGTTATGGAAACCAAAATTACCATACGATACATAATCGAACTCGCAATGATCTGTAGATTCCAAATATGTAAAAATATATATGGTGTTCCATTTAAAATAAGAAAGTTGACATCACTTCCGGCGAAACCGGAAGTCCTCTATAGTATGTCAGTAGATTCATTTTTTTGTTATTGTAACAAGTGAAGAGACTGAAATGAATGAGAATGATGATGAACAGTATTCACAATATTCCACAGTATTATATCACAGTATTCCACATCTGAGGAAATTGTATTTTCTCCAATTCAAGGACCTTCAAGAGAAGATATTACAGAGTCCGTAAAGCGTACAAAAGCATCAGTAGATTCTTCAAAAACAAAACGGACAAATGCAGATATTCCAACAGATTTAACAAAACAGTTATCTAGTGCTTTCGGCAAATTGGAATCCTATATGTCAAATACAACATATGAGGATTTCAATAATGAAGACTTGTCATTTGGATTGTCCATTGGCTTAACTCTGAAACGCATACAATCAAGAAAGAAAGTACAAAAGCTAAAGTGTTCTATTATGGAGCTCTTGGCTAGTGCTGAAGATTCTGATTAATTAGTAGATTTTATTATCATACATTACATCAACCAAAGTAAGGTGTTTTATTGAAAGTTCAGAATTTTTGAATTGTTTTGTATTGGAATAGTTTGAGAATAGCTGATACACAGAATGTTTAATATGTAAAAGATTGCTTATTATTTAAAACACATTCAAATTTTGCTTTTACGTTATCTCATTTATGGGTGTTTTGTTTTATAACAATAAATTTATGCTTTTGTGTAATAAACTTTTTTTTAACTGTATCAGTGTAAGTATAAGGAATTATTATAAAATCAAGGGTTTCAATAATTGGAAAATTTTTATTACAAAATATGACAGCATTAAGCAGCATGAAATAATTGAATATTATAAAGAAGTAGGTACTGATCCTGCCCGGACATACTCCCATTGCCACAATACACATCTCACATCTGGTATAAAGTAGTCTGCTAGTTTATCACGCATATTTTGCGCATACTTGCTGGCATTATTTGAACTTACTCGTCCAATAGATTGTAAATTATCACATTCTTGCCTCCAGATCCCTGGATGATGGACACCATTTTCATCTTCATAATCTGCAAAACCAGTGGGGCAGTATTTTCTCTCCAATACATGAATACTTTGTTCACTTTGATGCCACTGATGCCACTACACCTTTTCCAGTTGTAATTAAAGTATCATTCAGAATTGAATTAGTGCAGAAAATTAGTGCAAATAGATACTGCAGATTGGCCGCGCAAATGTTTGACAAATGTATTTTGATGTCTCTATTCACAATCAACTTAGTGCAAAACGTCTGTCGATTGTGAATAGACACATCAAAATACATCTGTCAAACATTTGCACGGCCAATCTGCAGTACCTATTTGCACTAATTTTCTGCAGTAATTCAATTCTGAATGAGCCTTAAGAAGTCGTCAGTTGTAATTCAGAATTGTTAATTTAATTTCAGAATATATCGTTTGTAATTCAGATTTATCAATTTATTTTCAGAATTTGTCAAATGTTATTCAGATTAATCAGTTTAATTTCAGAAATCATTAAATGAATTTGAGATTACATCAAATGTAATTAAGAAATCGTCACTTTTAATTGAAATATAAATTATGTACTTCAAAATTCGTCAAATAATTTAGATTTTTAGATTATGCTATTCCAGAAAACATCAAATATCATTTATATTTGATAAAACGCCAACATTATTAACAACAGCTAAGTTCCGGGTGTCCCAACGGCGTGTATTTCTTCTCTGGTGCCTATAGGAATAACAAGTAGAGAAAAAAGATTAAGAAAGTTATACTAGACATCGCGCGGCACATTTTAAAATTATTTTCAACTATATAGGGTGTTCCAGAAAATGGTGGTGCATACAAAGAGATTTTTTTAAAGGGAACACCCTGTATATTCTTATAAATTTGGATGTCCCGTGGAGAGATGATTACAATAATATAAAGATATATTAATTTCGCTCAGCTATTTTCGCAAGAAAAAATTTTTTCTTCGAAAATTCCTTAAAAATTTACAGATTTTGAACTTGTGTTGCTGATTATGGAGATGACACAGACTTACGAAAATATAACAAAATATTCTTAGGACTTTGGGCTTTTTGAAAATATGAAAACAGTTAAAATATCTTTTAGCGTTATAGAGGGCAAACAGTCGTTCCATTAAAAAAAAATAGATACTGAGTGCTTCGCAAGTACTGTTTGCCCTGTATAATGCCAAAAGATATTTTAACTTTTTTCATATTTTCAAAAAGCCCAAAGTCCTAAGAATATTTTGTTATATTTTCGTAAGTCTGTGTCATCTCCATAATCAGCAACATCAGCAATTTTTAAGGAATTTTCGAAGAAAAAATGTTTTCTTGCGTGTAGTGTATTACTACATATAGGAAAGCTGAGGAGGAACAATTGAAATATGATATAATTCAACAACTTGTACTTATTATCAATATTAGTTCTGGAATAAATCTTTATATTCAATTATTATTACCACTCTTATTCCAATCCATTACATTGCGAAAATAGCTGAGCGAAATTAATATATCTTTATATTATTGTAATTATCTCTCCGCGGTACATCAAAATTTATAAGAATATACAGGATGTTCCATTAGAAAAAAATCGCTTTGTATGCACCACCTTTTCTGGAACACCCTGTATAGTTGAAAATAATTTTAAAATGTGCCGCGTGATGTCTACTATAATTTTCTTAATCTTTTTGTCTCTACTTGTTATTCCTATAGGCACCACAAAAGAAATACACACCGTTGGGGCAACACCCGGTACATGTAATTCAGATAATATTACTTCTGCAAACATAATTCAGGTATAACACATTTTAAATAATAAATAAAATTTTGTTGAACTACTGTGGTAGAAGCGGAGTTGGTCGAGAGAAGGAGCTAAGAAAGGCAAGGAAATCAAGATCGCGAAAGAATTGTAGCATTTGTAGTGTAGTCTAATTCTCTCCTCGATTTGCAAATGCTACAATTCTTTCGCGATCTTGATTTCCTTGCCTTTCGTAGGTCTTTCTCTCGACCAACTCCGCTTCTACCACAGCAGTTCTACAAATGGGGCAAATATAATATGTGCATCAATTTCTTCTATTGCCTGGAAGCACATATGATTGCATGGTAGAAGCTGCCTCACAGCAGTTCTTGCCATGGATATTCGGCAAATAGCGCAATTATCTTTTAATTCCATAATACTTAATAAACTTGTTTATTTTTGGCAGTCATTGAAGCATCTTAAATAAATGCGATTTTAAAGTTTACTGAGTTTAAATTACAATTAACATAGTCTGAAATTCATTTCATGCTTTCTGAATTACAACTGATGTTTTCTGAAATTAAACTGACTAATCTGAATTACAAATAATGAATTCTGAAATTAAATTGATAAGTCTGATTTACAAGTGATACGATCTGAAATTGATTTGATAAATCTGAATTTCAAGTAGCATATTCTGAAATTAAATTAACAATTCTGAATTACATTTGAAAATTTCTGAAATAAAGTTGACCTTTTCTGAATTACAGTTGGAAATGGTGTAGACTAAAGGACTTCTTAAAATTAAAATAATCAGATCCTGACATTTTTGGTGCATCAATAATAACATGTTTACTATCCACAGCTCCGATACAGTTTGGCATGTTCCATCTATTGTAGAAGCCTTCCATAATCTCATTCCACCGGTTTTTTGTTGGGGCTGCTAATTGTTCTGCAGCTAATGTATCCCATCATGCATCGCAAGTTTCTTTCAATATCACATGAATATACTCGATAACTCCAAGCAATTTCTTGCATTGAGGTACCACCAGCTAGATAACTGGAAATAATAAAATATAAAATATTGCTTATTATAAATACGTACTAAAGTGCAAACACTCACTGAAAAGTCATTATTAAGCGATGTTCTGGTGAAAGATGATATTTCTTTCTATCCTTTTGTAAATTGTCGCCCACAATTTCAAGTAGATGTTGAAACATGTCTGGTATCATTCTACAATATTTAAGTTATTGCTCTAGGTCAATCTCTTTGGTTTGCATGTTATTTGCCAATGAAGCAAAACAACCATCTATGTGCCGATTTCTATTTAGAGGACGCACTTTATATCGACGTGTTCTCTTTTTTTCTTTGTAGTTTAAGACATGCATATGTAGCTGTTGTCAGTAGTAAAAACCATGTTATTAACATCATATTACGTTTTATTAACATTTTATAAAACGATATAAAACTAACCTCTCTGAATACTCATATCACATTGATAAATGTCATATTTATTTTTAAATACAACACACAGAGCATGCGTTAAAATCTGTTAACTATTGGTTAATCCTTAAGACTAATTTAGTGACTAAACGGAAAAAGTTTTTCTTCGGATAAATATTAAGGAAGGGAATTCTTGGGAGTATGATTGGGAATAAGTTAGGATTAAGGAAATTGACCAAACCCACCATAAATATTCAGTTCACAAAATACTGATTGAATTTGCGCGAAAGAACAGTGAAGAAGAGAGCGAATTTTAAGCTCTTACTTAACCTATAAACCACGGAACTATAAACTGTTAGAAATAAGTTGCTTCTTAATTACGCAGGTTAAGTATGGAAAAAATGGTAAGTAATAAGAATAACAATAACTGAAGACAAGTGTATGTAAAAAGGAAGCAAATTGTATTTTTTTCTGAAGAGGCAGGAAATGTATTTATTTATTATTTCAAACTCATATACCTACTTACCTTAAACCAAATTATTTTTATATTTATTGTTATTAGTACTCACTACAAATTGAAATTCAGGAAAATTTTTGAATTCAGCCAAGGACTACTATTGAAGATTTTACAGAGGAAGTAATACCTAGTTAGGTATTTGAACTTTGAATTTAAAAACCATTTTCGAATGAGTCGTGAATCATTTAAGAAGCTCTGTGGTTTGTACAGGAATGTTGTTTATATTTTGAACGGTACCTACACATTTTATTATTAGACATACAAAAAAATGTTAAATACAAAAGTTTTAGGGCTTTAGCCGAGTCGCCAGAATTTATTTAAAAAAGAAACAAATGACGATTGGATACCTAACAAATGAGTATCCACTTTGTTATTTTAAATAGAACACGATGTATATTTTCTCGAATTAAGAAAGACATTTATTTCCTAATTCCAAAAATATGTAGTTTGTCTATATTTGGTTTCATACTTTTTGCGATATTTAAATTTAAAATAAAAAAAAATGCATTTACTTTGACTAATAAGAATTTGATTATGTGTGACAAGTATTGAACTAATTAAAAGACATTTTACAAGTAAAAACGCTAAGATCTAAGAAATATTAACATATTATATGAAATAAATTAATAAAAGTCTTATACCAAAACAATAATAATTTCAAACTCAAATATCACATAAAGTATGAAGCCAAATATAGACAAACTACATATTTTTGGAATTAGGAGAAAAATATCTTTTTTAATTCTCCAAAATATACTGAGTGTTCTATTTAAAATAACAAAGTTGATACTCATTTGTTAGTTTTCCGATTGTCATTTGTTTCTTTTTAAAGTAAATTCTGGCGGTTCAGGTATATCCCTAAAACTTTTGCATTTAACATTTCTTGATATGTCTAATAATAAAGTGTGTAGGTACCGTTCAAAATTATACTATTGTATTGTACAATTTTTGGTAGGTTGGAGAAATGAATATGTGAAGTGGCCTGCAAGAGATAATTACAAAACGTTTGCTGCTACATTTAAGAGGAAGAAAGACATACCCTATGTATTAGGAGCAATCGATGGTTGCCACATATCTATCGATAAGCCAATAGCAAATGATGTAGATTACATAAATAGAAAAGGATATCATAGTATTCTACTTCAAGGAGTTGTCAACCACAAAAAGGTATTTATTGATACGTTTTGTGGGGAATCAGGTAGAATACATGATGCGAGATTCCTTAGAAAGCCTGGACTTTATTATAAAAGAGCTTCTGATGATGCCCAAGTAATTGGAAATTATTTTTTATTAGGTGATAGTGCATACCCTGTGTTACTTAATTGGATTGTGCCACCATTTAAAGATAATGGTTTTCTAACTCCTAATCAAAAGAACTTTAATTATCGTCATCCTGCTACGAGAATTATTGTGAAATTATTGTTTTACATAATTTGTGCATAATGTGGGACGATGAAGGTAGTGATTTTGTTACAGACGATATTGAAATTGTTGAAAATATTGTTACGTACCCTTGGGAGGATTCGTAAATGGGGGTCGTATCCCTCCCGGAAGAGTACTCGCTAGCTCGAAGTACCTTGTGGGAGTTATGAAAGGGCTTGACATACCTTCTCCTTCGCTTTGCTGTGGGGGTAGTAATGGAGACGGCATATTCACTTAAACCCCTTTATTCGCCACAGCTCGGTTAAGAGGTCTACCAGGTCGCCCAGTCCAAGCACAACTCTACTCCTTATCACTCCACTGGCGACTTGGTACCCCCCTCGCCTACCTTCCACCGACCACCAACAGGTGGCACAGGCACCGCGTTCATGGCAATTTCCCCTCCCCCCAAAAATATGCCTCCTGACATTTATTTATTCATAAGTTATAAAAACTTAAGGGTTCTGCCTTGAACGCGTTCCAGTGGGAAATACATTACTAATGATATTATTCGCATTTGTTACATGTTATTAGATTTATTCCCCCCCACAGAGTCTTTAGATCAGCCGTTTTTTCCATATTCTGCTGCTGTCGCCTCTTTCAAACCACTTCACATTGTAGTGCCGTTCTTCAGTATTTTCCATGTTCATGTGACTAGTGTTGTCCATCATATAACCATCGAAGTATTAATGTTTTTCCTGTGGTGACCGTTTTTGGTATGTTGTTGTAGTTTTTGGCCCCTTTTGGATTACTTCTTGATTATCCTTTTTGGTGGTGGAATTTTATAGAAATGTGAGAAACAGCTGTGGT